>OZ036008.1:12330191-12770191 GCA_964035015.1 Corallium rubrum
ACATTCAAAATCTGCAACGCAGATGGCGTCTTTGTTTTCCAGACATCCAACTCGTTCACACGGATCAAAACCGCACAGATACTTAGGAGAATACGAAGCCAGTTTTTTTACGGCGGCAACTTTTCCACCTAAAAAACCACACAATTACACAATAACCTCATTAAAACAAGCACTTTGATTGGCTAAAACCTACAGTATAAACCCACAGATAACGTTACCAAATCGCAAAAACCAATCAGAACAATCGCAACTTTTGTTATCAGTCAATCAAATTGCTCCATTTGCATATATCACTCACGACGTAAAAAGGTTTTATTTTGGCGATTCAAATATCTTAAATTTCATAATATTCAAGATTTAATATAGACATTTTGTGGAAACACCACGTAAAATATTTATTTGCTAGCAAATAAATATTTTACATGGTGTTTCCACAAAACGTTTCTATATTACATTATCGCCATGAAAACGTTTTAGGAATTAATTCAAGATTTGTTGTATAAAAGACTTATGTTCCATTTTCTTGTGTATCTGTACTGTAATAGCTGTACAGAAAAAGTCACGGCGTTGAAAGAACAACAGTCACGCTAGTTGGCCTACGTTTTGTGAAACAATGAATTCAGGCGATGTCGTCTTGAAAGCCAATGCTACTTTTCATAAGATATACCTTCACAGGATCCACACATGCGCATTTGGACAGGCAGTTTGTGGCATTCTTCGCCCCCGTAAGCTGGCTTTGGATTGGTACAACTTCTGTGTCTCTCCATGATACCACAAGCATCAGAACAAGACGACCACTTGGACCAGGACGATAGACCACCATTAACTGCAAGAATATGTTGATTAGTTTAGACACAAAGAGAAAGTATACAAGAAGTACCTACCCTCATTCTGACTGAGTGACTGACTGACTGACCGACCGACTGACCGACCGACCGACCGACCGACCGACCGACCGACCGACCGACCGACTGACTGACTGACTGACTGACTGACTGACGACCGACGACCGACTGACCGACTGACCGACCGACCGACCGACCGACGACCGAACCGACCGACTGACTGACTGACTGACTGACTGACTGACTGACGGACGGACGGACGGACGGACGGACGGACGGACGTGCAGACAGACAGACAGACAGACAGACAGACAGACAGACAGACAGACAGACAGACAGACAGACAGACAGACAGACAGACAGACAGACAGACAGACAGACAGACAGACAGACAGACAGACAGACAGACAAACAGACAGACTAACATACAGACAACCAGAATACCCGACTGACTGAGTTAATTATTAATAAAGGAATGAAAGAATTCATAAACAAATAAACGGAAATATGCAGAAGTTACTGCGGCGAAAAATACTGCGACGAAAAATACTGCGGCGAAAAATACTGAGACCCCAAAGAAGTGTAATGTATTTCACGAACCTGGACAATGTTTCACGATGCATCGTTTGGCCAAAATAGTCGGCCTCTGACAATGTCGTTTAATTTCCCCACTCACAGCGTTAATACAGTAACGTTTACGAAACGCATACGACCGCTGACCACACGTGTGCGTGCACGCCGACCACGAACCCCAAACGGTGTAAGCAAAACGTTTTCGACCAGTCGCGACTGCGGAGGACACCACTCCATTGTCAGTGTCCTCGCTATATTCTTGCCCGTCGTCATCACTGTTGCTTTCATCTTGAGGTTTTTCGCCAAGCCCCAAGCGATTGACCAAACCATTGCCACCATCCGAGTGCTTTCCAAACATCTGATCAATTATTTTCTGGTCGTCGACACCACCAGGACGTTCTTTGACATCGTCTTCGTCGCTCATTTCCAAGAAATCTTTCAGCTTCTTTTCTCTGGACATTCCTAGAATAGTGTGACAAAAAAAGCAACAGCTTATTATATTGCCCTCTACTCATGGGCTTAAATCTTATTTAGGACATTAAATTAAAGACGGATTAAAGATAAGAACTTGATATTTCACAGAGTAGATGTAGGATCACGCAACTCGACTCTACGCGACTCCGTACGACTCGACCCGACCCGAGTCCACTCGACTCTACTCTACTCTACTACATTTCATTTCATTCCATTCCATTCCATTCCATTCCACTCCACCCAAATCCGCTCCACGCTACCCGACTCCGCTCCACTCCACCCCACCCAACTCCGCTCAACGCTACCCGACTCCGCTCCACTCCACTACACCCCACCCCAACTCCGCTCAACGCTACCCCGACTTCGCTCCACTCCACCCCACCCCACCCAACTCCGCTCAACGTTACCCGACTCCGCTCCACTCCACTCCACCCCACCCCACCCAACTCGGCTCCACGCTACCCGACTCCACTCCACTCCATTCCACTCCACACCACTCCACCCAACTCCACTCTACTATACTATACTCCACCCGACTCTACTCTACTCTATTCCACTCCACACCACTCCATCCGACTCCACTCCACTCTACTCCACTTCACTCTACACCACTTCACCCGATTCCACTTTACACCACGCGACTCCACTCCACTCTACTCTGCATCATTTCACTCCCCATTCCACTCCACTACACTACACTGCACTCTACCCCACTCCACCCGACTTCATTCGACTTCACGCCCCACTCCACTCTACTCCACTCCACTCTACTCCACTGCACTCTACTCCACCCAACTCCACTCTATTCCACTCCACACCACTTCACCCGCCTGCACTCAACTCCACGCGACTCCACTCCACACCACTCTACTCCACTGCCCACTCCACTCCACTCCACTCTACATGTGTCAGGCAACCAAAATTCTGCTTACCAGAACATGAAACCTCCCCGCAGTTCTGTTGCTGTAATCTTGGTTCCGGACAAGCCACGTCAAAATCACTCTGGACCAATCTTGCGCACTTCCTCTGCCTTGTTCGAAAGGTTCGTTTCCCACAAGTTCTAGAACATGGGCTCCAAGTCTCCCACCCCATAATGTCTTCTGCCGTTTCAGGTTTCTTGAACACCTCTTTGACTGTTTTTAAGAACGTGACCAGTCGTCGCGAGGCTTTTGAGTGCCCAGACGATGCATTATGGTAAAAAAGCTGAGAGTTGTTCAAGAGAGGGTTTTGGACAACATTCACGTGACGAAGTAACCCGGAACGCTTGCTGGCTAAACCATTGCCTGGTTGCATTGCATATATAAAATAAAAACATTTTACATATTAAATAAAGACGAGACAACAGTATACAGTATATGCAGTATATGCAGTATACAGTGTATGCAGTATATGCAGTATATGCAGTATATGCAGTACACAGTACGCAGTACGCAGTACGCAGTACGCAGTACGCAGTACGCAGTACGCAGTACGCAGTACGCAGTACGCAATACAATACAATACAATACAATACAATACAATACAATACAATACAATACAATACAATACAATACAATACAATACAATAACATCAAATAACATCAAATAACATCAATAGCTAGATGGAGTACGCTAAACCATTAACGATTTCTTAATTATTCTACTCCACGCGGAAAACCATACCTCCTAAATCATGACGACCGTAATTCTCCATCCCTTTTTCTTCTGTCAACTTTGCAAAAGGTTTCTCTTGCAAAGGGTTGACGGCACTAACTTTAGACATGGCGGGAAAAGTGCTTGTCGAAACATTGCTATTCATTTTACTTAAACCAGAATGGTCTCCCGTTTCCATTGCTGTGCCACCAGTGGTATTTGGCAAAGAAAGTATCTGTGGATTTACTGTAGACATACCATCAATAGAATGCTTTGCCATTTCCATTGTTTTACCAGGAGTGGAACTTGGCGGAGAAAGTGTCTGTGGAACTGCTCCCAAAGCAAAATTTATTCCACTGGCATCTTTTTCACTTGTACGATTTTTCTTGTCCAACGCTTGTATTGCCACGTCACGGCTCTTCTGATACAAGTTTTTATCCAGTTTTTGAATTAAAGTATTTTGGTCTTGGGTTGGGGTATTAGACGGAATAGTAGTATCCATTGTGGTCGAACTCATACTTGATTGCCCAAGCTTTCTGCTAAGAACGTTATCTAAATCACTTATCTTTAAACTACTGTTGCCTCTAGTTGTATCACTGTTCGTATTATTTTGAAAGTCAATGCTGGGTTGAAGAGCACCTCCCATGTTTACCATTGAATTACCTCGATTCGCTGTGCTTAAATCCTGTGTCGAGTTATACTGTGACGCTGTTTGACTACCACTGTTCTGAGCAGGATACAGGTTTTCATCCAGTTTTGGTATCAACGTATTCTGGTTTTGAACTGGAGTTTCGGACGGGGTAACAGTATTCGTTGAAGTTGAATTCAAATTTGATTGGTCCACTTTTCTGTTGAGAACGTTATTCGAGACACTACTGTTCCCTATAGCCGTACCATTGTTCATACGAGACAATAAGTCGCTCTTATTTTGAAAGTCAATGCTTGGTTTAAAAGCATTTCCCATGGTCTGTTGTTGATTTGCTATTAAACTATCTTGACCTGATGTGTTTAAATTATATGTAGAGTTATATTTGGACGCTGTTTGGCTACCAAGTGTGTTAAACGGTGTTACAGTCCCCGAAGCAGAAGGGCTACTATTGGACACGTTTAGGTGAGAAAATCTATTTCGTAAAAGTCCTATTTTCGAAACAGTGTCGTTAAAAGAGGCCACAGAGCCATTTTGTTCTGGGTTTGTGTTGGTCATACTGTCTGCAACTTTAATATTCTGAGTCGTTGCATTCTGGTGCTGAATTCCTCCGATATTTTTGGGAACTGTTTGATAATCCGTCGTTGTCGCTGAAGGAGTCAGCGGCAATGTACTTGAAGTTGGATCATCTAGTAAGAAATTTGAAAGATATACAACTAAACTCATAAGCGTATTAAGAGGCATTGTCGGGGCGAGGAAGAAAAAGGCCTGGGTCTGTTAATGGGTCTTGGTGGTACAATGGTTAGGGCAACATCGCTGCTCAACGTTTGCGCATGCGTCAATTTGCAAGAGTAAACATTGCCAGAGATGTGGGACAACAACCAGACAGTGAAGACTAAGTCTTCTACTAAGACTCGACTATTCATTTGTGTTTTAAAAAAGGGGCATAAAAATTACTAATGGGGCATTTCAGAATATGTTATATTGTTATATAGCTAGAGTTTCCCTGGATGCAACAATGACTGTCATTGGTTGGTTTGTGGTCACATGACCTTAGCTAAATTTCAATGTATACCGAGCGGGCAATAATTGAGAACTTATTGCCTGCTCGGTCAATAAGTTTTCAATTGTTTCCCGCTAGAACTTTGAACTCTTCACGGCATCCTATAAACAAAAGCTTGTTTGGTACGAAAAAAAGAATATTTATAGGCCTTCAAAGCATGTGTGAAGATTAACTGGAGAAATGTATTGCTGTTCTTTTGTTCTGAGACTCATATTTATTTGGTTGAAGTGAAATTACGGAGCTTTTGGTAAGTCTTATAGCGTTTGTCTTTTGTGTACTTTTCCTTGATAAACGTCGAAATTATTCAGCGAAACTCAAGCTATATAACAAAACACTTAATGTCTGCTCCCTCGGGAAACAGTTAGTTTTGTTTTCCCTCGAGTCTCGAGGGAAACACCAAGACTCTTGGGAAAACAAAACTAACTGTTTCCCTCGGGAGCAGAAATTAAGTGTATAATATTGGAACAGAAGCCATGCACAAATGACCTATCTTAACGTTTTAGTGGTATGCTTGTAATTTTAACTCTTGTATGGGACTCTCGGACCAGTCTCTTTTTGGCATCATTTGGCAGTGGTGTTGGTTAGCGCACGTGTCTTTCACCTCTGTAATCCGGTTCAATTCCGGCTCGGTGCAGTTATCAGACTAACACCTGTATTCTAAAAGCACCTAATGAGTGGCCCCTCACACTCAATAAGTGCAACTCAACACTCAATGAGTCTCCACTCACCCTCACTGAGTATGAGACTACACTCACTCTTTAAAGTGCTTATATCACTTGTGGGGTTTTAATGTATTTGAATAGAGCAGAAAAAATCAGTTAAGTCATTTTGCCGTTTTTGATTTAGTCAGATAGTTCCTGACATATTGGCTTCTGAACATGCCAATTCTCAAAAATTTCCGTCAAAAACACATATATTTGACTGAAAAATCGAAATGTCGAGTTCACACCCATTTTCCAGTACGCACATTGATTCCAACTAAGAAGACGGTCGTCTTAGGTTCCTTAGTCCATACCCCCGTGCTTAAAAATGAACGACGGAAATTTTTGGCGAAAGGCCCAAATTGGTATGTTTAACCCTATCCAGACTGGGCTTTTTTTTTACTTCTGGGACTGGGGGGGGGGGGGGGGGCGGGAGCGGAAAGTGCCCGCGGTCAATATCTCCTGAACCATTTGGTGTATTCCGACGAAACTTTTACAGGTGGATGGTATGCCTTGTTCAAGTATGTGTTACACTTATGTTGTCATGGCGACAAATTATGACGTCATTATGACGTCATTAATTGCAAACACCCAGGATTTTAAGAATTTCCAAAACATTTTTTCTTATTGTTTTGTTAACATAAAAAAGGTAGTATATCAAAAAAATAGTTTCTCTTTATTAAAAAGTGCTTACTTTTATTGTAACTATTATAAAAGCAAGCATAATAAAAATTGTCGGCTGAAATTTAGTGTTGGTAGGTGTTCACGACTCCCTGTAACTTTTTTTTTGGAGTAATATTTTTTCACCAAATTTTCCACATATAAAGCCCATACATATTTAGGAAAAGTCATAAAATTTCAGAACCATACCTGTAATGGTTTAGGAGATATTAACCTTTAAATTCAGCGCAGGCACTCCCCCCCCCCCCCCCCAAGTCTGGATAGGGTTAAAGGCCTATATCTCATAAATTACTAAACTAAATTAAAAACGGCAAAATAACTTATTAACTAACTTTTTTTATCTATTTAAATATGTTAAAACCCCACAAGTGATGTAAGCACTTTAACCATTCAATTGAATGGTTAGAGATCAATATGTGAAATTCAAAAGTCAAACAAATGTGAACATTTCAGTATATAAGAAACGTTTATGCTATTAAAATAATATCTCCTCACTCTCAATCACTTCAGTCACAACTTCGTCGTCCTTGATCACGTCGATCGCTTGATGTCCATTCTTAATGGCCTCTTCATCCACTTGATCCAACTCACTCTGTTCAGGAACAACCGTTCGACTGTTCAGCAGTGAAAAAGTAGGTCTGCTTTGTTCGTTTGGACCAGGTGTAACTAAATCAAACACAAATCAAACAGCCACGTTAACAGGGCGAGTTCGAGAAGAACATATTAGACGTTTGGTAGATGTTTGTCAAGCTGAAGTGCTGGAAAAAATTGTTTCTGAGCTCTAGACAAGGATGAAACCTTTCACATCAGAATTTATACCACAACAAAAATAAAATAGATATCATTAGAAAGCTATGAATTTGTAGAATACAATGGTGTCCTTGGTTTCGCGATGAACACAAACCGTTAATAGCCGTGAATTTTTTAATTAAAACCAGAGGGCCTCACTCGGGGCGAGTTTCATTTTGCTCCAAAAAATTTTTCGCAGTTCGATTCCGAGATAAATGTCCAGCAAAACGGTGTCAGCGTTTTTCTATTTATCGCCTGGTTTCGAATTTATGACTTATTTTGTCGGAATGTTGGTCGAAAAACAGCATTTTAAACTTTGGTCGTCAATAAAATCGGCAAAACCCGACATATCAAAAAACGCTGAAACCGTTTTGCTGGAAATTTATCTCGGAATCAAACTACAAAAAAATATTTTGAACAAAGTAAAACGCTTTGTTCTTAAGTCACCCGAGTGAAGCCCTCTGGTTTTAATTAAAAAATTCACAACTATTAACGGTTTGTGTTTATCGTGAAACCAAAGACACCATTGTATTCTACAAATTCATAGCTTTCTAATGATATCTATTTTATTTTTGTGGTATAAATTCTGACGAATTGAGAGCGCTTTACAGAAATGACCCTGCAAACCTTAACGAAGACCTTAATGACAGGTTTGACGCTTTAACCATTGAGATACTGAGGCTCAAATGGAGAGCTAAGGTTGCAATTCATAGTCGTATATGATCCGAAGTGGTAGTGTTTACATGGTACATATACAAGTAGTACATGTGGTATACGTATGCAAGCTTGGTGTAATAATGTAAGACACTTATCCATGTGTTCATAACCTCTAAACTCGATTACTGTAATAGTTTGTTTTAGGGTATACCATCGTACCAGCTACACAAACTACAGCGTATTCAAAACGCAGCAGCACGTCTGATTTTAAAGAAGGCAAGTTCTGTCACATAACTCCTCTTATGCATTCGTTACATTGGTTGCCAGTTAAGCAACGTGTGCAGTTTAAGATATTACTGATGACTTTCAAGGGTATTCATGGTCTCTCACCACAGTACATCGCAGATCTTATCACTATCAAGCAGCCAACAAAATATAGTCTACGCTCACAGAGTAACTTGTGCCCCCTAAAGGCAAATTGTTGGCAACTTTAGGGGACAGATCATTTAGTGCAGCCGCGCCTAAGTTGTGGAACGGCCTACCAGCTGAGATAAGAAACATTGTGTGTATCAACTCATTTAAATCTGCAATCAAAACCTTTCTTTTTAAAAACACATTTTAGATGGAACTGACTTATATTTATAAGCATGATGTAATTTTAACATTTTATTCTAACTCTTTATTACTTAAGTTTCCCAGTCTCTAGAATCATTGTAAATGGATATTTTACCAATATCGTACATATGTAATGCGCATCTGAATACATTTGTAGAGATTTGCGCAATATAAATTAATAAATTAGATAGTGGGAAAATACAACGAAATCCTTCTAATTTTCCCGTGTGCATGTTGATGAGGGAAAATTATTTAGAAGACAAAGAAATCCTTTGTCTTCTTCTAAATTTCTCGCTTGCATATATTTTCCCTCATCAACATGCACGGGAACATTAGATGCAACTTCTCTGATCAACCGTGTAAATTTCCTGTCGGTAAGATTCTCAAAGTTTTCCTCGGCGATCATATTACAAACTAATACATGACTTTTCAGGAAATTAGCGATTAAATTTCCCCTTCACCTCGGGAAGATTTGTAGAAGTCCTCGGGCCGCACAAATCTTCCCTCGGCGGCGGGGAAATTTAATCTCTAATTTCCCTCAAGTCATGTTATTATAATAATTGATGTCATAACAATAAATAAAATATAAGATAAGAACAAGTATTTTGGGTCTTATCAAGCAGTCTTATCAAACCAAAATAAACCAAAAACAACAATTTGAAAACTAAAATACACAATCTAGGCCACGCTTTAACTAACTGATACTATCGCTTAAACTAAAAAAGAGGCTTGTAGTATGGCATGCTTATTGATGCGAATAACGGAGCCACTGAACAGTAAATTCGCCTGGTCATAGTTCACTGAATCATAATAAAAGCAACATAACATTTAAACACTTGAAGTGGGACAACTCTGGTGTTGTAGCCAAGACGACAAATATATCGGAAATACATCAACCATTGCAAAACCGAGAACATGAAACATAAATCAACAAACCTGCTTTAGTTTGCCATGCCAAAAGTAGAACAATGATATTCCCCCAAAGCAAGTGAAATCTCATCGCAAACGTCTCCGCTCAAAAGTGACGAACATTATTTAAACCAAACGGTAAAACATATCCAAATTTTTCTCCCACTACCGAAAGGTTTGATAAAAATTCCTTACTTCACAGAAAACATTTTGAAAAAGATATTACTGGGATACTTTGAAAAATAGTTTCTGTAATCTCTTCACGCATCACTGAGTCAAACGTAATCAGCAAACTGGACCTGTTCATACGTAAATGGACCACCATGAGCTGTTCAAACAGACCGCCGAGACAAGTGTTAAACCATTTATATTGCACTACGTGATTTTTTTCGGGCGAATCGACTTTCTATATTACAGCGGCTGTTGCATTACATGTACCACATGTAAACGTACTACTTTTAACGTCACTTCAACACTTTGAAGCCTGACGACGAGTCTTTAGTATTTTATTCTGGCTAACACCAGACGATTTTATTCAGCACAGGGAACGAGTCTTTAGTATTTTATTCTGGCTAACGCCAGACGATTTTATTCAGCACAGGGAGAGGTCCAGGCCTCAAAGTGTTAAAACCTATCTCTTTAACACTTTGAAGCCTGACGACGAGTCTTTAGTATTTTATTCTGGCTAACGGTAAACGATTTTATTCAGCACAGGGAGAGGTCCAGGCCTGAAAGTGTTAAAACCGATCTCTTTAACACTTTGAAGCCTGACGACGAGTCTTTAGTATTTTATTTTGGCTAACGCTAGACGATTTTATTCAGCACAGGGAGAGGTCAAGAACTCAAAGTGTTAAAACCTATTTCTTTAACACTTTGAAGCCTGACGATGAGTCTTTAGTTTTTTATTCTGGCTAACGCTAGACGATTTTATTCAGCACAGGCAGAGGTCAAGGACTCAAGGTATTAAAACTGATCTCTTTAACACTTTGAAGCCTGACGACGAGTCTTTAGTATTTTATTCTGGCTAACACCAGACGATTTTATTCAGCACAGGGAACGAGTCTTTAGAATTTTATTCTGGCTAACGCCAGACGATTTTATTCAGCACAGGGAGAAGTCCAGGCCTCAAAGTGTTAAAACCGATATCTTTAACACTTTGAAGCCTGACGACGAGTCTTTAGTATTTCATTCTGGCTAACGCTAGACGATTTTATTCAGCACAGGGAGAGGTCAAGGACACAAGGTATTAAAACCGATCTCTTTAACACTTTGAAGCCTGACGACGAGTCTTTAGTATTTTATTCTGGCTAACGCTAGACGATTTTATTCAGCACAGGGAGAGGTCCAGGCCTCAAAGTGTTAAAACCGATCTCTTTAAAACAGTATTATCGTGGTTATGTTTTGGTCGATATAAAATTAATTATCTATCAATTTTTAAACGAAATAAAAGAAAGGGTATTATTTCAAGCAAGCATGCAAAATAACAGTCATGCTTTCTCTGTTTACACTAAGGCGTATCAAATACCTACCCTTGTTCTCTGGAGGTTCACTAAATACATCTTCTTCGCTTGATATTTCATGTCGCTTGTTTACAACATCGTTTTCAATCTCTTGTGAATTATAGTACGATTCTGTATCTTGATAATGGCCTCCAGGAACTGCAACAAGTGAAAATAACTTCAAGATTAGAAAAATGAAGGACAATGAAAAAATGATTTGCACGCATACAAGTGATACAACTGCAGCGTAAAAAAACGTTAAAAAGCGGTTAACTTCGCCATCATCACCATCACCAACTTCATCACTATCTATATCATCAGCATTATTATACCATGATCACCATTATCGCCATCATCACCACCAGCATCATCACCATCATCACCATCACCAGCATCATCACCAGCATCATCACCAGCATCATCACCAGCATCATCACCAGCATCATCACCAGCATCATCACCACCACCACCACCACCACCACCACCACCACCACCACCACCACCACCACCACCACCACCACCACCACCACCACCACCACTATCATCATCACCACTATCACCATCAACCTTGTCGAGCTATAGAGAGGGGCAATTTAGAAATCCTATATAGTAATACCTTACGAGAAATTCACAACTATTGGCAAAGTTAACAAAGTTTTAATTATATCCTTAAAATATCATCAATCAACCATTTCAAGGTGAAAAACCTAAAGGTTAAACATTCGATTACAGAAATCCACATATAGAATCTCACATATAGAATCACCACACCGTTCTTGGATCGATGAATCACTTACACATGAACAAAAGACCTCGGTGAAATCACTGCAAACAGCGCCACAGACCAATTATCACGTCTGACAACCTAACAGATACAATAGGCGAGTTTCAGGGTGTTGCGCGCGCATCATTTTTCAAAAAAAACTGGCAAGCTCCAGTAAACGTACTATTTAAAATAAACAAAGTATAGATACAGTTTCTGGATATTTAACACTGTTATTCTGCTGTTGTTGGCTCGCTAGCCAGTCTGTTTGCCATCGCTTACTTTGTAGAGAGCCCGCGCCAAAAGCCCGCCAATTCCTTTCCAAAACTATGCGCGCGCAACACCCTGAAACTCGCCCATAGCCGTCGTAACTTCTACACATGTTATACAGCAAAAATGTCTGGGTGTGAAATCCGTAAACTTCACGTAAAACAATCGAATCAATGTTAGTAACAAAGATTATTTTACATTTTTCCAAATACTTGATTGTAATTGGCCTGAAAGTTGGTTAGAATGGAACTTTTCACCAATAGCGGTACCATCTTGAATTTGCAATGCATTGTGGTCTATCCAGGGTAATAAGCTCAATTAAAAGGGTGATTGCTTAGTGTTGAGATACAATGCGGTAATTTTTTCTTGATAAACACTTTCATGGCAACAATATCTAGATATGATCGTTGTCATATTGGTAAAAGCAATAATTCTCGTACGTATAAGGATACCTTTGTCATGAATCTACCCTTACACGTCCGAGAATTGTTGCTTTTACCAATATGACAATTATTATATTTAGATATTGTTGCCACGAAAGTATTTATAAAGAAAAAGTTACCGCATTGTGTCTCAACACTATGCAATCGCCCTTTTAATGGAGCTTGTTACCCTGGATAAACCATAATGCATTGCGAATTCAAGACGGCGCCGCTATTGGTGAAAAGGCATAGGGATCATATAAATACTAGAGGGGGCATTGGCGGGAAAATTTGGTAACCACATGGGGGCCGCCATTACCTATGGCATTTCAGTCAATTGGTTGGCAAATGTACTAGACCCAGTCCTTTGCCAACCAACGCGCCTAATGTTCGCCTCCTAAAAAATCCAAGATGGCGGCGTTCAATTGGTTACCCGTGGTTGACTGAAACTAAGATAGGATGCCCCCTCTAGTATTTATGTGATCTCTATGTGAAAAGGTCTATTCTTGATACCGATTTACCGCTGATTGTCAGATTATGAGCCCACAATGCTATTATCTGTAGTTTCTGGAGGTATTATCTGTAGGAAAATGACTTATCATGCATGTTCTGACGTGAACCTGTACATCATTTAATTCGACTTTTTTGATATCAAGAATTATCAAGGCGTCAGGCCGCATTATCAACCTCAGCCTTCGGCTTCGGCAGATTTGAATTTTGAATTTGAATTTGAATTTATTAAATTTGCCCGCAGGAGAGAGGAACAGAACTTTCGTCCCAATTGACACCAAACTCCTATGTGTAGATTTTACGGAGGAAGGAAAACTGGAGTACAGGGTTATTCCCAAACGGTCACCCATCTAAGTACTAACCCCGTCCGACCGGGCTTAACTATTGGTGAGAGGCAGCGCCGTAACAGCACGCGCCACCCGTGCTCCTCTAACTCAGATTACACAGACTTCGACCTTGATAATTCTTGATAGCAAAAAAGTCTCATCTAATAATCGCTTATTATAATATGATCAAGACGGTTTTCTTTGATGTACCAATAATATGATCAAGTTGGTATATATAAACCTCGCAATAACAATAGAGCCTCGTCACAAGCTCTTTTCATAGGCGTACGGGGGCAGAGAACATTTTGCCCGACGGAAACGGAAATTGCCCGACTTTTGATATAAAAAACCACTAAGTGCCTGTTATTCAATATACTTTTTCTCCTACAATACATAGGTATAAAATTGTTTTGATTACTTTTCCTTATTTTCATCTTATTTTTTAATTTTTCCCTATATTTTTGCCCGACTTAGTTTGAAAATTTGCCCGACTTAGCAACATTTCCATTCGTCTGGGGAGGGGGGGGGGGGGGGGCAGCTGCCCTCCCTGCTCCCCCGCCTCGTACGCCTATGGCTCTTTTCCTATTGAAGTCTTTAGAAAACGTACTTGATTACTTAAGCCTCGTTCTCATATGTCGCCGACCCATGATTTAGATGCATGTTAAGTAAGAGAATAAAAGCACTTCTTTTCTGCATTGTTCTTTATTACTTAACATGCTGCTGCACTTCCCGTTTTAACATGCATCTAAATCACAAATCGCCAAGAACCTAACCCTTAGTATATTAGCGATATAAGTCCCGAGGGCGAACCTCGGGCGTCGCCCTCGGGTTTATATATCGCTAATAAACTTCGGGTTAGGTGCTCAACCTACACATATACCTCGCTAATCACCACCCCGCACGGTACTATAGTTCTATGGTCTCACCTTTGATCAGATCTTTCGAGTACAGTTGAAAACAAACGCAGAAACAGTTCAGTAATCCGATGACAGGTAAGAGTCTTAGCCAGAACTGCGCGGACCTCATGGTCTCCAGTACTCCTACATCAGAAGATCCGTTAGCACAATGGCAAACTTACTATATGTAGCTTTATATATAGTTCAATGTAGTATCTACGTTGTGGCTGTAAGTAAACTTATTCCGTGTTCTATCCATGCAGTTGTAAATTAACAATGAAAGTGAGTTAATGTTTTTATCCAATAATCGTTGTTTACATTTAGCGCTGTTTTGCCACCTGTGAAATATTCTATACTTGGCAACTTTCTAATTAACAAAGGTGTGTCGTTTGCACACTGGGTCCTGTACTCAGAAAATAGAGAAAACTCTCACAACAAAGCAATATAACAACACGGCAGAGCAAAAAGAGAGTGAACAATCGAGACATTTTTATCAATGTAATACTGACGTGCAGAGCGGAAACTTTCAACAAAGTAAAAGTAAACGGACAACGTTTTCACGGGTTAGGCCTGCGCTAAACGTCGTACAATAGACGAATTTAATTCAGACGAATTTAATTTGAATTAACTTCGTCTGTAATGCGACGTAAATGCGCACCCGATCCGCACGCTGTATCTAATAAACTACTAGACATTATATACACATTGTATCCAGTAAGTTACTGGAAATTGTTTAATTCTAAGATGCGCCAATTAACGGATTAAAACTCACTGCGCATCCCACAATCTTTGTCAAGAACTGTTGACCATAAATTACAAACACTATTAGGGTGTTTGGTGAGGGAGGAGGAGGAAAACACCCCCCCCCCCGACACTTTTCAAGTTAGGGTTAGGGTTACCCCCGGGAAATTCACGTTTTTGAGATTAGGGTTAGGGGGTTGGGGGGGTTAGGGGGTTGGGGGGGGGGGGGAAAGGGTTTCATTAATAACCTCTTTATTAAACAATTTCCAGTAACTTACTGGATACAATGTGTATATAATGTCTAGTAGTTTATAGGTACAACGTTCGGATCGGCTGAAATGCGACGTCGAGTTAAACGTCGAATTTCAGTCGAATTTAATTGTTTTTACTTGGACTCGCGTGGATCCTGAAAACGACTTCTTGAAAACATGGCACCGAATTGTCACAGGTCACAGAAGCGAAATATTTAATTCGACGCGACGATAATTCGTCGTGTAACTCGAACACGTATACGCATGCGTACACCAGTATGGCGCCATTTATAATATAGTTTTGGTACACCAATATGACCGATGAAAAACGATCTATAATTTCTGTTTCGTGCCGCCTATTTGGAAGAATAAATCCCTTTACTTTATGAGTAATGATCTATTTAACGTCGTAAGCACAGGATGTGGTCGCCCAATCATCCGAGCTAGAGGCTCATGTTAAAAGTGCACGACATAAGCTAAGATCTAAGTGTTGATTTTACGGAGGGAGGAAAACCGCAGAACTCTGCGAAAAACCCTCGAAGCACAGGAGAGACCAACTAAACTCTACTCACACGAAATTCAAGTTTGAGAACGGGACTATTCCCAGACGGTCACCCATCCAAGTACTAACCCCGTCCAACTGGGCTTAACTACAGCGGTGAGAGTACTATACTTGACTGGCACAGTCCGCACAGATAGGAATGAGATAATATTATTATAATCATATTTAACAGCTTTAAGTTTTTATTAAAAAATAGTTTAACTTATACATAATAGTATTTTTACATAATTATGGTAATAAGACAAACCAACATGTTTAATATTACAACATTTTATTCTATAAAAAAGTGTTTTATCTTTAAAAAATTTAGGTTATTCTAGTTACAGTTTTATGTTTACAATTAAATTACAGTTTAAAATTGTAATTTTTAATTCTACTTTTTTAAACCTTCGAGTCAATGTTAAACTTTTTCTGGAATTTCGTTATTTTATTGTACGCTGGAATTATTGTTTGTTTTGTACGAGAGCTAGAAAAAGGGAACATTAAACATGAATAAAGGTAAAAAGTAAAAGCTTTAGGTAAGTAACTCAGATTGGCCAAAGCTCGCTGTACTACTAAAGACTAATATTATCAACCGAGTGCGAGGTCTGTACGGGAAAGTAATTTGCCTGAGGTTTTCGTACAGATCGAGCGTTGTTTTCGTCTTCGGAGTATGCTGTTTACCTTACCTGTTAACTATTTCGTGTTGCTTCTTGGCTTCTTGTTTAGATATCGGCTTTTATTTGTCGTGTTTTTAGGTAAACAGCTTTAAAGAAAACCAGCAGTAATGTTCCAACACATTTTATTGTTCAGAATATTTGAATAAAGATACCTAGTTCACTTTTATTTGTATTCAAATCAACTGAGAAATTTTCCCGCCAAAAGTTACCGGTCCGAGAAAAAAAGCGTATTGACCAGTCGGTGAGTATCGTAAAATCCCGACCGCTCGGGAACCAATCAGCGTGCGTCGTTTTGCATATAAACCGGAAATCAAACACAGCCATATAACAAAAATATTATATATTTTCAACAGTCAACAAGTGTATAATATTATTGTAGACATTTACAAACCTTTTAGATAGAGCAGAAGACTTTCTCGTTTTCACAGCTGTTCCAAAAATGCTAAAGTAATAAGAAATGTTTTAGTTGTTTTACAGCGTGAAACCATAAGGGAAGGAAAGAAAAATTCTCAATTTATGCTAAAACTCACAAACCTTTTAGATAAAAGAGAAGACTTTTTCGCTTTTGGAGCTGTTATAACCATGCTAAAAGTGATGTAAACAGTATTATGTATTAGTTGTTGAAAAGAAGGAAAGAAACAAAAGAAGAAAAGAAAGCAAGAAATGAAAAAAGAAGGAAGAAAGGAAATAAGGAATGAAAGACGAGAAGAAAGGAGAGAAGGAAGGAAGGAAGGAAGGAAGGAAGGAAGGAAGGAAGGAAGGAAGGAAGGAAGGAAGGAAGGAAGGAAGGATGGATGGATGGAGGGAGGGAGGCAGGGAGGGAGGCAGGGAGGGAGGGAGGGAGGGAGGGAGGGAGGGAGGCAGGCAGGGAGGGAGGGAGGCAGGCAGGGAGGGAGGGAGGGAGGGAGGGAGGGAGGGAGGGAGGGAGGGAGGGAGGGAGGGAGGGAGGGAGGGAGGGAGGGAGGGAGGGAGGGAGGGAGGGAGGGAGGGAGGGAGGGAGGGAGGGAGGGAGGGAGGGAGGGAGGGAGGGAGGGAAGGAGGGAGGGAGAGGGAGGGAAAGAAGGAGGGAAAGAAGGAGGGAGGGAAGGAGGGAGGGAGGGAGGGAGGGAGGGAGGGAGGGAGGCAGGGAAGGAAGGGAGGGAGGAAGGAAGGAAGGAAGGAAGGAAGGAAGGAAGGAAGGAAGGAAGGAAGGAAGGAAGGAAGGAAGGAAGGAAGGAAGGAAGGAAGGAAGGAAAGAAGGAAGGAAAGAGTGAAGGAAGGAAGAAGTGAAGGAGGGAAGGAGGGAGGGAAGGAAGGAAGGAAGGAGGGAAGGAAGGAAGGAAGGAAGGAAGGAAGGAAGGAAGGAAGGAAGGAAGGAAGGAAGGAAGGAAGGAAGGAAGGAAGGAAGGAAGGAAGGAAGGAAGGAAGGAAGGAAGGAAGGAAGGAAGGAAGTCATACTTACAATTGTCGATTTTCGTTGGCAGTACCTCCTTTTGTTTCGAAATAGTAATACGTGGCCGGCTTTTTGCTGGAAATTATTTTCATAGACTTCTGTACAGTTCCACTAATGACACCATCGGAGTGATTCAGTTTCCCTTTCACGATGTCTTCCAAATTGAGCGACGAAGCGTTAATGTTTTTAGAAAATAGTTTATTGCGGTTTTCCTTTGTCCTCCGTTGTCCATTTTCATTATTTATCAAGCTGAGAAGAGGCTTTGAATAGTTTCTTGCAAACGTATTCTCCGTCATTTTTAAGCCAAGTGGGTTGTTGACATTGTTGTGTCTATCTGCAAAAGTAGAACAAGAGAGGTATTTTGAATTTCAAACTTGCATGGCAGAATTTGCAAAGTAACAGAAATAATTAAAATCGAAATATAGTAGGGTTAGATATACTGCCGAAACAGAGAACGTAGGAGTCTAACGTTTCGAGCGAAGAGCCTATTAATTATGTTAACGATTTCCACTCAGCACTCAAATTCACATGGGAAATCAGTGAAACCTGTGTGTCGTTCCTGGATATCTTGGTATCGATTAGTGATCATTCGCTCATGACTTCTGTATCTTATAAACCGACCGATTCACATAGTTACCTTTTATTTTCATCGTCTCATCCCAAACACACTAAACAATCCATTCCATACTCTCAATTTCTGCGACTTCGCCGCCTATGCAGTGATGACAAAGACTTTGAGACCAAATGTTTGGAAATGAGATCCTTTTTTGTTCGGCGTGGCTATCCCACCCACCTGTTAGAAACTGCTATTAACAAAGCATCTTTATAAAAAAACCCAAAAAAAAACACGTTTCTCTCTGACGAAGGGCCTTCGCTCGAAACGTTAGACTCCTACGTTCTCTGTTTCGGCAGTATATCTAACCTTACTATATTTCGATTGTTGTTTCTACACTACCTACGCAGCACGCTACTTTTATTACACTATTTAGAAATAATTAAAGATCAGAAATAGCGATTTTGTGCTGCAGATACTGACCTCTGTATAACTGGACTGCCGGTCCCGCCAAAAAAAAAAAGATGGTGGAAATACGGGTCTTTTCTGTCATGGTAGCAACCGCTGATCACATTCTGCCAAGATATTTACTTAACTGTGGGCTCAGACACGCCCGCAGGCCGATCAATTCAGCTATAAATTAATTTGAGGAAAAGGTCAGCGGTTACTACTACTAAAGAAAGGACCAAAAACTCGCCATATTGGATTTGTCAGTCAGCTATAGCCCTTTATTTGCACTTACATGCATAAGTGTATGACGTATATATAACTAGACTGCGAGCCCCATATCAATGACTGGCAATGGGTGACCAATCCAACATGGCGGGAAATTTGTCCTTTCTTTCATAGTAATAACAGCTGACCCTTTTCTGATAAATATATCTATAACTAAATTGATCGGTTCTTCGGGCGCGGATGAGCCCACGATCAAGTAAACATATAGCCTGGTACCCTGGCCCAATTTCAAAAGAATAAGGGACAGGTAACCACTAATCTCATGCTCGCGTCATCAGGGCTAAATCCACTTATGATTGCAGTTTTAGTCATAGCCAATAAAAACGCGAGAAAGTTCAACCAATAGGAAGCAGAAGTCTTTAGTGGTTAACCAGGCTAGTAAACATATTGGGCAGATCACGGTCAGCGGTTGCTCCCATGAGAGGAAAAACCCTTATTTACGCCATTTTAATTCAGACACTTTTTGGACAGCGAGTACAATTAAGGATTTGCACTACAAGTGATATTTGAAAATTTTGCCAAAATTGCGCGAGCCGTTAGGCGAGTTAATAAAATAATTGTACTCCTCTCAACCAATCAGAATGTAGTAATTTTGTCATACATATAATAACTATATGTAATATATGAACAACGATATGCCATATCCAAACACGAGAAAACAATGTATGAAAACACGAGCGCGAAGCGCGAGTGTTTTTGTTAATTATTTTCGAGTGTTTGGATATCCTGGTGGGACACTCGCTCTCGTTGTTCATATATTACATATAGGTCAGAGACTAAAACCAGGTTTCCTCAAAAACAACTAACCTAACTTGCTACCTTTACCATGACCATTCACGTTTAAGAAGTGTTTAAAGTTCCCAGAGTAGTTATCATCATCGTCATCATCATCATCACCATCATCGTTGTCATCTTCTTCATCATCATTATCGTTGTGTTTATTATAGCTATTAATTTTGAAATTGTCTTCTTCATCCTCGTCGTCGTCTTCATTATTATTAAGTTTCGCCATAAACTCATTTTCATCTTCCTTATTATCTTCGTTTTCATCATCGTCGTCCTCGTCGTCGTCACGATCGTCCTCATTCTCATCTGGCTCCGCTTCAAATTCATCTTCTTTTCCCGCCTCTACTCTGTTGTTTTTCTTTCCGGCTTTTTCTAAAAAATAAGAAAACTGACTGACTGACTGACTGACTGACTGACTGACTGACTGACTGACTGACTGACTGACTGACTGACTGACTGACTGACTGACTGACTGACTGACTGACTGACTGACTGACTGACTGACTGACTGACTGACTGACTGACTGACTGACTGACTGACTGACTGACTGACTGACTGACTGACTGACTGACTGACTGACAAAATCTTACAAGTTTACCTTCACAAATCTTAATGCGTTCGTTGAATGCATTGACGTAAATTGGACGGCATTTCGAAGAGACAAGACATCTTGCGTTGGGTCTTTCCTGGCATGTTTCACCACTGCATGGGTCATAACCACAGACTTGACGAGCGGGTACTTTCAAGATGGCTGAAATAAATGAATGAATGAAATGAACGAAATCAATCAATCAATCAATCAATCAATCAATCAATCAATCAATCAATCAATCAATCAATCAATCAATCAATCAATCAATAGACAGATAGATAGATAGACAAACAAACAAACAAACAAACAAACAAACAAACAAACAAACAAACAAACAAACAAACAAACAAACAAACAAACAAACAAACAAACAAACAAACAAACAAACAAACAAACAAACAAACAAACAAACAAACAAACAAACAAACAAACAAACAAACAAACAAACAAACAAACAAACAAACAAACAAACAAACAAACAAACAAACAAACAAACAAACAAACAAACAAACAAACAAACAAACAAACAAACAAACGGACAGATGGACTGACAGGCAAGCAGGCAGACAGGCTGCAACCTGGTCTCTTCCTCAAATTGACTGTATATACCAATTGTAATCAAGCTCTCAAATTGAGTGTGGGAGTCAATTTCAACGTCAGCTCTGCCCACATGCAGGATGTTAAACTAAAAAGCGTATAAGGAAAAGTCCAGTAGGGTGTTGTGGTCGGGGTCTGAGAGGCGGGCCTTTTTTCCGGAGGGTTGTGATTAGGCTTAGGGCTACCGGGGGGTTGTGCTTAGGTTTAGGGTTTCCGGGGGGTTGTAGTTTGGGGTTGGGGTGTGGGGGTTAGGAATTAGTTCTTTAATTCGTTGAAATTGACTCCCACACTCAATTTCAGAGCTTGATCACAATTAGTATATACAGTCAATTTGAGGAAGAGAATGGGCTACAGACAGACAGACAGACAGACAGACAGACAGACAGACAGACAGACAGACAGACGGACGGACGGACGGACGGACGGACGGACGGACGGACGGACGGACGGACGGACGGACGGACGGACGGACAGACAGACAGACAGACAGACAGACAGACGGACAGAACAACCTACCAGTACATTTCTGAGGTTGTCCTTCAGGACTGTAATAGACAGCTTGACATCTAGTGCCGACGACACAACGTTCCTCAGTGAAGTCCATCAGACATCGAGAAAAATCACATGGATTGACTTTGCACACCTGGGATACCTTGACAGGATTAATATAGATTCGCTTACCTATATACAAGTAAAATGAATAATATGAGTAATTGGACAATTGCTTCAAAATATGCAAAAAATTAAGTGTAACTTAATTCAGATATACTTTCAGATTATACTGATCATGAAGAATGAGTAAAATAGATACCAGTAAAATAAAACTGATAAACTCAACTAACTTTATTTGTACTCAACTAACTTTATTTTCAGGCCTCAATTACAATGAGGCGCTGGAGATAACTGGCGTCTCTACACTTTATACCAGACGTGAGGCAACTATTTAATGACATTTTTAAAGACAAGGAACACAAACTTGCAGATCTCTTACCTCCACTAGCCAGCTCATACTCGGCACGATTAAGGAGAAATAGAACTTTTAATGCACCTAATTGCTGTACCGATCGCTATCGGAAGTCTTTCATTATTCAATATTCAAATAGTCATTACACGTAAATAGCTTTTTGAATATTATTTATACATTTAATAGAGTTTCCATTTTTGTGATTTAAGTGAATATGTAATTCAGTCTTTGACTGCAATATATGGAATTTTAATAAACGATTTATCTATCTATCGATAATCTTTTCAGTTAGATCTACACTGTTCTTCCTAGAGGTCCAGTTAGGGCCACCCCTCATTGGTCCAGTATTACTATAGAAGGAAACTGGGGTAAAGCTCTATCAGTCATTGGTCCAGTATTACTTACTATACAGAAGGAAACTGGGGTAAAGTTCTATCAATCATATCTAAACTGTTCTCTCTAGAAGTCCAGTTAGGGCCACCCTTGGGGTAAAGTTCTATCAGTAATATCAAAACTGTTCTCTCTCATTGGTCCAGTTAGGGCCACCCCTCATTGGTCCAGTGTTACTACAGAAGGAAACTGGGGTGAAGCACTATCAGACATATCGAAACTGCTCTCCCTAGAGGTCCAGTAAGAGCCATCCCTAAGCAGTCATAATAAAGCTATAGCTAAGAAAAGGACACTAACAACAGCCATACCAACGCATTGTTTTACACGTTTGTTTTTCTCATCAAAAAACACAGGACGGCACTTGTAGTCGCTTACACACGAACCAAGCGGTGAAAGTAAACATTTTGATAAATCACATGGATTAAATCCACAGAAGTCCTTTGGATCTATGTTTACCAAACTAGACTTTTCCGGTTCTGGAAAGAGAGAAAGATTTGAACATTTTGAGTTTTTACCACACGACAAGTCAACATTAAGAACGTGTACATGACGTCTAATCGGTTATTACAAGGTTCCAGACTTGAACCCGTCGAAAAATACCCTCAGATAACACCGCTGCCAAACGTTTTGCGCATGTACGACGTCCGAGCTCGTCCTCGGAAAAAGAGCGGGAAAACACAAAAGTTAAAATTATAAGCATACTACCAACAAGATAAGGTAGGTAATTTGTGCATGGCTTCCTTGTCAATATTGTAACATATTCTGAATTTACCCCTTCGTAATTTTCTTTACTCTTTTTTAAAACACAAATGAGTAGTCGAGTCTTACTTAAGGCGGTTTTCCACTAGGCGACATTTGTCCACCGACTCGACATTTTTCTTTTGTCTTGGCTAATTAGTTCCACTCGAGAGCTTGCTAGACAAAAGAAAATGTCGCTTCGCGCCACATTTTTCGCCTAGTGGAAAACCGCCTTTAGTCTTCACTGTCTGGTTGTTGTCGCCACAGCTAGTTCCCAGTTCTCTTGCAATGTTTACTCAGTAAATTCACGCATGCGTAAACGTTTGGCAGCGGTGTTCCCTCAGATACATTTTTTTAGTACTTGAGCTTAATGAACGTCTACCAAACGTCTGTTATATCTCGATACAATAAAGCTATAAAAATTTATCTTTGTTTTCTCTAAAAACTTAGGATAAATAGCAAGCAGGGTGAGCAATTACCTTGGCAATCCTTCGGTCGACAAGGCTTTGTTTCCACTGTGTTGCCAGGACAAGACACACCACCATGGCTATAGCATTCTCTGTAACGTCTTTGATAACCTTTATCACAATTGCATTTGCTCCATCCAGACCATTCACCTAGTCTCCAACTGACTACAAAATAAGAAAGACAAATTAGTAGTAGTTGTTCAATAAACATCCATCAATAATTCCTATCTTTTTCGTATGAACAGTACAGTACAGTACAGTACAGTGCAGTGCAGTGCAGTGCAGTGCAGTGCAGTGCAGTGCAGTGCAGTGCAGTGCAGTGCAGTGCAGTGCAGTGCAGTGCAGTGCAGTGCAGTGCAGTGCAGTAGAATGGAGTGGAGTCGAGTGTGTAGAGCGGAGTGGAGAAGAGTGGAGTGGAGTGAAGTGGAGTGGAGTGGAGTGGAGTGGAGTGGAGTGGAGTGGAGTGGAGTGGAGTGAAGTGGAGTGGAGTGGAGTGGAGTGGAGTGGAGTGAAGTGGAGTGGAGTGGAGTGGAGTGGAGTGGAGTGGAGTGGAGTGGAGTGGAGTGGAGTGCAGTGCAGTGCAGTGCAGTGGAGTGCAGTACAGTGAACTGACTTCTTCCGCAATAAAATTATTTTATAAGCAATGTGTAATTTCTCACCTTCAGGGGATGACTTTTCATCGTTATCAAAACTGCGATAGCTGCTATCCTCGCTCTTACGTAGTGTTGGACGAGTTGTTGCTTTAGCACACGGCACAAACTTGCAAGTGTCAAGTTGAAACCTTTCTCCCTCGCAGTCTGCTCCATCATTAGACGGTGATGGATCAGTGCAGTACCTCTCTCTTGAACGAAGAGCACGTTTTCCACAATGCCTGGAGCATTTTGACCAAGAAGACCAATCTGTAAACCCACCGTTAACGACGTCCTTATCTTAAGAAAATTAATATAGCGCCAATTTATATTAACTAGATAAATTGGGATTAATGAGAAGCTACATCTTAATACTCTCACGCAACAGCGCAGTTATGACATTTTCTGCGTTATGTCACTTTTCTTGCTCTTAGCAATTTGGCAAAAACAAGGTATGCGCAAGTTACCTAATACGATTTAATCAAACTGGACATCCCAAGCTTGTCCCGAAAATGTCTGTCAAAAAACAAGATAGCTCACTCTGGTTCTGATCGCCTTCGTCAAAACATCTAGTCGAAGTTACATGAGAGCAAGGTCCCCATAACAGTGAGGGCCCTTACTCTCACTCTGACTTTCGCTTCTCCAGCTTTTTCTGGGGGCCCTTACCTCCAGAAAACCGCACTTTCCGTCACCCAAATATTATCCACAAAGATTTGCGTGACTTATTAATTAAAAATATACATATAGATTATGTAATTTTCAAAACATGAGCGGCAATACACGTACTGTAAGTGTTTCGAATAGCTTCTAAAACGACTCATTTGGTAAGTTCGTTAGCGTAGTAATTTTGAAAAATCGCGTTGTCTAAGCCGGAAAAATCACAAGCTAAAATTCATGTAAACTGACCGCGGACATGGTACTGATTCCAAGCTACCAATTTCAACACATATATAGACCACTTTCATAATGGCCATACTTTAAATATCCTTTTATGTGAATCTAAGTGAGCCTTCGTATAGCCCAGTTATGAAGCAGAGATTCTTTTGGATTGCAGACACATAAACGAGGTTCGGTTCGGTTCGGTTTAGTTGCACATAACTGGAGCCAATATCTCGCTCGCTGCTTTCAACGACGGGAAGCGCGTCTCGAGCAGACGAATGAACTCAGCCTTGTTTTGGGTTACGCGACGTGCCTGACTAGGGTCAATACCAAGTTCTTTACCAATTAGGATCCAATCATCACGAATATATGGCTTCGTAGGTACTGCAAACAAGAGTTTCTTCGTATAATTTGATGCTGGGCGACGACATATGTGTGCAATATATTTCAAATGATGAGTGATAATGAAATGTTCCAGATTTTAAGTATGGAAGATATGTTGGAGGTCCTGATTAGAGTAAACCATCGAAAATTCGTCAAGGCTTATTAACACTTTGAGGCCTGGACCTCTCCATGTGCTGAATAAAATCGTCTGGCGTTAGGCTTCAAAGTGTTAAAAAGATAGGTTTTAACACTTTGAGGCCTGGACCTCTCCCTGTGCTGAATATAATCGTCTGGCGTTAGCCAGAATAAAATACTAAAGACTCGTCGTCAGGCTTCAAACAAGGGAGCACGCCCGACTGACCTGTGTTTCTTCTTCTTTGTTCATAGTTCCTTTATATTCAGCCATTTTGAATAACACGGTATATATCATTAGCGTATCGCGGGCACGGGAGAGTAAAGTAAAAAGGTGGTAAACTGCTGAGAGTTTAAACAACGAAATACTGACGTTTCAAACGAAGCTCTTCGTCAAAGTAAACTGCGAAAGTTTTTCAACATACCTTGAGAATATAGGAGAGTCGAGCTTCCATTGTGATTTACTAGGTCCAGATTATAAGCAATTTGTTGCCTATTTACTCCACTTGTATCATGGGTGAGATTCTTCAGTTTTTCATTGAGATAATTAGACTTGGCTTGATAATCATCTTTAGCTGACTTGAAAAAAGCTGAAATGAAACAATAAAAGACCTAGGTTCAGAAATAGAACTGGAGTATATAACTTTATTTATACAAATTGAAAATATAAAAAAGTTCTGTGTACTGCTCAAATACCATTGAGCCAACACAAACTTAGGGGGTATTTACATGGATGAAAGTTGTCCCTGTCAAGGGGGTCACCCTGGCCCCAGAGCTACAGTTTACAGAGTGTTTATATGAGGAAAAGTTGTCCCTGCTAGCAGGGTGACCTTCGATTGTCCCGAAGGGCAAACCAACTTTTAACCAATCACGTTGAAGCGTTCCTTTGAAGTTGCCTCGGGTAGCTGAGTGAAACTGTTTACATGAGGGAAATTGCCTCACCCCCTAGGGTTACCCTACCTCGCAAAGAGGTTGACCCTATCCCCAGGGTGACCCTATACCATATAAATTAGTGATGTTTGCTGACGATTCAAAGTGTTTTAAAGCCGTTGGCAAAATCAGCGACAGCGTTGCCCTACAGGACGATTTAAATGCCTTAACCAGTTGGTCGAAAACAAACGAACTATATTTCCAGCCATCTAAATGTAAAAATCTTCGTGTTAGTCGAAAAAAGCGTAAATTAAACTGTACCTATAATGTTGATGGTGTGAATATCGATTTGGTAAATTCGGAGAAAGATCTTGGAGTTATGGTTACAAGTGATCTTACGTGGAATGAACATATAAAGATGATATTGGCTAAAGCAAACAAAATGTTAGCTTTCTTAAAACGTAAATGTGCGAAGGATCTAAAACCAGATATACTTAAACTATTGTATAAGTCACTGGTTAGATCAAACCTATCTTATTGTTCTCAAGTTTGGGCTCCTCAATCATCTATCAATCAGCTGATTCTGGTGGAAAGCATACAGCGACGAGCTACCAAATATATGTTTAAACGGTCGGAGCTTTCTTATAAAGAACGTTTAATTTATTTAAAGTTATTGCCTATAAATTATTGGTTAGAATTCTTAGATCTTGTGTTGTTTTTTTTAAATGTAAATTAGGCCTAATTTTGATGAATTTAGATGATTACTTATATTATTGTAATACTCGTACTCGTCGAGGTAAAACTGGTTTAGCTTTGAACGTTAAACACTGTAAAACATCACTCTATCGTGATTCATACTTTAATAGAATAGACCGTTTGTGGAATGCTATCCCCAGCACTATTCAAACTTGTGAGACAATTTCAAGTTTTAAAAAGCAACTTAAGGCTTTTTATGTTGAAAGACTAAATTCGTTATTTGATGGGGACAATATTCGTACTTATAAACTTGTCTGTCCTAAATGTCGTCGTATAAATGTTATGTCTGTTTGTTCTTGTTAATTATACATTTTGTGTAATATAATGTCATTATTATCATGTATTAGGTTATTTTATTTTTATTTTGAGTGATGATTAGGTGTACTATCTAGTATGGGACCTCGTGTCCTTTTGTAGTTGCACCTGCTTCTTGGCAAATTTGTTAAAATAAAATAAAATAAAAATACTAACGGATACAAGTGTCAAATTCCCCATGTAAACACCCACTGTTGCGAGTAAATAAAATGAATGCAAAGTTGAACTCTCCCAGGGTGGTTCGGGGGGTAGGGTGACCCTTCTAGTAGGGACAACTCTCGTCCATGTAAACAGGACCTAAAAAAATCAATTAGAATAGTTTCCAATAGAGCCATTCACCAAGGTCAATACATTCTTCCCCAAACTACTAAATATCTACATTGCCGAAATTATTGATCGTAGATTTCTAACGTTTCGAGTGAAGGCCCTTCGTCAGAGAGAAACGTTTCTCCGGTTAAGGGCCTTCGCTCGAAACGTTAGAATTCTACGTTCAATAATTTCGGCAGTACTCAAACCATACCTTATATTTCGATTTGTATTTCAACACTGCCTATACACAGCACTCTACTTTCGCACACTATTTTACTCACTGTTTAAATGTGTACATTGTTTGTCAAAATTTGCAAAACTTAATACCTTACCAGGTTTTACGTGACTTTTCGTCTTTTTCGTCAAGGCTTGCGCTGAGTCGATTTTTATCAGGAATACATACGAGTAAATCAACAACAGAAGAAGTTTGCTTTTCATCTTATTAGTGATAATCTAAAACAAACGAAACAAGAAACTAACTTATAGCCTTTTGCAAATGCTACGCAATCTAATTGGCCCTACTACTTGCTATCTATCCGCCGATATAGACTGGTTTCATATATGACGTCACAATGTATATATTACATCACGTTTCATATAGAACATCACATTTTATATATGACATCACATTTCATGACGTCGCATTTCATGTATGACGTCACATTTCATATAGACGTCACATTTCATATATGACGTCACATTTCATATATGACGTCACATTTCATATATGACGTCACATTTCACATATGACGTCACATTTCATATATGACGTCACATTTCATATATGACGTCACTTTTCATACATAACGTCACATTTTATACATGTCGTTACATTCTATACATGATGACACATTTTATATATGACATAGCACTTCTAAATGTTATAGTTTATAGAAAGAACGAGTCAAACTTAATGGACTTTTTTTACCAATAGCAGCGCCATCTTGAATTCGTAATGCATTGTGGTCTATCCAGGGTAACAAGCTCAATTAAAAAGGTGATTGTGTAGTGTTGAGACACCACGAGGTAATTATTTCTTTATAAACACTTTCGTAGCAACAATGTCTAATTATAATCGTTGTCATATTGATAAAAGCAACAATTTAAAGGATGGATTCATGACAAATGTATCCTTATACGTGCAAGCATTATTATTTTCACTGATATTACAACGTTAAACAATATTCGACTCGCGCAAAAAAATATCGCCTAGTGGAAAACCGACTTAAAGGGCTGTTTAAACGGATCCAACATTGTCCAACATTGTTGGTCCAACAATGTTGGACCATTGGACAATGTTGGCCAACATGTTCAAACGGATGCAACAACATCCAACACAAGTGCTATTAATTAAAATCGAAACTGATCAGGGGATCGGAGTTTACCTATAATCCTTCGCCTACAATCCTTGACTTAATTGCCTTTGATAGACCAGTCTTCTTTTTTTTACTTGAAGTAGCTTTTGCTATCTCATCTTCCTCGGAATTCTCGACATTTTTATTCTTATTATTCAGAGGAGTTTTAGCAAGGGGTTCCTCACGTTCCTGCGTCAAACTCTCGAACAAACTCTCGTCACTCCCGCATTCCGCCATCTTGAATGTTTCTACCTCGTCAAATGACTCAAATCTCCATGGAAACGATGTCGATGAACTCGTTTTCCATCAAATGTTGGACGATGTTGGATGAAAAGTTTGAACGGAATCAAACTTGATCCAACAATGTCCAACATCATCCAACATTATCCAACATGGTGTTCAAACGAATCCAACATGTTGAATTCAACATTGTTGGACGATGCTGGACCAACATGTTGGATCCGTTTAAACAGGCCTTAAAGAATGAACCTCGTCAAAATTCCAGCTTCAGAAACTGTTATTAAAGTTCCTATGAAACGAAACTTAAGTTTGTCTTATTTGAAAGAACACTTAAAATGGTAGAGTAACATATTTTTCAGTTTTTCGTTTCCTTGCTTTGTTCTTGAGAAATTTCAGTTTGTTTGACACCACACGTGCATAATGAGTTATTGAAAAAGTTATATATCTTTGCTGTTATCAAATATAATACTCACTTGAAGATCTACATGTTTAGTGTTGTGGGCGAACCACATTCACGTGCATGCTTCATTCAAATTAATTTGGTTTGATAATAGAAAAGATATCTAACCTTCTCCGATAGCTCATTATGCACCTACGACGTCAAAATATTTAATTTGCATATCAAACAAACTGAAATATCTCAAGAACGAAGCAAGGAAACGAAAAACTGCAAAATATGTTACTCTATAATTTTAAGTATTCTTTCAAATAAGACAAACTTAATTTTCGTTTCATACACTTTAATTATTGCTCTATACACATTATTTAACACAGCTAGTCATTTCAACCAACAAATAAGTCATCTCAACTAATCCAGACAACAACAACAACAACAACAAAATTTCAAGATGTTAGTAGTGTATCAGATAAGACCTTAACGGATCGCCCAAGTCAGAACATAATACCGAACCTTTCCTATATAAGAATCAAGCAACTTACCAGTGATCACACCGACCTGACACAACAAAATGAATCGACTTTGGAATCAATTCCATATTCTGAAAAAACGTTTTAAGGCTCCATGCTTCGTAATTTTTTACACAACCATGATCATATATTTAACATCAGAAAATTTCGAGTTTTGTTACTAGTTGTATCGAGCCATGTTTTTTATCAAGCGACTATAACATAATTTAGAAGCGGTTGATTGAACTCGACAACGGGTGGCAATAAAGAAATGGCAACGGTATTCGCTCTTTGCGCGACCCTTACATGCATCGCTTGCCGAGACGTTTTATTTGGACGAGTAAAATAGAATAGTCTATCGACTAGTCTATCGTAAAGGCGGATTTCCATTCTGCTTTTTTTTGTCGAGCGAGCGACTTTTTGCGATCGCTTTCTTTGTTTCATGAGCCGTCGGGTGGAACGGATTCAGTCGAGAGCCCACAAGACAAAAGAAAGCGATCACAAAATGTCGATCGCGCGATAAAAAGCACTGAATGGAAACCAGGCTTAAAGTTGGATTTCCACTTGGCGTAAAATATCGCGCGGTTGACTTTTCTTTTGTACAAATTGAATAGTTTTCTACTTTGTTCCACATGAAGACTCACAAGACAAAAGAAAAAAGTCGAGCACGCGACATAGTGGAAATCCAGCTTTAATTAAGGTGTTTAGTTAAAAGCTTCTAGGACAGCGTCGGCCACGGTTGAAATCCAAATATTACCAGGGTTAAGTCACGTTGGCCTGAAAAACAGAGAAAAATCTTCTCGACGTTTCGAGCGAAGGCCCTTCGTCAGGAGAATTTCTCCTGACGAAGGGCCTAATTTCTCCTGACGAAGGGCCTTCGCTCGAAACGTCGAGAAGATTTTTCTCTGTTTTTCAGGCCAACGTGACTTAACCCTGGTAATATTTAATTAAGGTGGATTTCCATTCAGTGCCTTTTGTTGCGCGATCGACGATTTGCGATCGCTTTCTTTTGAATTGTGGGGTCTCGACTGGATCCGTTCCACCCGAGGGCTTATGAGACGAAGAAAGCGATCGCAAAAAGTCGGTCGCTCGACAAAAAAAGTTGAATGGAAATCCGCCTTTAAGCCGGTTTTCCACTAGGCGACTTTTTTCGCGCGAAGCGACGTTTTCTTTTGTCTCATGAGCTCTGAGCTGGAACTAATCAGAAATCTATAGAATTCGAACAAAAGAAAGTCGCTTCGCGCGAAAAAAATCGCCTAGTGGAAAACAGTGCTTTTTGTCGCGCGATCGACGATTTGCGATCGCTTTCTTTTGTCTTAATTATAAGGCGGATTTCCATTCAACTTTTTTTGCCGAGCGAGCGACTTTTTGCGATCGCTTTCTTTGTCTCATAAGCCCTCGGGTGGAACGGATCCAGTCGAGAGCCCACAATTCAAAAGAAAGCGATCGCAAATCGTCGATCGCGCGACAAAAAGCACTGAATGGAAATCCACCTTAAAGCCTGGTTTCCATTCAGTGCTTTTTATCGCGTGATCGACATTTTGTGATCGCTTTCTTTTGAATTGTGGGCTCTCGACTGGATCCGTTCCACCCGAGGGCTCATGAGACAAAGAAAGCGATCGCAAAAAGTCGCTCGTTCGACAAAAAAGCACTGAATGGAAATCGGCCTTTATGGGCTCTGGACCGGTTCCGTTCCACCCGAGAAGGCATGAAACAGAAAAGCGATCACAAAAAGACACTCGCTCGACAAAAAAAGTTGAATGGAAATCCGCCTTTAGAGAAGATAACATGGCGGTAGTAAAATCAGGGCTCAAAGTGTTAAAGTCCTTAATGCCGGCAGAGAAATTAAGTATATTACATTAAACTGGCTTTTCAGTTTTCACGCAACATACATAAATTGAAGTACAAGCTTTTTAAAATCTTTGTAGAACAATTTCCGAGCGCAGTGAGGCATTTTTCCTATTTTATTTCGATATACAGGGTGTCCCCCCCAAAATGCCCCCCATCCATGAGGTGCACCTTCTTTAATTATGGTACAAGAAGTAAATTTTTATATCACGCCGAAAGCCCATCCCTCCTTTGATGTTGCCTCTTTAAATGACTCCAGGAAGCGAGTAGATAACTATTTAGCTCTGAAAATTTCAGACAACAAAGAAGGATGGGCTTTCGGCGTGATACAAAAATGTACTTCTTGTACCCAAATTAAAGAAGATGTAGTACAAAAACGGATGGGGGCATTTTTTTGGGACATCCCGCTGTATTTTAACTTTTTTCGCTGGTATAGACCTCTTGCAGATGACGTCAAAACGGTGCATCTGGAGGACAACGTCAAAATTCCGACGTTCAACAGAGCAAATAATGAATGAAAATTCTATAGTTTATAAGCATTTGTCCTCCACCAAGGGAATAAGTGCAAGTGGTCTATAGAAATGAAGAAAAACCCAAGTTTTCCATTTAGCTTTTTATTCTAACCGTTATTATATAATTAAACGCCATACATTCTACCATTTTTGAGCGATAAAAAAGTGTCTACAAAGCGTATGTGATGACAAATATGGCGCAATGACAACAAAGACGTCACAGCATAGCAGACAAAGCGCCATTTTGATTCTGACAAGCTTTACCCGAGCCCCCAAAACTATCTACAAATAATATTCGGAACTTACGTATTATCAATCTTGCAAATCAATTTTTTGCCTTGTTCAATATCAAGTCCGCGATTTCTGTCTATCTCAACGCAATGACAGCCACACTGATAGCAGAACTCCTGAATTGGCTTTAATACTTAATTCTATGAACGTTTTCATGGCGATAAAGTAATATAAATAAGTTTTGTGGAAACACCACGTAAAATATTTCTTTGCTTAGAAAAGAAATATTTCTTAGCAAAGAAATATTGTACGTGGTGTTTCCACAAAACTTATTTATATGGCTTTAATACGCTAGCAACCAGCACCTATACTGTATTAATGAACATATCTAGTTTATTCTAGTTCAGTTCTTCTCAACTTTTTTTCTCAGATTCCCCACTTGGGCAAGTATTCCTTCGTCGCACTCCCTCTCCCTTAACCTGCAATCAGGCCTTCTATAGAGCATGATCGCAGGCTACCTCTCTCCTAACAATAGTATAACACCATAACAGTACAACAGTTTACTGAATTTTGAGACAATGTTATACAATTGTGCAGTTCACTGGTGTCAGATTACACATCTTATGTATTCTTGCCAGATCTTGGCGGTATCTAAATTCTATTATAGTTAATGATTAATGATTAAATCATTAACAATTAATCTATTGATTCTATTCTTTTTTAACCCCTTATAAAAAGTATTTGCCTCTTTTAATGTCCTTCTTATACAACTTTAATATACAAATAGCTGGGTTTCCAAAGTTTGACAATCAGGGATTTCACTGTGGTCCACATGCATGTTATTTTCAGACTTTTAATGTTCAATACAATTTTTTCCTTTGGAGCAGATTTCTCCATTATTGAGACATTCACTCCCAATGTCCCCTCTCTTTAAAATTCACCACCAATCCCCCCTGGGGGTGCATATGGACCCCGGGTTGAGAATTGAAGCACTGTTCTAGTTGATCTAAAAGTCTTGCTAATCTAACGAAAACCCAAATCGACGTTATCAGGGTTTCCAACACCCACACGAGTCCGCGAAATATGGGCCCGCAAATCATCGATCACACTGTCCAGCGGAACATAAGTTCCACCCTGCGTGTCAGGCATAGCGTCATCTTTATAAGTGTCTGATAGATCTCCCGGTGCCATCCCGCGTGTTTCTCCCACTTGCGGCAAACCCTCGCGGGCGGGAGCCGCCTCAAGATCAGGCAAACCTAAGCTACTTTCCTTCATGGGATCCTCGAGTGTTCGCCCTAAATCCTCGCGGGCCTCTGGTGATGTCAAGCCAGATAACCCGCCAACCCGAGTGTTCGAATCGTCCGCGTGATACAAAGCGCTCTCGACGTCACTAATGTCTTGTTTCAGAACTTTGTCGTATGCGCTCGGTTGTAACAACGCATGCGCATTGTCGCCAGTCTCCTCAATTCCCTGATGCGTTTCGTCGGCTTTTAAAAGCCTATCAACACTATCCAAACTAGATACGCTACCCCCCTGAAAGGTCTGCGGATTCTTTGTTCCCTCGAAAGTTAAACCCTCGGAAGACAACCCATTGGAAGTTAAACCCTCGGAGGATAAACCCTGGGAAGATAAACCTTCGGAGGTAACCCCCTCGGAGGATAAGCCCTCGGAAGATAACCCCTCAGAGGATAACCCCTCGGGAGATAGTCCCGGGTTATTCTTCCGGTGTTGTAGAAAGCCCTCGGTATTCTGATTGCCGTCATGTTTCAGTGTATTTATCTTATACACTTGAGGACTTTCAACGTAACCGTCCAAATTGGTGGGAGGCTTTAATTTTATTTTCCAGTCCTTTGACACGCCGACGCCGTTGCCTCCTTGGTTCTGATATTGTTCGGTGTTTAGAGAGGTCAAGGTCAGTATGGGGTTCTTTCGCGGGTTGTTAAATATTTTTAGTTTGTTCGAGGGGATATTTGGTAGACTGAAGTGTGTCTTGTCGCTTTTCGCGTCGCCAAATGGAATTTCATCGCCCTCGGTGTTGTCGTTATCACTTTCGTTATGGTTCGTTTGGTCATCGTCACGGTTCGTTTGATCGTCGTCAGTGTCCGTTTCATCGTCGTCTTTGTCATCGTTCTGGTACTTTACTCCTAAATGTCTGTGAAACTAAACAAAACAGACATTTCAATGGGAAACTGGGTTATTTTGCACAAACACAATGAAATAGAATTGTGATGATTCAAATACCTTTCGATCAACGATCAATAAGCCTTTCGAATACGAAGATTTCAATTCGATTTGCAACTTCCAGATATGTGTACTTATGGTACATGTGCAAGCTTCGTGTAATGTAATGTAATGTAATGTAATGTAATGTAATGTAATGTAATGTAATGTAATGTAATGCGATGCGATGCGATGCGATGCGATGCGATGCGATGCGATGCGATGCGATGCGATGCGATGCGATGCGATGCGCTGCACTGCACTGCAACGCAAGCAATGCAATGCAATGCAATGCAATGCAATGCAATGCAATGCAATGCAATGCAATGCAATGCAATGCAATGCAATGCAATGCAATGCAATGCAATGCAATGCAATGCAATGCAATGCAATGTGATGTGACGTAATGTAATGTGACGTAATGTAATGTAATGTAATGTAATGTAATGTAATGTAATGTAATGTAATGTAATGTAATGTAATGTAATGTAATGTAATGTAATGTAACGTAACGTAACGTAATGTAATGTAAATATCCCATTATTATCATCGCAATTACCATGACCATTATTACCATCACGACCGTTACCACCGTCACTATCTCCATCATCATTACCATTATATATTCCTCTCCCTTTCCTTCCTTCCTTTCTTATCTCATCTCTTCCCTTCTATCTTTTCCTTTCGTTTTCTTTCATTTACCACTTATCTTTTAATTCTAGTGACTTACGTGACGAAATTTCTTTTTTCCGGAAAGAACTTTTATTTTGGCATGTGGAAAATAAAGTCCATTTTTCTGACTGTTCCTAATGATGTTATTCAAATCAGCTTTGCTCAATTTCAGCCAAGGTCTCCGTGATCTCTTCTTGGATGGCAAGGATGTCGGAGTTCGAGATCGTTCGTCTGCGTTTTCCTGCTCATCATCTGGTTCTTAATCAACAATAATAATGATTGTGAGGACGACGATGCTGCTGCTGATGATGATGGTGGTGATGATGATGATAATGGTGGTGGTAATAGAGGTGGAGGTCGTGGTGATGGTAGTGCTGCTGATGGTGGTGATAGTGGTGGAGGTGGTGATGATGATAATGGTGGTGGTGGTAGTGGTAGTGATCGCGGTGCTGATGGTGGTGCTGATGGTGGTGCTGATGATGGTGGTGGTAATAGAAGTGGAGGTGGTGGTGATGGTAGTGCTGCTGATGGTGGTGTGGTGATAGTGACGGTGGTCGTCATGGAGGTGGTGGTGATGATAATGGTGGTGGTAGTGATAGCGGTGCTGATGGTGGTGAGTGATGGTGGTGATAGTGACGGTAGTAATAGAGGTGGTGGTCGTGGTGATGGTAGTGCTGCTGCTGCTGCTGATGGTGGTGGTGATGATGATGGTGATGGTGATGGTGGCTGAAACAAAGCCGACGACGATCGATGATAGTTATTGACAAATTGACAATTTTATTATTGAACTGAACAAGTCAACATATTCACCTCTACATTCGCTAATTTCCTCTTTGAGGTTTATATTCCAAAATGCAGATTTGCACTGGAAATCCGTGAAGCATTTTGCATTTGGATAAGTAGAACACATTTTACCAATACAAGGGTCACTTCCGCAAGTCAAGACCACAGGACTTTTAAGAACTCCTATTTCAAGAATTAAAAAAAACAAACATTGAAAATCGTGAGATCTCATCCTTTAAGTATCCAAGTAAAAACACTAATAATCGCTTTTGCATTTCAGTACACAATGGTCTGATGTGATTTATTGCAGTAAGCTATGTTATGGTGTGGTCTGCATGTTGGTGCAAATCGGTGCGGTGCAGTAATGTGCAGAGCTGAGCTGAGCAGAGCAGAGCAGAGCGGAGCTGAGCTGAGCTGAGCTGAGCTGAGCTGAGCTGAGCTGAGCTGAGCTGAGCTGAGCTGAGCTGAGCTGAGCTGAGCTGAGCTGAGCTGAGCTGAGCTGAGCTGAGCTGTGCAGTGCAGTGCAGTGCAGTGCAGTGCAGTGCAGTGCAGTGCAATGCAGGGCAGAGTAGTGCAGTGCAATGTTGTAGTGGAGCGCAGGACATTGCAAAGTGGGGAATTGTAGAACAGGGCAGAGCACGGCAAGGCAGTGCAGAACAGGGTAATGCAGTGCAGTGCAGAGCAGGGTAGTGCAGAGCAGGGTAGTGCAGAGCAGGGTAGTGCAGTGCAGCGCAGTGCAGTGCAGCGCAGGGCAGTGCAGGGCAGGGCAGTGCAGTGCAGTGCAGTGCAGTGCAGTGCAGTGCAGTGCAGTGCAGTGCAGTGCAGTGCAGTGCAGTGCAGTGCAGTGCAGTGCAGTGCAGTGCAGTGCAGTGCAGTGCAGTGCAGAGCAGAGCAGGGTAGTGCAGTGCAGAGCAGGGTAGTGCAGTGCAGTGCAGTGCAGTGCAGTGCAGTGCAGTGCAGAGCAGAGCAGGGCAGGGCAGGGCAGGGCAGGGCAGGGCAGGGCAGGGCAGGGCAGGGCAGGGCAGGGCAGGGCAGGGCAGGGCAGGGCAGGGCAGGGCAGGGCAGGGCAGGGCAGGGCAGGGCAGGGCAGGGCAGGGCAGGGCAGGGCAGGGCAGGGCAGGGCAGGGCAGGGCAGGGCAGGGCAGGGCAGGGCAGGGCAGGGCAGGGCAGGGCAGGGCAGGGCAGGGCAGGGCAGGGCAGGGCAGGGCAGTGCAGTGCAGTGCAGTGCAGTGCAGTGCAGTGCAGTGCAGTGCAGTGCAGTGCAGTGCAGAGCAGAGCAGAGCAGAGCAGAGCAGAGCAGAGCAGAGCAGGGCAGGGCAGGGCAGTGCAGGGCAGTGCAGTGCAGTGCAGAGCAGGGTAGTGCAGTGCAGTGCAGGGCAGTGCAGTGCAGTGCAGAGCAGGGTAGTGCAGTGCAGTGCAGTGCAGTGCAGTACAGTGCAGTGCAGTGCAGTGCAGTGCAGTGCAAAGCCGTGTGGTGTAGCGTAGTTTGATGCGGTACGGAGTAGTGCGATGTAGTGTGTTGTAATGTAGTGGGTGATGAAAGAATAGTAAACACCACGGTGTATACATTAAAAAACAGAGCAGTGTGATACTTAACATTATAATAATGTTAATTTAACATTATCCCGTAATTTCAAATCCACAGTTCCTAAAAAAAACACGCTACCCAACGCTCACCTGTACAGTTTAATACGTTCCCCGATTCGTCAAAATAGACCGGATGACACAAGGCACTAGTCAAACACTTGGCATTAGGCAGATTCATACACATTGAAGAAGAACAAGGGTCGTGTTCACACAGTTGACGAGCAGGAATCGTTAAAAACGTGGTTTCAACTAAAAAGTAAAAATAATAACTACGGGAGTGTTTACACGAGACCAGCCCGAATTCAGGCCAGACTGACTTTAGGTTGGTTGTAGTGTTTTTACTGTGGATCGTTTTCATGAGTCAGGCCTGAGATTCAGTTCACGCTGGCCTAACCCCAGGTCGCCTGCTACACGCGTAAAAATCTCGCAAGTTGTTACAGCATTGTTGCCTGAACAATGCTGTAACAACTTGTTGACATATGTGAACAACATTGATAAATGAACAACATTGTTCATCATTGTTTCAACAAGTTGTTACTGCTTGGTGAAACAACAACCGTTGTTCACGCATGTTGTAACAACCGAAGAACGTGTTGATACATCAACCATGTTCACCATTGTTGTAACATTGTTGTTCATCGTTATTATTTCGTCATGCTGTTACAACATGTTGTAACATGTGCGAACAACCTTGTTGGCTATAAAAAATGTGCTGTTGGAACAACTTGTTCATGACTGTTGATTTATCCGCGAACAAGTTGCTCGAACCATAAGTGAACAACTTGTTGACAACTTGTTCACGGCGAGCAGCACAACATTGTTCACGGCGGGCAGCACAACATTGTTCACGCCTGTTGACAACCGTGAACAAGTTGGGCGTTTTTACGCGTGTAGACCGAACTGAAGCACTTTCACCTCTCAAACTCAATACGTTGTTTTGAATGAGATTAGTGTCAAATCCATATAAAATAATGATTCTCCGGCGGTCACGAGCTGTAAGGCACTTGACACAAATCTTAAAGCAACAGCGAAACCAAGCCTATATAATAATTGTCAGTTGTTTGCTGTACAAGCTGTGTTAGTTAGTAATACTCAGAAAAACTCTGAGCTCTAATGGTCAGAGCGTCTGGCTAGCATTCAGAAGGTTGTGGGTTCGAGTCCCGCTTAGAGCTCAGAGTTTTTCTGAGTATTACTAACACAGCAGGTACAGCAAACAATTGACAATTATTACTAACATCAAGCTGCAATTTCTGAAACTAACCAAGCCTATATAGTTTCAAGCTCAGCCTCATGTAAACAAAAACTGAAATACATGCAAAATTCAGGCGGTCTCAGTTCAAGTCGGCCTCATCTAAACACCCCCTAAAGGCGGTTTTCCACTAGGCGAAAAATGTCGGGCGAAGCGACATTTTCTTTTGTCTCGCAAGCTCTCGAGTGGAACTAATCAGCCAAGACAAAAGAAAAATGTCGAGTCGGTCGACAAATGTCGCCTAGTGGAAAACCGCCTTTAAACTTCTGAAGATGTTCTCTCTACAAAACCAACACCATAGTTTCTAAAATTAGCAGCGTATATTTAAGTTCTATGATGGCATAATTAGCTGTTAGCGCGCTGCCTCTAACCGCTGAAGTTAAGCCCCCGGTCGAAGAAAGTTAGTACTGGGAAGGGTGATCACCTTAGCTTCATGTGAGTAGAGTTGCTGTAGCCTAGTTTCTAGGCCTTTCGTTTCCGCCATGAGCTTGGCCGCGTAGTCGGTTTGGGCTCTTGGGAAGACTGGGGAGAGGCTGGAAACGAGAAGGCCTAGCAACATTCGCAAAAAGGTCCTGCCCAGAATCGTTCTGGCCCTTCGAGTGTTCCTGGGATCTAGCGTAGCGACAGCCGACAGTAAAAAGCATAAGGATGTCTGCGAAGATTTTACCAAAGATCTTGGCGATCGGAAGAAGGAAATTATGGAATATATTCCAATTGGAGCTCGAAATGAAAATTTAACTGTTTAACTTTCAACTTTTGGCGGTTGCAGAAGGAAAGCTAGTGATAAGAAGCTAGGACAGTGAACCTTCGTCGATCAGAGCCGAGTAGGCTTGTATTATTTTATGAAGATGGAAATAGTAAGTGTCGGGAAACACTTAGGACGTCATAACATCACAATTCTTCCTCATAAACAACTGAGCTATAACGTGAAAGTGTTTACGAATGTTGCTAGGCCTTCCCCAGCGGGTCCGTTCGGATCAACACCGCTGCCAAACGTTTGCGCATGCGTGAATTCGCTGAGTAAACATTGCAAGAGAAGTGGGAACTAGCCGTGGCGACAACAATCAGACAGTGAAGACTAAGTAAGACTCGACTATTCATTTGTGTTTTAAAAAAAGGGTAAAGAAAATTACGAAGGGGTAAATTCAGAATATGTTACAATATTGACAAAGAAGCCATGCACAAATTACCTACCTTTTCTTTTTGGTAGTATGCTTATAATTTTAACTTTTGTGTCGGATTCTTGGACAAGTCCAAATATTTCAGTGTTTTCCCGCTCTTTTTCGGAGGACGAGCCTGGGACGAGCTCGGACGTCACGCATGCGCAAAACGTTTGGCAGCGGTGTTGTTCGGATCACTTCCGAAACGTGTCAACCGAGAAAGGCCTAGAAACTAGGCTAGAGTTGCTGGTTCTCTCCTACGCCTCGAGGGTTTTTCACCGGGTTCTCCGGTTTTCCTCCCTCCACAAAATCAACACCATAGTTTTCCTACGCAGTTAACTTCCACAAAGTGGTCCCATCAAGGGAAGGGGTGAGGAGAATTGAGTTATCAGTACCTAATCACTGCCTGCCATATGTTACCTACCCTGCGAGTCAGAGCCCCTTTCCCACCTACGCAAGCTTTGGGGGAAAGTGGGCTCTGACAACAAACTCGATATTTCTTTTTGAGCATGCGTGAACGGTTACCAAGATACTATTTTGGGCCCAGGCTTTAACGCATCACTTCCTATTTTCCTGCTTACGCGTGTTCGTAAACTAGAGCTTGTTTGACCAGTTTAAAACCTGACTGACTCCCCCCAAACTTGGGGCGAAGATCGAGTTTGTTGGCAGAGCCCACTTTCCCCGAAGCCTGCGTAGGTCGGAAAGGGGCTCTGACTCGCAGGGTATATGTTACTCTCAATAAACACATAAACAGAACTAAAACCATAGCTAAAACACAAGAATTTAGGTTTCATATCGTACCGCTACAATCTGGTTTTACATTTCCAGCGTCGTCGTAATACACGGGATCACAGTCCTCGTTTGGAATGCAAGCAGCAAATGGATCGGACAAACATTTGGCTACTTTACAAGGATTAAATCCACATGATTTGATTGGATTGGTATCCTTGCTGTCTTCGTTGTGCTCTATGGGGGTGTGTTTAGATTGGTCTGACAAGAAAAAAAGTATTTTGTAAGTTTCTTCGTTTGTTTTTGCTGTACAAGCTGTCGTAAGTTAAACTCAGAGAAAAACTCATTCGGAAGGTTGTGGGTTCGAGTCCCGTCTGGAGCTCAGAGTTTTTCTCTGAGTTTAACTTACGACAGTCTGTACAGCAAAAACATACGAAAAAAGAAAGTATTGTCATGAAAAAACAAACCCAATCAATAAAGCTAGAAAGCAAGCAAGCAAACAAGCAAGCAAGCAAGCAAGCAAGCAAGCAAGCAAGCAAGCAAGCAAGCAAGCAAGCAAGCAAGCAAGCAAGCAAGCAAGCAAGCAAGCAAGCAAGCAAGCAAGCAAGCAAGCAAGCAAGCAAGCAAGCAAGCAAGCAAGCAAGCAAGCAAGCAAGCAAGCAAGCAAGCAAGCAAGCAAGCAAGCAAGCAAGCAATCAATCGATCAACATATTAATCGATCGATCGATCAATCAATCAATCAATCAATCAATCAATCAATCAATCAATCAATCAATCAATCAATCAACCAACCAATCAATCAATCAATCAATCAATCAATCAATCAATCAATCAATCAATCAATCAATCAAGCAAGCAATCAATCAATCAAGCAATCAAGCAATCGATCAAGCGATCAATCGATCAATCGATCAATCGATCAATCGATCAATAGATCAATAGATCAATAGATCAATAGATCAATAGATCAATAGATCAATAGATCAATAGATCAATCAGCCAACCAATCACTCAATCGGCACAAATTTCAAATAATGCAAGTCATAGCATTATATATAATCAGACAATCTGATATTGTGTCTTAAAATATTGGAACTAAATGATGAAGTACATTACCTTCTGAATCCATCAAGTTCCCTTGGTTATCCTTAACGTCCTCTTTCTCCACTTTCGTCGTTAAGTCACTCCCTGTCTTTTCTCTTATTTTCTCAACACTTGAACTGTTTTTCTTTCTTTCAACATGATCGCTGACTTTTATCTTTATAACTTTACTCGGCTCACTGTTCGTTTTTGATTCAACTGTTTTATCTTGGTCGCTGTTCTTCTTGTGCGGAAGACTTAGATCTGGGGCAAGTTTCTTTAGATTTTCAATGAGTTTCCTCTTCAAGATGTTCATATCCGCCTTGTTTCCTTTCTTTTTATCAGTTAAGAGTTCTTCCTTTTCGTCGATAATCATTTGAACTAATAAACTTTCTTTCTGTTCATCTTTCTTAGGCGTTTCCTGTTCTATCGTATCTAAAAGAATAATATATTTTTTACTAAAAAGTCTTCCAAAAAGTTAGCAGAGCAACAAGAGTTCTATATGGAAAGTGAATCATATAGTCCATAAAGTGCACCACCAACATCATTGTTGTGTCTTTATTCACAATCAATTTAAATCTTCTAGTCTTTTATGGTATATCACCTTGTCACATAATTCATTTTGATAATTCACTCCGTCCTTGCCCACGCACTCTACACAACATATATATATATATATATATATATTTATAAAATAAGGTGCCCTCTACGCACGCTCTGGTTGGTTGGGCTCCGTGCATTTATAAGAGAACATAGATCATGAATGACGTAGAATGGCGTAAAATGGCGTTAGCAGGCCGGAAAAGCCCGCCAAATTCCTGAACTACCTCACTTTTAGTTTGATTTTTCCTCTTCTTATTTTATAAAACAAATAAAACATATCGCTCCTGTGCATATGTACTCTTATAAAGGTACATTTGACGTGATTTGAACACGAAGGAAGCGTAAAGGCACTCGGCTGTCGCCTCGTGCCTCTACTCAACTTCTTTCGTGTTCAAATGACGTCAAACGTGCCTTTATATATATATATATATATATATATATATATATATATTACATCTCAACTGTAAATTGTCCAGAGAGCTTGATTTGAACCATGTGACCAGTTAATTTATCGTAGAATTCCCGCCACAGCGGGGTATAACGTCGAATACCCCGCTGTGGCCGGAGTATTCGAGTTCGTGTACCACGCGTGAATGTCACGCACGATTTACGAAGCTGACAATGGCGGAGTTTGGCGAGACAAGAAAACGTTTCGCCCGAACATTCAGATGTTGACAAGGAGATTGTTAGGTTACAAGAAAATAAGGATTCAGAGAATACAAAGAAAGCAACAAACAATGCATCCCGAAGCCTTGAGACGACAACACAATGGAAACAGACAATGAAAAGCGGACAAAGCTAAGCGAACTTTATCAACATTATTTAAGCTTTTTTTGGAAAGATTAATATGATATAATATATCGATAATTAATATGATATATTAATATCGATATAATATATCATTTATAGACCTTTCGCTCGGGGAATTCGATGAAATATTACCCCTCGGGATGATATATCATACCTCGGGGTAATATTTCATCGAATTCCCCTCACTCCAGGTCTATAAATGATAAATATACCTCGCAGGTGAATAGTGCTTTTCACGCAATCTGATTGGTTCCTCTAGCTCGGGATATCCTGCACTATTCACCTACGGGCAAAACAAAATGGCGGACAGTTTTGCTTTGTTTACCGAAGTAGGAGATTTTGTTGATAAACAAGGCTGATATGGTAGAATAACGAGAAAAGTCAACAAAATTAAGTAGAAGAGTGTCAACAGGTATGTTTCTTTACAATTTTCTTTGTAGAAACTGTTTTGTCGACAAATATCGAGTACGCGAAGTGCTCAAGTTGCTAGCGGCCGTGTCTTCAGAGGCCGCGGAACCGGGGGGCACTGGGGGCAGATGCCCCCCCCCCCCCCCCCCCCCACTTTTTTCAAAATTGGAAAATGTGCCCTTTTTCTGAAATAAGAATGCCCTTTTTATAAATGTGGCATGTGGTGGATACACACACACACACTTTTCAGGTGCTTCCGCGGCCTCTGCGTGTCTTGTATGAAATACAAAAAAAATAAGAATGTTAAACTTGTTATTGCATGTATGAGGTATATACTAAAACAATTATTCACCTCAGTGTTGGTGAATAGTCGCCGAAGCGGCTCGGTGAATGTAAAGCATTAGCATATACCTCGCAGGTGAATAGTGCTTTTCAAGCAATCTGATTGGTTCCTCTAGCTCGGGATATCCTGCACTATTCACCTGCGGGCAAAACAAATGGCGGACAGTTTTGGTTTGTTTACTGAAGCAGGAGATTTTGTTGATAAACAAGGCTGATCACGAGAAAAGTTAACAAAATTAAGTAGAAGAGTGTCCACAGGTATGTTTCTTTACAATTTTCTAGCCATTAATATATTCAAAAGTTGTAAAAACTGTTTTGTTGGACAAATATCGAGTACGCCAAGTGCCGTTTGTAGTGCCCAAGTTGCTAGCGGGCGTGTCTTGTATAAAATACCGAAAAATATAAGAATGTTAAAGTTGTTATTTCATTTATGAGGTATATGCTAAAACAATTATTCACCTCAGTGTCGGTGAATGGTGTGGTTCTCGCCGAAGCGGCTCGGTGAATATCCAGCACTATTCACCTCCACTTCGGTGAATAATTGATATATATATATATATATATATAACATGCACACACTCGGTACCATGCCTAAACACCACAATCATTATTACTAATACCACGCAACACCACCACCACCACCGTCATTCTCACCGTTACAACTATCATCATCATCATCATCACCACTATCACAACAGTATCACCATCACCATAATCGTCACCACCATCACCATCACCATTATCATTACTACCATCATTACCATTACACCATCGTCACAATTATCATCACAATCACCATGATCATCACCACCATAACGGGCATTCTAGGAAGAAATGACAACCTTCCTTTTATTATCGCCGTTATCGGAGGTGTGGGTTTACCCTGCCATAGTATTAGTAATTAAAGTGTTTTAGTTTCAGTCTATGACTACGTACAACTGACCTCTATATAACTGGACTGCGGGCCCACGATACTTTTGTATTACATGAAGTGTCCCCAATTGAATGGCGCCATCTTTGATTTTCTGGTTTGCTGATTGGTTAATTTTAGACCTAACAAGATGGCGTCCTGTGGGTCATCTGTGATTGGTCAATTTCGCGGCTAAAGCCCGTTCTCCACTAGGCGAACTTGTTCGCGCGAAGTGAATTCTCCAGCAATATGATTGGCAAGTAAGAAAATTGGCGCGAAAACTAGCAGCACCAACCAATTACATTGCATGAACGGGTATTTCGATTCGATTCGCGCGAAGATTTAACAAGATGGCGCCTGATGGCGTGTATTTGGGCCATTTTTTCGTTTGGCACCCGCAGTCCAGTTATATAGAGGTCAGTGCTATGTACTGGCGAAATTTTTAAATAAATAAAAATTAAGAAAATAAAATTTAAAGCGGTGCTTAACCTTTGTGACATAATTTTGCTTCGCACAATTTGATCTGAAAGGTCTGTCCAGTGCAGTTCTTCCCTCCTACGGATGGGGTAGGATTGTTACAAAACCGTTCTCTTGATTTCACTGCAGTATCTCCACAAGAATGACTGCAAGCACTCCATGAGGTCCACTGAGATAGCCCACCATCAACTAAACAAATTCAAAATACTATCAATACGATAAAAATATAGGATAAATATAAATTGCAATAGGATTGCAGTTTGATTGAGCTGGATTGAGCTGGACTGGACTGGACTAGACTGGACTAGACTAGACTAGACTAGACTAGACTAGACTAGACTAGACTAGACTAGACTAGACTAGACTAGACTAGACTAGACTAGACTAGACTAGACTAGACTAGACTAGACTAGACTAGACTAGACTAGACTAGACTAGACTAGACTAGACTAGACTAGACGACTAGACTGGACTGGACTGGACTGGACTGGACTGGACTGGGCTGGGCTGGGGCTGGACTGGACTGGACTGGACTGGACTGGACTGGACTGGACTGGACTGGACTGGACTGGATTAGACTAGACTAGACTAGACTAGACTAGACTAGACTGGACTGGACTGGACTGGACTGGACTGGACTGGACTGGACTGGACTGGACTGGATTGGACTAGACTAGACTGGACTGGACAGGACGGGACAGGACTGGACTGGACTGGATTAGACTGGACTGGACTGGACTGGACTGGACTGGACTGGACTGGACTGGACTGGACTGGGCTGGGTTGGACTGGACTGGACTGGACTGGACTGGACTGGACTGGACTGGACTGGACTGGATTGGACTAGACTAGACTGGACTGGACAGGACGGGACAGGACTGGACTGGACTGGATTAGACTGGACTGGACTGGACTGGACTGGACTGGACTGGACTGGACTGGACTGGACTGGACTGGACTGGACTGGACTAGACTAGACTGGACTGGACTGGACGGACAGGACTGGACTGGACTGGATTAGACTGGACTGGACTGGACTGGACTGGACTGGACTGGACTGGACTGGACTGGACTGGGCTGGGTTGGACTGGACTGGACTGGACTGGACTGGACTGGACTGGACTGGACTGGACTAGACTAGACTAGACTAGACTGCACAGGACTAGTCTAGACTAAGACTGGAGTGCACAGGACTGGACTAGATAAGATTAGACTGGACTGGACAGGACTGGACTGGACTGGACTGGACTGGACTGGACTGGACTGGACTGGACTGGACTGGACTGGACTGGACTAGACTGGATGGGAATGACCTGGACTAGACTAGACTGGACTGGACTAGATTAGACTGGACTATAGACCATAGACCATAGACTATAGACTATAGACCATAGCCCATAGACCATAGACCATAGACCATAGACCATAGACCACAGACTATAGACTATAGACTAGACTGGACTAAAATCTACTGTATTCTACGGTACTGTGCTTTACTGCACAGTACCTTCTTCTTGACATGGCTTAGTTGGACACTTGGAAACTTGCAAGCGATCTCCATGACACGACTTCCCACCGTCAGAAGGTGGAGGGTTATTACAAAATCTAAATCTTGTTCTAAAAGAGTTTTCGCCGCATGTCTTATGACACTTGCTCCACGGACGCCAATGACTGAAACCACCATCAACTACAATACAATAATAGCAAGTGACGTCATTCCATAATCAATCAATCAATCAATCAATCGATCGATCAATCGATCAATCAATCGATGGATTACCCTGGGAGCCAGAACACCGCTGCCAAACGTTTGCGCATGCGTGAATTCGCTAGAATAAACATCAAGAGAAGCTGTGGCGACAACAACCAGACAGCAAAGACTAAGTAAGACTCGACTATTCATTTATGTTTTAAAAAAAGGGTAAAGAAAATTACGAAGGGGTAATTTCGGAATATGTTACAATATTGACAAAGAAGCCATGCACAAATTATCTACCTTATCTTTTCGGTAGTATGCTTATAATTTTAACTTTTGTGTCGGACTCTCGGACCAGTCCAAATATTTCAGTGTTTTCCCGCTCTTTTCCTGAGGACGAGCTCGGACGTCGCGCATGCGCAAAACGTTCGACAGCGGTTTTGGGAGCCAGAGGTTTTTCGACGCTCGTGCGGAATAACAAAGACACAGCATTCTCCTGTATCCCCATTATCCCTACGAGCGTGGAAGAATCTCTGGCACCCAGGGTATCGATCGATCGATCAATCAATTAATCAACTATCAAAAACAAGTTAAACAATTACCTGGACACGCTTGTAGATGACAAGCCAAATGTTCCTTCTTCTCTCCTTGACAAGGTAAACCTCCATGAGAAGACGCCGGGTTGTTACAAGTACGAGAGCGAACTTTAAACCCATCGCCACATGTTCGAGAGCACTTACTCCAGTCAGACCAAAATGACCATCGGCCATTTACTATAGAAGAATAAATAAATGAATGAATGAAAAAGAAAAGGAAAGAAATACAATAACAAAACGACAAGACAAAAAAGGATAAGCAAACAAGAAAAGAGTGGAAAGAAGAAAAACAAGAAAGAAAAGAAGACAAGGAAGGAATCAAAGAAGTAAGATAGAAAACGAACGAACGAACGAACGAACGAACGAACGAACGAACGAACGAACGAACGAACGAACGAACGAACGAACGAACGAACGAACGAACGAACGAACGAACGAACGAACGAACGAACGAACGAACGAACGAACGAACGAACGAACGAACGAACGAACGAACGAACGAACGAACGAACGAACGAACGAACGAACGAACGAACGAACGAACGAACGAACGAACGAACGAACGAACGAACGAACGAACGAACGAACGAACGAACGACCGAACGAACGAACGAACGAACGAACGAACGAACGAACGAACGAACGAACGAACGAACGAACGAACGAACGAACGAACGACCGAACGACCGAACGACCGAACGACCGAACGACCGAACGACCGAACGACCGAACGACCGAACGACCGAACGACCGAACGACCGAACGACCGAACGACCGAACGACCGAACGACCGAACGACCGAACGACCGAACGACCGAACGACCGAACGACCGAACGACCGAACGACCGAACGACCGAACGACCGAACGAACGAACGAACGAACGAACGACCGAACGACCGAACGACCGAACGACCGAACGACCGAACGACCGAAGGGACGAACGGACGAACGGACGAACGGACGAACGAACGAACGAACGAACGAACGAACGAACGAACGAACGAACGAACGAACGAACGAACGAACGAACGAACGAACGAACGAACGAACGAACGAACGAACGAACGAACGAACGAACGAACGAACGACCGAACGACCGAACGACCGAACGACCGAACGACCGAACGACCGAACGACCGAACGACCGAACGACCGAACGACCGAACGACCGAACGAACGAACGACCGAACGAACGAACGACCGAACGAACGAACGAACGACCGAACGACCGAACGACGAACGACCGAACGACCGAACGACCGAACGACCGAACGACCGAACGACCGAACGACCGAACGACCGAACGACCGAACGACCGAACGACCGAACGACCGAACGACCGAACGACCGAACGACCGAACGACCGAACGACCGAACGACCGAACGACCGAACGACCGAACGACCGAACGACCGAACGACCGAACGACCGAACGACCGAACGACCGAACGACCGAACGACCGAACGACCGAACGACCGAACGACCGAACGACCGAACGACCGAACGACCGAACGAACGAACGAACGAACGAACGAACGAACGACCGAACGACCGAACGACCGAACGACCGAACGACCGAACGACCGAAGGGACGAACGGACGAACGGACGAACGGACGAACGAACGAACGAACGAACGAACGAACGAACGAACGAACGAACGAACGAACGAACGAACGAACGAACGAACGAACGAACGAACGAACGAACGAACGAACGAACGAACGAACGAACGAACGAACGAACGAACGAACGAACGAACGAACGAACGAACGAACAGAGACAGACAGACAAGCAGTGTATTCTTCTCACCAGCACATGGCAAAACATCACATTTTAAATGCTCTTCTTTGTGTCCTTCACAATTCTCACCACCGTAGGCTGGAGCTGGGCTGTCGCATTTCCGCATGCGTATCTTTACCGACTTGCCACACGTCTGAGAGCAAGCTGTCCAGTCAGACCAGAAAGACCAGGCACCGTTCACTAGATCAATTAAAACCATAAAGTCACTTCATTGTTTTAGACCTAGGTCAAACGTCGCTCTTCTCATACGCCGAACCTATGAAGAGCCAATCTTTCTTTCCTTCCTTCCTTCCTTCCTTCCTTCCTTCCTTCCTTCCTTCCTTCCTTCCTTCCTTCCTTCCTTCCTTCCTTCCTTCCTTCCTTCCTTCCTTCCTTCCTTCCTTCCTTCCTTCCTTCCTTCCTTCCTTCCTTCCTTCCTTCCTCCGTCCGTCCCTCCCTCCCTCCCTCCCTCCCTCCCTCCCTCCCTCCCTCCCTCCCTCCCTTCCTCCCTCCCTCCCTCCCTCCCTCCCTCCCTCCCTCCCTCCCTCCCTCCCTCCCTCCCTTCCTTCTTTCCTTTAATCCTTTGTTTATGCTGATTTGCATCAGATTCGGCGCATGAGAAGAGCGACGTTTGATCTGGTATTACTTATAATAAATTTAATAAGTTTACGCAAAGCAACGTGTTTCCATACCTGCACAATGACGTACAAAACACGTCTCTTTCTCGTAACTGGGAGCAACGCAGTTGGGCATATTCTTCCCTTTACATAACCTCGTTCTGGAGCGAACACCACCATTGTCGCAAGAGGCAGAACATTGGCTCCACAAAGACCATGGAAGAAAGTCTGCATCAAGCTCTAAAAAGTTGAATAGAAAATACGTAAATAAAAATAAATAAGTGTTTATACTGGGTATGAAAGTCAGAATGAGTGGGTGTAAGAGTAGGTAGTGAAGTTTTGCTCTGATCTTTGCTATGAACGGGTGTTAGTAGGTGTGAGTGAGGGTAGATGAGGTGTGAGAATGAGTATATAGCAGTGAACTCAATATTTCCTCCCATTCTTCCCTCATATCTGGAACGCTAACTTCGACTCAAAAAGTGAAGCTAAGCTCTATTACGTCGCCTTCAGTCCCCCTATATACGCGGCCAAGACGCGGTTCGCGCCAGGGGACTGGAAGCGATGTAATAAGTTCACTTCTGAAGCGTGATAATGACTGAAGTTAGCGTTCCAGGTATAAGGATGGATATAGGAAATGGAGTTCACTGGTATATAGGTGTGAGAGTGGGTGTATGAGTGTATGTGAGTGAGTGAGTGAGTGAGTGAGTGAGTGAGTGAGTGAGTGAGTGAGTGAGTGAGTGAGTGAGTGAGTGAGTGAGTGAGTGAGTGAGTGAGTGAGTGAGTGAGTGAGTGAGTGAATGGGTGGGTGGGTGAGCGAGTGGACGAACGAACGAACGAACGAACGAACGAACGAACGAACGAACGAACGAACGAACGAACGAACGGACGGACGGACGGACGGACGGACGGACGGACGGACGGACGGACGGACGGACGGACGGACGGACGGACGGACGGACGGACGGACGGACGAACGAACGAACGAACGAACGAACGAACGAACGAACGAACGAACGAACGAACGAACGAACGAACGAACGAACGAACGAGTGACTGGGAGAAGGAGATAGTTTATTGAGGGGGTGTTTTCACGAACTCAGGCCGGACTGAATTTTGCATTTTGGGTTTTGTTTACATGAGGCCGGTCTTGAAATTATATGGCCTTGGTTCTTATATTACGTGGCGGTTAAAAAGCTTTTTTTCGTAGTTCGAATCGGTTCGAATTTGACTTATAGATTCTGTTTACATGGAAAGCTGGCCTGGTTTTAGACCGGCCTCAAAATTTCAGTTCGTTCTAGCAGGCGACCTGAGATTAGGGCGGCGTGAACTGAATCTCAGGCCGCTGGACTCATGGAAACGATATATAGTAAAAACACTACAACCGACCTGAAGTCAGTTCGGCCTGCGTTCGGGTACCAGTCTGCTTATCCAATCACGACACCAAACCACAAAATAAGCACGTGACCTGATACTACAATTATTACCTTGTCTTACCAATCCAAATATTTCTGTTTCAGGTTTTGTCGCCCCATGCACAATATTCGTAACTATTCATAAAAAAAGAATATTATATACACATAAGTCAACAATTTAATTATTGTTTGTCAAAGACGAAGTCAGTTTACACAACAACATAACCTCAATTCAATTCAATTCAATTCAATTCAATTCAATTCAATTCAATTCAATTCAATTCAATTCAATTCAATTCAATTCAATTCAATTCAATTCAAAGGTCTTTATTTACCTCATATGAAAAGTTACGTTAAAAAGGGCAATGAACACAAGAGTTCTTAAAATTAGTGGGCATTGTTTGTACCCAAAATTCACTATAAGTTTATAATAAATTCTGATTGTTTATAGATTTTTCCTGTCGAGCCACATTAAAGTTTATTGTTCAAAATATTTATGTAAATGCAGTGTAAAATGGAAAATACATGAAGAATGCATCATAAAAAAATGAAAAAATACACTAATATATTGAGTTGATGTTCGCGGGCATAAATATGTTTTTTGGTGCGACTCAGGCTCATTTTAGCCCGAGTCGCTGGCGAGGGTTAAAATTAGCTCTGAGAAGGGCCAAAAACATATTTATGACCAAGAACATCAACTCTATTACTATTACTATTATAATAATTTTAGTGGGCATTTAGAAGAAAATAAGACAGTACAGTATACAGTATTTTGGACAGTGCCGCCTTCCCGCCAGCGTGTATATGTCATTGCAATAAATATTTATAACTCATAAGTTACATGTAAAACTTAGCAGAAAAACGATCTTTGCCACAAAGTATTGACAAGAAAAGTATACAATTCCGTCAACAACAAACCAATAGTGATTTCGAACTATTAAAACTGATAGGCTCAGATAGGTGGGCTAAAAGCCAGGAAAATACACCACAATGCCGGATAAAATTATTGTAATTAAGCAATCCTCCTAACCTTTTTTTGGTATAAGGCTATTTGAAGTAAAGGCGTTTTGGTTTGGTGGATTATCAACAGTTAGGATTTCTACAATATCAAAAACAAGGAATGATATTAAAAACAAATGACACAAATAAATATATATACAACACATCACTATCTACTCACTTGGACTTAAAACAACTGTACCCCCCCCCCCCCAACCCCCCCACCCACCCCCCAAACCCCCCCCCCCCCCCCCCCCTACAAGTTTCTCCACGGATTTAAACTTTTCTTGGAGACCATTGTTCATTGTTCATTTTGTTCAAAAAAAATTTTCGCGGTTCCATTCCGAGATAAATGTCCAGCAAAACGGTGTCAGCGTGTTTTTATTTATTGCCTGGTTTCGAATTTATGACTTATTTTGTCCGATGTTGGTCAAAAAAACATCATTTTTAACTTTGGTCGTCAATAAAGTCGGCAAAACTCGACATATCAAAAAACGCTGACACCGTTTTGCTGGAAATTTATCTCGGAATCAAACTACAAAAAAAGATTTTGAACAAAATAAAACGCTTTTTACTCGAATCGCCCCGAGTGAAGCCCTCTGATTTTAATTTAAAAATTCACAACTATTAACGGTTTGTGTTTATCACGAAACCAGAGACACCATTATATTCTACAAATTAATAGCTTTCTAACGATATCTATCTTATTTTTGTGGCATAAATTCTGACGAATTGAGAGCGCTTTACAGAAATGACCCTGAAAACCTTAATGAAGGCCTTAAGTTATTAATAACTTAATAACTATCAACAAATTAATAAATTAATATTTAGTGTTTAGTTCGACAATAGACGAGCTCAAGGTTGCGCACGCCATATTGAAAAGGGGCAAAGAGTCTGGGGCGAGCGCGGTCAAAGGGGGCAAACGCCAATATATTTTCATATGTAAAGTTCACGATTTTTGCTCAGTGGATGAATGGTTTACGCTTGTTTTGAACGATTTCGGGTCCGTATCGTTTTGTAATTTCTGTAATACTTCAAGGAAACATGGGGAAAGCTTTGTATGTTATTTTGGAAGGCTTGGAGAATTCTAAAAGGTTTGTTGAGGAATTGTATGCGTGAGCTTCACTGATTTGGTCATGAAAATATTATTCTAATCTCTGTAGGTTCAGTTCACGTCCTTAAAAGTGCATCACTAACATTTAGAATACCTGCTCGTAAATTGGCTTGTTCATCGCTCCTCGCTCTGTATCAATAGGCGCGTGTACATACAATTCCTCAACAAACCATCGCGATTTCTTTTAGAATCCTCCAAGCCTTCCAAAATAACATACAAAGGTTTTCCCATGTTTCCTTGAAGTATTACAGAAATTACAAAACGATACGGACCCGAAATCGTTCAAAACAAGCGTAAACCATTCAACAACTGATCAAAAATCGTGAAGTTTACACATGAAAACTTATGGCATTTGCCCCCTTTGAACGCGCTCGCCCCAGACTCTTTGCCCCCTTTTCAATATGGCGTCCGTAACCTTGAACTCGTCTATTCTCAAATATTTGTACCTGTCTATTTGGTTAACATTAAAAAAGAAAAAATTGCATAAGCAAGCTTACTATGACAGGGCCTATAATCACACTGCCTCTTCTGAATTTTCCAATGTGAACAGTCGAATACCTCCGAGGGTTGAAATTTCAGACAAATCTTTTTATTTCTTGTTTGGTAACCACGATGACATGTTTTTGAGCAAGGGCTCCACACACTCCATTCCCTTTCGTCTTCTGCGTGTTTAGTAAGATTTTTGGAAATTTTTGCTGCAAGTTTAGAGAATTTAGGAATTTTTATAGTATCTATGAAACGAAAATTAAGTTTGAGTCTTATTTGAAAGAACACTTAAAGCGTCTATGAAATGAAAAATTCGTTGGCATTTTTGTTGTTTTTTTGTACAGAGGAGCATGGCACGAGCACTCACTGAAAACTTCAAGCGAATCTGATGCGTAGTTTTCGCGCTATAAACTCTCAAAGTTTGCCATGGCTAGTCGTTCTTGGAGAAAAATTGGGCTTTCGGAAACAATGCTTATGACGTACGTAGATGGACAACTATGCATAAGAACAATAGATTTCACTATTAATGATCCATCTGCGTACGTCATAAGACATTGTTACCAAGAAGCCCAAATTTCGCCAAAACAAACTATCCACGGCAAATTTTGAGAGTTGATAACGCGAAAACTACGTATCAGATTCTCTTGAAATTTTCAGTGAGCGCTCCTGTCATGCTCCTCTGTACAATAAAACAACAAAAATGCCAACATATTTTTCACTTCATAGACACTTTAAAATGATAGAGTAACATATTTTGCAGTTTTTCGTTTCCTTGCTTCGTTCTTGAGATATTTCAGTTTATTTGATATACAAATTAAGCATTTTGACGTCGCATGTACATAATGAGTTACCGGATGTTATATATGGTTGTTGTTAGCAATCATAATCACTTGAAAATTCTAAATGTTTGTTGTTGTGGTTGAAACACACCCACATGCTTCCCACGAATTATTTTGGTTTGATAATAGCAATGATCTATAACTTTTTCCGAGAAGTCATTAGGCACGTGAAAATGTCATTATGCGACGTGAAAATGTCGTTATGTGACGTGAAAATGTCATTATGTGACGTGAAAATGTCATTATGTGACGAGAAAATGTCTTTATGTGACGTGAAAATGTCATTGTGTGACGTGAAAATGTCATTATGTGACGTGAAAATGTCATTATGTGACGTCAAAATGTCATGATGTGACGTCAAAATGTCATTATGTGACGTGAAAATGTCATTATGTGACGTCAAAATGTCATTATGTGACGTGAAAATGTCATGATGTGACGTCAAAATGTCATTATGTGACGTGAAAATGTCATTATGTGACGTGAAAATGTCATGATGTGACGTCAAAATGTCATTATGTGACGTCAAAATGTCATTGTATGACGTTAAAATGTCATTGTGTGACGTGAAATGTCTAATTTGCATATCAAAACTGTTAAAAAATGGTAAAAATGTTATTCTGTTACCTTTGTCACTTGATTCTGGCATGTTATATATGGTTGTTCTTAGCAATCATAATCACTTGAAAATTCTAAATGTTTGTTGTCGTGGGAGAAACACACCCACATGCTTCCTACGAATTATTTTGGTTTGATAATAGCAAAGATATATAACTTTCTCCGAGAAGTCATTAGGCACGTGAAAATGTCATTATGTGACGTGAAAATGTCAGTATGTGACGTGAAAATGTCATTTGTGACGTGAAAATGTCATTATGTGACGTGAAAATGTCATTATGGGACGTGAAAATGTCATTATGGGACGTAAAAATGTCATTATATGACGTGAAATGTCATTATGTGACGTGAAAATGTCATTATGTGACGTGAAAATGTCATTGTGTGACGTGAAAATGTCATCATGTGACGTCAAAATGTCATTATGTGACGTCAAAATGTCATTATGTGACGTCAAAATGTCAATATGTGACGTCAAAATGTCATTATGTGACGTCAAAATGTCATGTGACGTCAAAATGTCATTATGTGACGTCAAAATGTCATTATGTGACGTCAAAATGTCATTATGTGACGTCAAAATGTCATTATGGGACGTGAAAATGTCATTATGTGACGTGAAAATGTCATTATGTCACGTCAAAATGTCTAATTTGCATATCAGAGGAAGGAAACGAAAAACTGTTAAAAAATGGTAAAAATGTTTTTCTTTTACCTTTGTCACTTGATTCTGGCATGTGATATCTGATTACTCCCATGATAGCCGAAGCTCTTTGGGTATTATTCCACTTAGAAATATCATCTGATTTACGATGAGTGTGAGCTGCAGGATAATTTCCATGATTTGTCTTTGATACATGCACTACAGACATAATAGCACTAAGTCTATGATCAGAACTCAACACGGATTCCTTATTAAAATTCAGCATCGGTTTCTCAGAAATAAGCGCGGGTTTCTCAGGAGTCAGCACGGGTTTCTCAGAACTCAACACGGGTTTCTCAGAATTTAACACTGATTTCTCAGAATTCGGCACGGGTTTCTCAGAATTCAACACGGGTTTCTCAGATTTCAATTCGGGTTTCTTAGAATTCAGCACGAATTTCCCAGAATTCAGCTTGGGTTTCTCTGAAATCAGCACGGATTTCTCAGAATTCAGCTCAGGTGTCTCAGAATTCAGCACGGGTTTCTCAGAATTCAACTCGGATTTATCAGAAGTCAGCACGGGTTTCTCAGAAATCAGCGTGGGTTTTTCAGAATTCAGCGAAGGTTTCTCAGAAATTGTTTTCGTTTTTGTTAAAATCGGATCACTAACAATAGAGTTTTGTTTGTCTATTTCAGAAGAACTTGGCAGGTTTACGTCGTTTATTGTTTTATCTTCTTGCGTAGAATGATCTACGTCCTCGTCAATAAAAACCGACTTGAACTTGTCGATATTGTTTTCCGTATTCTTTAACTCGGGCTTTTCTTTCCTCTCGCTCACCTTCTTTTTACCACCCGAGTTCAGCACCTTCCCATTGACATTCAGATTCCCGAATTCAGTCAGTTGCCCATTCCCCAGGCTTTTTAGTAAATAAGGAGAACTTTCTTTTGGAGTGGCAACTGTATCCCTAAACTTGTCATTCAGTTCTTTGGCCTCTATCTCTTTTAATTTGTTATCCAATTTTTTAGTCTTGGTGCGTGTGAACTTGTCATCCAGTTTTTTAAGTTTATCCACAAACGACGACATACTTGTCGTCAAGTTATCGGTTTCATTCAAAGGCGTGTTCGGCGGATCTTCCATTCCATTTGACATAAAGTCTGTTGCGTTTTCTGTTGTTGCGTGTTCAACCGTTTGCGTTGTCTGAGCTGTTTGATACGCGGAATTCTGAGACTCTCCAGAGCTGGTGGTATTCTCTTCGTGTCCACTCTGGTAAATGGTATCAAATAGTTTCGAAGCGTTCTTGATAGGCTCAGTCGCCAAAGTCTCTTCCAGATTCGCGGTCTTCGTTTGAAGGAGGGCTTTTAAATTTTCAAGTAGGTCGTCTGAACTGTCTTCTGTTGTCGAGAAATCGCTGTTGTGGCTTTTGTTTTCGTTTTCAACTGTCAGGTTATCTAGGAAACATAAAGGTGTCTATAAAAGGCGGTGCGTGATTTCACAATAAGCTTCACTCCGGAATGAATTCATACCTGTTCAGAGAAGAGTGAGTTTGCTTTATAAAGTGGTTCTCTTGTGAAAATATTGTTGGCAATGTTTTTGCATAATCCAAAAGATGTTATGGTAGCTGGTAATCGTGCAAAGTTTCATTTCGAAATTCGTTGAAGAAAAGGTGATATTTTACGTGTAAAGTTGTATTTTGGAGCGGCGCCATTAAACTGGCCGAGCCTGAAAAGAATGAGTCGAGGAAACTTATGATGTCATAGACTTAATAACAACAATGACATTTTGTTGACAACAACAATGATCTTTTGTTTTTGTTGAGTCTATGACGTCATAAGTTCTCCTCAACTCATTCTTCACAAACAGGACCACTTTAATGGCGACGCTCCAAAACACAAACTTGGTACGTAAAATACAACTTTGTTTTGGGGAATTTCGAAATAAAACTTTGCACAATTATCAAGTGCCATAATATATTTAAGATTATGCAGAAACATATATCACCGACAATATTTTCATTAGAGAACCACTATAAAGGATTCCGGCACAAAGACGTACTCCATACCAGAACAAAAATTTCTTCAAATCCTGACACTTAAAATGACACAAAGTAACATAGAATTTCGTTTCCTTGTTTCATTCTTGAGATATTCAGGCACTTAAGAAATAGAAAACATTTTCCGTGTTTCCATAGAGTTATAGAAACACGAGTGGAACTTTGCCAAACTTGCACAAGTGTTTCTATAACTGTATGGGAACACGGAAAATGTTTTCTATTTCCTTTATAAAATAACCTGTCGAAAATAGGTATAGAACGTAAAAATAATCACTGCATCAAAGCGTAAATTCTCCTTACTCTTCATAATGGCGTAAATGATGGAGTATATTGAATGGAGTGGACCTTGCCGTGTTTCCTTAAAGTTATAGAAACACGGCTTTCAACCAATCGCCGCGCTTGTTTTCAAAATGTTATTTTATAATATCGTCAATTAATTATGTATCATTCACAATAACTTACCACATGGGCTCCTCGTGCAATAGCGAATTTTAAATCTTGACCCTGGACAATCTTTCCCGCCATACTGGGGCTGAGGGTTCATACAAATACGCATGCGCATTTGTATAGAATCCTGTCCGCAAGTCTCCGAGCAGCTAGACCAAGATGTCCAATCGGTGTACCGTCCATCAACTATTGAAACCCAACAAGAGAAAACCCCGATTAATTTTGATAAAAAAAGTGAACGATTTAAAATGGTGGTTTATAAATGTTTTGTCCCAAATAAGTAAACGCTGACCTTTCTTTCCAAATAAACATATAACTGAACTGATCGAATTGTGGGCGCAGGTGAGCCCACAGTCAAACAAAAATATGGTAAAATAAGACCAGCGGTCACTACCATGAAAAATATACCAACTCTTTTCCGAAGGCATAAATGCTTTAGAAATACATGTAAATGTTTCCTTTCTATAAGTCATATCAGTGCAATAGCACCCCCCTGCTTATGGTATCATTTGGAATAGCAGAATCTAAGCTTTTCAATTATATAATATACAACATGTTTATTTTTAATAATCACCATCAAATTGGATAGTGAAAATCATGACAAGCCGCCAGTCACGCATGACTGGCCAATGGTTAAGCACCAGTCGGCAAAGTGTTAGCATACTGCATCTTCATTGAACTGTTTTTGCCTGAAGATTGCCTACCTGGACAATGACGTAATTCACATCGTTTTGTTTCAAAACTGGAACCGGGACAACTACCGCTGCCCTCAACCAATGCGAGACGACATGTTCGCCGGCGCATTCTGACGCCATTACCACATGTTTTACCGCACGCTGACCAGGCTAACCACTGGCCCCAATGATGAAGGTTGACTGGAGAAGCTAAAATAAAAACATTAGCAAATCAGTATTATTATTAATATATACGGCCAAATCACTGACCTGTATATAACTGGACCGCTTGCTCTTGCCAAAAAAGTGTGGCCATTTGAACATGGCGTCAAACGGCGAATTTGAGTCCTTCTGCTCATGGGAGTGACCACTGACCAGTGCTTGACACTAGTCTGTAGGCGTTTTATGCTTGTTCTTTTGGTAAAAAAAAAAATTTCTCTGTTTGAAAATTGATCAAAACTTTTCAGTTTAATATATTTTTACGCTCCGTTGTTGGCAACTAGTGACACCTGGAGAACACCAGCTTATAGTAAGTGCAGTTAAAACTTTCAATGGCCTTCAATGTAGTCTGTCGATGGTCGAAATACAAAATAAATGTTTTACATCGTACGTTTTTCAGTATATGATTGATGTTTCGGGTTAAGTTTTAATAAGCTTAACAGTATGTTTACTTCGTATTTGCTTGCCTTCACTGGCCCTTCTGGTTCAGATTTCAAAGTCACTGGACCATTTCAACATAAGGACAGAATTTTTCGCAAGATTTGGTATTATGGTATATGTTTTACAACGAGAAATACTGATGTTTTACAACAGTAAGCTTATTAAATCCTTTTAGAAAAGTACTAAAATATGCCGAAAGCCTACGAAAAGTATTATTAAAATACAAGCCGTTGAACTGCCGGCCTGGTACTTCAGTTGTCCCTTCTTCGTTTCGGCAACAAAAACAATTAAATAATTATATATGCGGCAACAAAACCGAGTAACCGACAGGAATTAAGAATATAACTGCTTTGTGTATTTATTTCTGTACCTTTTTTAACCTTTCAAAAAAGATTTGTTGTGTTTATCTTTGAAAATATCAGCGAGTCAAGGATTTTTTTCTTCATTTTCACAAGGATATGTTATCAAGCCTGCGTCTGTAATCCAGTCAAAATCATGGTCAGTGTTGTCTACCATGAGCAGCAGGACTCAAACTCGCCATTTGACGCCACGTTCAAATGGCCACACTTTTCATAACTCAAAGATAATACGAACAAGCGGTCCAGTTATATACAGGTCAGTGGGCCAAATATGAAAACTCCCTCTAGATCTTTAAGGTGGCTCCCGGCGGTAATTTTAAGAAGGGACTGGTAACGAGTATGGCGTCGGCACATGCGTAAATAGCAATGTTGTCGAGTTAATATTCTGTCACGTCAGCAGCCGTCCGAGCGATACAAACGCTCAAACATCACACATTTGCTTCGGCAAAATTCTTGAAAATTTTGTGCATAAAGAAACAGGAAAAGCTTAAACAACATTAGTTTTAAAAAAAATTTATAAAACAGAACTTTTTTAATCCATTAAGTTTATAGCGACAAACCTGTCTTGACAACTTTCCCTAATATTTTGCTGTAGTGTTCCATGTTGAAAAAACTGACCAGATGACAATTTTTAGAAATTCTGACCGAAAACTGGAGATATGCGTCTAAATAGACGAAAACCGTGAAAATTTGACACATTTCAAACCGTAAGACAATATCACAAGGAAACAGAAAGAAAATACAAGCAAATACAGTTCTAAATCGTCAACTAACATACTTCAAGGCTTTGTAAAGACATATTTTACTACCAAAGGGTACATAAAGTGTTTCATAATGAAGTTATTGACTGTTTTTGTTGTATTTTCACGAGTTTTGTGTTGTAGGCAAGTTTATCGATTACCAGGCAGAGTAAAAAAACTACGAAATAACACGTGTTACTGCTCAATAATACCAACAAATGCAAAAACTAAGTCAATCCGGGCACATGTTTACATGGAGAATCCGATCTGGTCTTGCTATTTGTAAGTGGTTATGCAACACAGGCAAGTTTATCGATTACCAGGCAGAGTAAAAAAACTACGAAATAACACGTTTTACCGCCCAATAATACCAACAAATGCAAAAACTAAGCTTTTTCATCTGGTTTTGCTTTCTGTAAGCAGTTTTTCAACACTATTTTCTGGGCTTTCCTCAATGTCCGCCATGTTTACAACACGCACTAACTTCACTCATGCGTATCAAGTCATTTTCAAGTCAAACTGTGTTTAGATGAATTAGATTGGAAACATTCAAGTCGATCCTTGCTGGATTGACTTAAGTCATCCGTTTCGATCATATCGAAAACTTTTAATCTTCTTCATGTAAACACAAGAAAGAGAAACAACATGCGACATTTGACTTGAATAAAGAAATACCAAATGGTTTTCCGTGTTTGGATTACTCTGATCCAAACACGCGGGAAATTGCGAGACTGGAGAAAAGCGTGACAAAACACGAGCCATAGGCGTTTAGCTTTTCGAAAGTCGAGCAATTTCCCAAGTGTTTGGATAAGAGTCTCCAAACACGGAAAAACCATTTGGTATTTCTTTTATAAAATAATCACAAGTGAATATGATATACTGTCCGACATTTTCAAAAACTCGTTTTGGCGGGAATTTTCCGTGTTTGGATACTCTGATCCAAACACGGCAAATGACCAATCAGGGCTCGCGTACTATACATGTTAAACAGGGTCTAATACATGTGTATTCTTACCAGATTGCTTGGAGCTGTCATTTTCCAAAGCTATAATTTCTTTTACAGTCTCTTTGATCATATTAAATTGTTCGTCAGTAGGATCAGCAGCACTGCCGTTGCGGTTTGGGGTTTTCATTTTATCGAGGAGGCTGTTGAATTCGTTACTGCTGGCGCTCTCCTCGTTGTTGTTCTTGTAAATACTAGCGCTGTTGACGTCGCCCTCGGTGTTGTTCATGTTCATGTTGTTGTTGCTGCTGCTGTTGTTGTTGCCGCCGCTGCTGCTGCTGTTGTTGTTGTAGTTGTTGTTGTTGTTGTTGCTGCTGCTGCTGTTGCTGCTGTTGTCGTCATCGTTTCTGCCGCTGATGCTGTTACTGTCAATATTGACGTTGTTATTATCGCTGTTGTTATTGTTGCTGCTGTCAATGTTATTGTTGACGCTGCTGTTGTTGTAGTTGTTGTTGCTGTTGCTGCTGTTGACGTCATCGTTTCTGCTGCTGATGTTATTACTGTCAATATTGACGTTGTTATTATCGATGTTATTGTTGCTGCTGTCAATGTTGTTGACGCTGTTGTGGTTGTTGCTGCTGTTGTCGTCATCGCTTCTGCTGCTGTTGTTACTGTCAATATTGACAATGTTGTAATCGCTGTTGTTATTGTTGCTGCTGTCAATGTTGTTGACGCTGTTGTTTTTGTTGTTGTTGCTGCTGCTGCTGTTGTCGTCATCGCTTCTGCTGCTGTTGTTACTGTCAATATTGACGTTGTTGTTATCGCTGTTGTTATTGCTGCTGCTGTCGATGTTGTTGTTGATGCTACTGTTCCTGTTGATGTTGTTCTTGTAGATGTTGTTGTCAATGCGATGACTGACGTTACTATTAATCTTCGCCATTAAGTCCCTGTCCCTGCTGCTTGCCTCAGGCAACTTATGCTTGCCCTCATAATACCGATCATCATTATATACCTCCGTTAAGCTCTGCTCCATCGCTCGACTAGAATTCGTCGTTTTCGAATGAACGCCTCCCGTCCTCCAACTTTCTGGTCTCCTGATGTCATCCCGTTTTAAAACGTCGTCATCAAAACCTGGTCTCTCGTCGATCACGTCGTAAACAGTTTCAGTTCTTGGAAAAAGTTCACTCCGACGAGCTATATATAAGCTCTTCCCTTGGTCACCAAATGAATCTGGTCCCGTCCCACCCCGAGCAGACGGCGTTGACGACCGACCAAACACGTTTGGCAACTTATTCACAACCTGTTTAATCTGGTTTCCAATAGTCGCCAAAAATTTTTTCGATGGTTTGATAACTGGCCCAAGCAAGCTTTTTTCTCGTCTTTTCCGAGTGGCTATAGATGCTCTCAATTGCTCTACAAAAACAAATATATTAAATACTAAAAACCTTCCTAGAATCTTTACTAACATGTACAAGTGAACATACTAAAAGCAATATTACCAATGTATTTTGATAATTTTTTTCGCCAATCTTCAAACAATAATATATACTTAGAACGGAGAAATACTGATCAATATGGCAAAAGAACCATTAAATTTGCTGGTGCAATTTTATGGAATTCAATTTCTAATGACTTAATCTAATCATCTATGGATTGTTTTCACTCACGTGATCAGTGGCCCCATTGGGGTGGTGAAACAATACGAAATTTTTGAATAAGAATAGAGCTAAATTCCCATAGGATAAAGATGGCACACCAATATGGCCGCCATTTCATTGTTTCGGTACACCAATATGGCCGCCGTGACGTCAGATGAAAACGATCTATTGTAATGACGGTCTATTGTAAACGATCTATTGTAATTCTCTAGATTAGCTTTGCTATTACAATACCCTGTACTTATCCTATTTATAATTGATATTTTATTTATGTTTATATCACTGATGTAATGTGATGAGTACGATTATTAAAAATTACAAATATATATATATATATATATATATATATATATATATATATAATTATATATACTGTCTATATTGTCTATATCGCCTACACGATTGCGCAGTCTCAGCTCTAGCGCACGCGCAAACCGAAAATCAGATATCGCTCCAGGGTCTGGGTACGAGAATGTTCCACGTTGCTAATTAAATTTTGTCATCAATAACCGTTTAGTAAGAACCAAGATGCGGTTAAAATAATGGAAGACTACTTGATTAACGGAAAGTAAATATTGGTTTGCTTACAACAAATCTTTATTTTCAACCACGAAACAATGGCTTTACTACGAGTTGGTACATCCTGCATGGTCGTTTTAGTACTACTGACGTTTAGCGAAATCAACGGTGAACAAGACACCAAGGTCGTGGGTTCAATTCCTGCCGGAAGGCCCGTGTAGTTGCATTTTTCGCAACTGGTCCCGGTTTGGTCTCAAAATGTATATATTCTACACTCGAATTTTCCCTCACCCAAAATCCTTAAACATGCTATGTAATCGAGTGAAATGCCCAATATTACTTATAATATACGTTCGTCGATTGCTCTTCGCGAATGAAACATGTGTAAATATCAAAGGTCCTATGGCTAAGAACCCCAGATGTCCCGTCCCAACATTCAAGGTAGTGGAAGAGGGATATCGAGAGTTAAACAATACACTCATTTCTTTGGATGCTTTAGAGGAAGAGATACCTGACGAATGCTATAAAGTCATTAAAAACCTTCTTTGTGCAATGGTTACGCTCGTTTGCTCACTTGATGAAAAGTACATCGTGGAACTGGTGGATTATTCGACCTGTATAGACCATTTGAAATACACGGAGTACCCATTAGGCTTAAAACAAGGCATTTGCGAAAGACTTGCAGGCAGTTCAATTATAATCGTCCCAGGTCCAAGTTTTGATGTATCTCCATCCGATGGCAGCGCTGCCGTTCCTATAAGCCAATCAGCTTTGAAACTGTTTGTAATTCTCTTGTTGTTAAGCGTTTTCTTTGAATACCTTACAATTGTTATTACAACGTGACTTAATACGTAATTACCAAATGGTGAATGTAAATTGAATATCAAACTCGGATTAAAGCCTTAAAAAAACACAAATTTGTACGTAGCAACGTTTGTCTCGCTTTCATGCTAACTTTATTTTTGTATTATTATTTTTATTATTATTTAATCTTATTTACATACGTAGTCCTTCAGACTGTAAAAAAATGTCTGCTTTCCAAGGAGCCGTACAAAACTTAAAACTATTTACACATGAATTAGAAACTAATTACAACAAGAAACTATTTCTAAAAAGAAATAGCTGTTTCGTTCCCGTCAGCCTCTTATAAGAAACTGTTGCATGCCGATTGGGGGCAATGACGAATTTTAGCTCGGCCAATTCTCGCCAGCGCTCTGACGCGACAAGGCCTACGACAATTTTGAAGCAAAATTTTTTGATGGTTACACTGTCGCGGAAAGGTATAAACGTTCTGCGTATAAGTACAATTGGTTTTTGGCCTACGGGGGAACTGAATTTGAACAGATTGAATTTGAACTTAATGTCATTCAATGGAGTCGTTTTCTTGATAATCATCAACAAAACATACTTTATACGTCGGACAATCGTCGCATTCCAGACGAATTTACAGTAATTTAATCAATTAAATGAGGAGTAAATTCGTCTAAGACGCGGTATCCGTGACATCCGTCGTGATCAGACTGAAATGTGATGTCACGGCGCAACGAATTAAATGTATAAATTTCCTGCTCTTAATTTAATTTTTGTGTTTTAATGTGCAAAACAATAAATTTGTCTGAATAATTTCGTCGTATAAAACGAAGTCGCATTGATGTTGTCTAATCGACGAAGTTAATATGAATTGTAAATTTGGCTTAATTAAATGCGACGATTGTGTGATATATAAACCAGGCCTTACCTGTTAGCGTTCTTGAGAACGCAGTTATTTTGGCAACGTTTTATTTGCCTCCTATACACGGTCAGAGGTGAATGGGAGAAATGTACATGTGGCGTCAGTACGACGGAAATGTTGCGGTTATTTATATGTAGATACATAAAATGTCGCTGTTTAGGAAAGCCGGCTACATTAGCGGTCATTTATGCCACCGATATTTAAGTTAAAATTATTAAATAATCTTCAATCTGTGTGTAATTCTTTCAAAGTTTGTATTTGATCGGAATAAATACTGGAGTGATTGAGTAGCTTTTCCAAGGCCAAGGGTCAACTCGACAACTGACTCGACCCGACCTTTCGGAATGCTATTCGCCCAATCTCAATCTTTATTATTAAATCTAAAGCGGCAACGAGCAGTTAGAATGCAATTTCGGAGAATTCAAAGTCCTACGGTACTCGGCATTCGCTTGTTCATAGTAATTGTATGATTCACTTCCCACGGGATTGTTTACGTCGTTCAAGCTAATTATGCTGGATCAGCAATATTATTTCAGTTCGTTTTGGCGTTTAACCACGCCTACGACTAAATTTTTTATGCGGAATTTTGATTTCATTGGATAAGATCGAAGTTTTGGCTTATGCTGCCAACAACACTGCACTGCGATTGGACTATTTTCATCTGTGATGACAGTTTCTTTTGTGACGTCAATGGAAAGCTAACACAGTAACAGTTTCGTTCCTGCGGGGAACGAAACAAAAACTTACTAACTATACTAACTAACTAACATACATCAAATAAATACAAATACGTAGCCTATTACTAATCACTGCATGCATTACATTATATACATGTACATCTGTCTCTGAGTAGAACCTTGAACTGCCCTAGGGAAATGTTGTCGTCCTTTAAAGACCTTGGTAAATTATTCCATGTTTTCACACCTGAATAACTGATGCTTTTTTTTAGAAAATTTGTTTTAGGTTTTTCAATAGAAAACTCGAGACTGTTACTGCGTAAGCCATATGTTTACGTTAGGTTATTTGCAACTTTGAAAATTTTGGAAATATTTTCTAAATATTCTCCATTTTTTACTTTATACATAAATACAGCCTTATTTTCATTTCTTCTCTCCATCAATGGTTGCCAATTCATTTCTCTTAGTAAATCGATAGATCTGACTTCATATGATTTGCCAGTAATGACTCTTGCAGCCCTGTTTTGCATTTTTGGCAATTTAGAATGTATATATTCTACACTCGAATTTTCCTTCACCCAAAAGCCTTAGAACAATAATCAAAGTGTGGCAAAACAATTGCATTATAAACTGAAATCAATGTGGTTTTTGGTACAAAGGCTTTCATACGTCTAATTATTCCTATGCTCTTAGATACCTTACTAACAATACTGTACTCTGTTTAACGCCAGACGATTTTACTCGCCAAGGGGAGAAGTCTCGCAAAGCTATTTAGCAAAAATTCTCAGGATTTTGGGTGAAGGAAAATTCGCGTGTAGAATATACACATTTTAAGACCAGACCGGGACCAGTTGCGAAAAATACAACTACACAGGCCTTCCGGCAGGAATTGAACCCACGATCTTGCGATTCTAGTGCAATGCTCTGACCACTGAGCCACGGAGGGCGTTGCCGAGAGCTTGATCGCGGGTTCTGTATATTTATTAAGGTGGTAATGCCAGGAGAGAATTGGGTATGTTATGAGTAATATTGGGCATTTCATTCGATTACATAGCATGTTCTCAGGATTTGGGGTGAAGGAAAATTCGAGTGTAGAATATATACCGGGTCCAGTTGCGAAAAATGCAACTACACAGGCCTTCCGGCAGGAATTAAACCCACGGGCTTCTCTCCTGGCATTACCACCTTTATATATATACAGAACTCGCGATCAAGCTCTCGGCAACGCCCTCCATGGCTCAGTGGTCAGAGCAGTTCAATTCCTGCCGAAAGGCCTGTGTAGTTGCATTTTTCGCAACTGGTCCCGGTCTGGTCTTAAAATGTATATATTCTACACTCGAATTTTCCTTCACCAAAAATCCCTAGAACATGCTATGTAATAGAGTGAAATGCCCAATATTACTTATGTAGCAAAAGGGTTAGACCTGCGCTAAACGTTGGTAATGCGAGGTATAAATGCGACGTCGAGTTAAACGTGTCGAATTTAATTGTTTTTACTTGGACTCGTGGAGCCTGAAAACGACTTCTTGAAAATATGACGCCGAATTGTCTATGAAGCGAAAATTATTATTGTCTTACTTGAAAGAACTCTCAAAACGACAAAGTAACATCTTTTGCAGATCTTCGTTTCCGTGCCTCGTTGTTGAGATATTTCAATTTTTTTTATAGGCAAATTAAACACTTTGACGTGACACGTGTAAAATGAGTTATCGGAGAAGGTTCGGTATCTTTGCTCTTATCAAACGAAATCAATTAAAAATCTGTATGTCTAATGCTGTATGCGAAATAGACGAACAGGATCGCCTTCGAAGTGATTTCGTTTGATAATAGCAAAGATATAGAACTTTCTCCGATAACTCATTATACACGTGTGATGTCAAAGTGTTAATTTGCATATCAAAGAAACTGAAATATCTCAACAACGAAGCACGGAAACGAAGATCTGCAAAAGATGTTATACGTTGTAGTTTTAAGAGTTCTTTTATTTAAGATAATAATAATTTTCGCTTCATAGGCACTTCAAGTTGACGTGACGTGATACAAATGCATTATCGTCCCATTATCCGTCTCACTCAGACGAATTTAATTGCCAGGACGAATTTAATTCGTGTGTCGAATTTAATCGAGTTATACGTCGCAGTAAGGTTACAGGATACCCTAGGAAGCCATTTCAAGAAATTTGTTACCGCTCGCTCAATTTTTTTCCGATTTGTCTCAAATTTGCACCAAATGTAGTTAAGTATGTGACGGACACTATCGTATTATACAGTAAATAAGAAATAAAATATTGTTGTAGATATACTCATCAGTTTAAAATCACAGTACCTTCGCGCCGCGGTTTAAGGCGGTCTTTGGTTTTACCAAAAAGCTCTCAATTTATCATATTTACACTTCTCAATGTTTGTTACCAAAGGCGAGCCTTTTTAATGCACGAGGGCTTTGTAATCCCGGTAAAGTCCGCCATCGAGTATTTGAACTGACTTCTCAAACTCAAAACTCCGAAGATATCTCTGAAACGTATATAATTTGCCTTATTTCGAAGTCCCAAGACTTTGAAAACCTATTTTGCATTATTTCAAAGTACAGTAGTACTTTTCCTCATTCAAAGCACTGATTAAACATAAATTTCTTTTGTTTTTGGTTCATGAAGTATTAATGAGTTTGAGAAGTCATCGGGTAAGTGGTTTATGTAATAGTTCAAATACGAGACGGAGGACTTTACCGGGATTTCAAAGTCCGAGTGCCTATTGAAAATGCGAGCCAAAGGCGAGCATTTTTAATGCACGAGGGCTTTGAAATCCCGGTAAAGTCCGACGTCGAGTGTTTGAACTGACTTCTCAAACATAGTAATTTACATATTTTCAAAGTCCTATAGAGGACTTTGAAAATATTTCAAAGTCCTAGGACTTTGAAATATTTCAAAACGTCATCACGTGATCAGCTAGATGGATCTTCCTCCGGTTTCAAAACACTAATTAAACATTAATTCCTTTGTTTTTGGTTCATGAATTATTAATGAATTTGAGAATACTTTGGAAAAATTGGGTAATCCTGGATCACTTTCATATGCTTTTCAGTTTAACATCCCGCATGTGGAACAGAGGAGTCCCCTAGGCTTCAGGATAATCTTGAATTTTAGACACTTTGACAATTCAGAATAATCTTGAATTCTAAGTGAGAGGACAAGTTGTTAATTCGCGTAATCTCACGAACGCGCGGAGCTGGGTACGAGAATGGCGTAGTCACGGCTTTTTGCACGCGCACAACGGAAACCACATTTTGTCTCACGTCGTAAATTATATGACGTCACTAATAATTATTTGGAAACCAAGACAACTAAAGAGCTGGAAGGATAATTGACAAGCGGAAAGCATCAAGTATTTCTTCGAGCTAATTACGACAGAACGTTATTCTCTGTTTCGAAAAGACAAGATGTCACTAACACGGATTGTTTTTGCGCTGTGTATCATCGCCATCTTCGTAGTGGACTTGAACGCAAGCGACCTGCGAGACACCTATGTCGTCAAGACTCTCACAGCAGATGACAAGTGTATCAACTCGTCGACTCCAATGGCGGACTACGAAAACTGTCCCGTTCCAACGTTCCCGGTGGTGAACATAACACACGACGCAAAGGCGGTTGCGGTGCTGGATGCTTTGGCAGTCATGAAACCTAGTGTAACTAAGGATTGTTATGCCACCATACTGAATCTGATGTGCGTAATGGTAACCCTCGCTTGCTCAGATGATCAGAAATACGGTGTGAGGTTGCTGGATAGAATCGAGTGTATGGACCATTTAGAGTGCCTACCAAAAGAGCAGTATACAGAGGGCTCGAAGACAGGCATATGTAACTATCTTCCAGATAAAACTGCCACGATCGTCCCGGGCCCCGGCTTTAACATCGTTGTTAAGACCATCACGCCTGACCAGAACAGTTCGCCTACCACGAGCCAACTGACAGCTTTGAAAATTTCCACCATTCTCGTCGTGTTAACGGCTCTACTTTGAATGTATTATAACGATGAACCAAAACGACGGCATGTAAATACAAATAAACATAACTGTATATATAGTGTATATCAACTTACGCGAACAGTATAGACTGTATAAGTTGTTCCTTAAGCTCATTTCTTTCAGGCTATATTACCATGCAAGTAAACTTAAGTACCACTATTCAATGTAAAAGGAATATCGCGCTCAGAATAAAGCAATAAAAATTCACGGTGTTGTATATATTACTTCTCAAACTCATTAATAATTCATGAACTAATTAGACAATCAGAGAGAAATATTTGGTCACGTGTATGAGTTTTGAAACCCGGTGAAGGTCGCCCAAACTGAATTGACTTTATAATCAAGAAATCAGATACTAAACGGCACAAATGTTCAAAGAACCGTTTATTATCACATTTCTTAATTATAAATTCAACGTGAAACCATTGTCTAATCTAACATGCACCAATATCACCGAGTCCCTCTACTACAATGATAGGCGTACTTGACGAGTTACGTTTGTGTGTGTGTGGGGGGGGGGGGGGGACATTTTTGCCCGAAAATTAACAGTCGAAAATATATTAAAACAGTTCAAAATATTTTTTTCATGAATATTTAACAGCAATATTACCCGAATTTACCCGAAATTTCTTTCAAAAAGTATCCGAAATATTCATGACTACAATTGTCGATTGAGAAGCTATTTCATTATCGGATTTTCATGTTGTGAGAGTTGATGAGCATCAGCAACTCTCACAACATGAAAATCCTCAGCAACAAAGATGAAATCCAACAAACCAAGAAATACAATTGCAGAGCCAATGTGTACCATGTCCACTCCAAGGCAAAAACCTGGTGTACCGAGCGCACGTTACCAACAACACAGACAACAATGACACAAACTAACAGAAAACACTTGCAAAGACCGTCTTTACAAGCACAGAAACTCATTCCGACACCCAAACAAAATTAATTCTACGGAGCTATCAACGAACCAACGGGCCAAAAACGTCAACATCAACGAGATAGAATGGTCGATCCTAGACAGAGCGCCTGCTTTCAAGAATGGCTAAAAAAGATGCGAGCTTTGCCTATCCGAAAAATGCCACATAATCTTCCAAAAATTCAACCTACTGAACAAACGAAACGAACTTCTATCAAGTTACCGCTACATGAACAAACACCTATTGTGTAATTTTAAAGAAACACTTTGACAACAAAATTGGTGATATTATCAACTGTGTTTCATCTTGCACTATATCTGTCCAAAGGTTCATTTGATTCTGACACATAGTAACTGAGCTATAGTTCATTTAAACATTCACCAAATTAACATGCAAACCACATGACGTCACAATTTGTGCTGAATCAGCAATTTGTTTGTGCCATATTTTTTCTTCATTTTGACATCTTTAAATCTTTATAACTCTGGAACTATAAAAGATATCAAGGAACGGTAAACTGCACATTGTCCTACTTTCTGATGCTCTTTCAAATGAAGCAATAAAAAATTTCATTTCATAGGCACTTTAAGTTTGGCTCAATTTGCGCGAGAACTTTGGTTTTAAATGTTCAGAACTCCTCCATAGTTGTTCGGTAACTCAATAATAGATCATCAATCGATTTTCGATTTTTCGAGTTCTTTCTTTTCGACAGCTTTGCCTTTCGAGTTGGGTTGAGGTGTTTCCGACGGTATTGATGAATTCATGAGTAGTTGATCAGTAATGTTGCTGACAAGGCCCGCCGAGAGGGGGGCTAGGGGGCAATTTGCCCCGGGCCCCCAACTTGAGAAGGGCCCCCGTAAGAAAACACGAGGTCCAGAAAGTGTAAAGATCAGTTAACACTAACTTCATTTTTAGCCAACCCAGGCGACTAATTGAGAACACATAGACACGACCCTATGATGTGTGACGTCATCAGGGCCCCCAAATCGACCCATGTGACGTCATCAGGGGCCCGAAATCGATAACTTGCCCCAGGCCCCACAATTTCTCTCGGCAGCCCTGTATGTAGAACCACTATGAAACTGTGTGATTGCGTAGCTAGAGGTGCTTGGTGTAAACAACAAGCCGAATAATTAAACGATCTCAATACAGTTTCAGTAAACAATACCTATAGTGCTGAATTCAGCAGATTCAAGCGATGGTTTCGATATAATTCATGTAAATTGTACTAACAGAAAATATTTAAACATGTTTTGAAACACATTTCCAAATGTTTAAACATCTTACATGCAAGATATAGACGACTCAGATGTAGACGAGTAGACATATTTAAACATATTTTTTGCATTATTCGGTGCTTATTACTTGCGTTTTGTAGTTGTTGAACCAAGCAGCAAGCCGTTACTAGGTAATTCTAGTCCTCAAGTCTTCAAACTTTCTATAGGTACTGATGTTAACACGGCATTTTTCGCGTCTGTAATACATTCGTCTATTCTGTCTTCATGAACAAACCTGTCTACATAACTACATTGCTTAATGATTGCTTGAGTTTTGTACTTTTTAACAAACACTTAATATGCACAACGCTGTTCCTAGTTTTGCGAAGGCTATACACCAATTGCAGAAATCAGTAGCCCGAGTGAACGCCTGAACAGGCGTCTCGTTTTGGCTAAAAATAGCCCTTATTTCTCATACATCATGCGTCACTAATCGAACGACGTCAACGTCATCTTTTCAATTAACTGACGTAATTACTCGTTCATTTGAAATAAACAATATCAAGACAAATAGACTGGAGACTGGTGAAACGTTATTCGTTCTATAATAAAAGGTATTTATCCAGGACAGATTGGTTTTCTAGCACAGAAACATGATACTGCGTCTTTCTCCGCCGTGTATTGTCGCTGGTTTGATGTTGACACTGAACGCAACAAACGCTCTCCAAGACACCTACGTTATAAAACCACTTACAGTAAACGACACGTGCTATAATTCAAAGGAGCCAATAGAAGTCTGGAACCAGTGCCCCAATGTGACATTCAAGGTTTTGGAAAAAGATTATTCGAATGGCAAAGCTGAAGTGCCAAATCTTGGTAATTTAAAGATTTCTGTGACGCCAGAGTGTTACGACATTGTTGTCCGATTTGTGTGTGTCATGTCCGTGGTTGTGTGCACAGATGATCTCAAATACGGCGTATCGCTGTACAACTATTCACAATGTATGGACTACACGAGTTGTATACCAGATAAAGCATATTCACCAGCAATGAAAGAGAGCCTTTGCACCACGCTATGGGGCGCCTCTACTTTGACAATCGTACAAGGTCCCAGCTACGAGCTCGAGCCAAAACAAGAAGTCATCAGTGATGGTCTCAGCTTCCTACGCCGGTCAAATCCAACACTCGCAATTCTTTTCTTGTTGGCTGTGTTTCTTTTGACATAACAGTATAAAGACTAACACACTCAATCTCCGTATACGTCTGGTGACTTATTTATAAACCGTATTATACTTACGGTAACACTTACTATTGATTACTAAGTAAAATATGATATATATATATATATATATGAATTAACAACTACATGTATATAAAATATATAAATGTATCTGTATAAAAATCAATAAATCTCAAAAACGCATTTATTTAATAATTCATGAGGAAAACACAAAGGAAATCAGTACCATGTCAGGAGGTTTCTTTATCAGATAAGAACCACGAATTTACAAAAACTTTAGCTTTGATTTTCTCGGCTTAGACAACGTTATTTTTCAAACTTACTACGCCAATGAACTTACCAAATGGGTCCTTTTTGAAGCTATATAAAACATTCGCAGTACGTGTTTTATCAGATCTAAAACACTATGTTTTAACTATTACTATGTTTTTAAAACACTATGTTTTTTAATATTATAATACTCCCTTTATTTCCTTCATGTTCAGCTTAGAAATCTAGGCGGAAAGCTTGCGCGGGTGTTTCTGGGGACATTTCCCGAGTCCCACTACATTCCAGGTAGGATTTTCCATGTTTGCTGGTTGAGGCACCCGACTATGTTTTTTTAACAATCGAAATATAGCAAGGTTAGATAAACTGCCGAAACAGAGAACGTAGGAGTCTAACGTTTCAAGCGAAGGCCCTTCTCAGAGAGAAACGTGAAGAGTGTAAACAAACAATGAGCTTATATATACGAAAGGTAATCATGTGACCAAAAATATGCCAATCAGATAAAAGTGACAATAACAAATTGATGAGATGCGAAAGACATTTGCTATTCATACCGTCGATGAGCAAGAAGGAGGGTGTGTGAAAAGGATGAGCGAGAGTAAAAATAGATAAATATATAAAGTGAAAACGCTGTTTATGTCTGCCCTTGCTAAACAGAAACAATGTCTTCAGAGGTGTTAAATAAAAGAAAAACGTTCGTTGAGTCCGTGAGGATGAATGGTACCAATTTTGAAAATGAGACGCTTTTCTTAGTCTTTTGCGGCTGACATTACCGCCGGAAATGGGTGAGATGACACAAACTTGCATGTCCGAAATACAATGGTTGCGGGCACTATTAAAATGTCGGGCAACAGGCTTGTCAACATCATTGTTCCTCACGGAAGGAAGATGTTCAGCAAACCTGTCAGATAAACGTCTGCCAGTTTCACCGATGTAAAGCATGCAACATTTATTGCAAGAAATACAGTAAATGATGTTGGAAGAGATGCAAGTAAAATTATGCTGAATAACAAAATTAGATAAATTTATGTTTTTTTAACATTTCGATTACATAGCAAGCGAGCTAGCCCGGTTAACCGAGGTGAATATGTCTATGTAATCGTTTTCATCCCAGCAAACCGGGCTTTATAGTGAAAAACTGTTGAACTCACTTCGATACGCGTTCGTTTACCTGACTCTGTGAATAAATAGTGCTGAAAGAAACTGAAATAGAACATCAAAACATTGTTCGTGTGTTTCGTTGATCATAGCGAAGACTTCATAAATTAATTAGTCTTCAAGAAGACGCTTTTGTGGGTTGGCTAAGACAAAAACAATCTTTTTATTAAAGTGCCACTAACCCCAAAAAATTTTTCCTCGAAAATCTAAATTAGAGCCCTTATTGAGTGGATTAGGCCAGTTAATAAATTATTGGTATTGGACGTTTCGTTGATCTTCTGTAGATGACCAAAGTTGCATCTGCATGTCCCATGGCGGAGCAGGAAAGGGAATGGGTATATTCCTGGTGTGACGTCAGACAATTAAACAAGGAACTCCTTTGAGCCCTGTCTGGTGAACACATAGTATTTTTTGGGTTGAAAATTCATTTTCCCAACTAACTCAATGTAAAAATTCTATGCATTCAGTAGACAGAGTTCAAAGGAGTTCCTTGTTTGACTTGTCTGATGTCACACCAGGAATATGCCAATTTTTGCAACTTTGGTGGTCCACAGAAAACCAAAGAAATGTCCAATACCAATAATTTATTCACTGGACTAATCCACTCAATAAGGGCTTTTAGATTTGCGAAAAAAATTTTTGGGGGTTAGTGGCACTTTAACGATGGGCTTACAAAATAAATAATAGACAAATTAGTGTAAAACTGAAGTAAAACTAATGTAACTTTGCCCTTATTTACTTGATAATTGCGAATTTCGGCCTGAAATCATCCACATCAATTCAAACCGGGCCATGTAATGTGGCCCATGTAATCACCCCTGGCCCTAACATGACTAAGGAGACTTTTAAAAGTAAGTAAATATTTTGAGGTTTAAACCTTGAACTGGGATTTCTATTATTTCAGATTCAAGAACTTCCTGGAATTTTCAAGTACTGTGGGAAGTGGGAACCCTGTTTATAAGATACATGTAGGATTTTTTTTTCTTTGTGTTTTTTTTTTTAGTTTTACTTCAGTTTTACACTAAATATTAGTCTACTTATTTTGTAAGCCTATCGTTAATAAGATAGACAATGCTATCATGACAACGAAACACATTGAACAATGTTTTGATGTTCTATTTCAGTTCCTTTCAGCACTATTTATTCACACGGTCAAGGAAACAAATGGGTGTCGAAGCAAGTTCAACAGCTTTTCAGCCCAGTTTGCTGGAATGAAAGCAGTTACATGGACATTTTCATACCGGTTAATCGGGGCACCCTGGTCTATGTAATTGCCCCCTTAATGAATCGTGGGTGCTATTAAGGGGGTGTTTATATGAGGTGAGCCAGCCCACTAAGCGGGATAGTCCAGTAAGTGAGATCTCACTGTGTAGTTATTTTCCTGTTAAAAATTCCTCTGCATTTATATGGCTAAGCGGACTAGCCTGGTTAGCGAGATCTCACTTGAAAGAGGCAAGATCTTGGTAAGTGGGATGAAAATTTCCCATGTAAACAGTCACTAACCGGGCTGGCCCGCTTACCAGGATGATTTTTCAAAGGGATGCCGACGCCATCTATTAAGCTGTCATTGTTGTAAAATCATCCCAGTACATGTAGGTGAAATGAAATTCGTTCATATAAACCTAAGCCAGAAATCATTCCGCTTACCGAGCTATCCTGTTAAGCAGGCTGGCTCACCTCCATATAAACAGCCCCTAATATGCCAAGCCTTCAAACAACACCTTTGGTGATGCTGGCATGGATTGGTGGCAATGATTTGTTAATCATCCCACACCAGGGCTGGCACCAGAGGGGGGCAGGGTTGGCTACAGCCCCCCCCCCCCTGTTGGGGAATTCCTGGCACCACCCATGTCCAACGCGATCTCATGGTTAGTTCAGCATGCATGCTCTGACAAAGCAAAATTTTATTTTATAGAAACAAAACAGCTTTTTGGTGCTCTTTCAACTGCTGTAATCACAGGTGTAACACATTGATATATTAATGTACCATGCAGTACAGTACAATGTTGTCTTAAACACAGTTGACAAAAAAATTATGTTTCCTTACCATTTTCATGAAGAATATTGCATTGTATAAGTTCTCGGGTCAGTATTATTACAATGACTACATAATGGGTGAACCATCTTCTTGCACCCATTTTATATCAGGCATTGATCAACAGTCACCAAATCATGACATATTTCATGAAGAAAATATATCCACCCTTTCTTGAGCAATCATAGAATCAGAAAAGTCCTGAAAAAGAAAGTACTGCTGCTTTAATAATGTACATGTGCATGTACTATACTCCAATTTCCAGTATAGCCTCACAAAAGAGAACACATTGCAAGTTTACAAGTTTCAAGTTTTTTTATGGTTAGGTGTAGTTATAATACAACAAATAATAGAGATTATAAAAATCAATACAGTGATAGTGTACAGTGATCAAAGGAGTATAGCTTTCTAGTTGACCACTGCCTACTATTTCATGAAATTAGTTGAATGAGGTTTAAGCCAAAAAATTATGTAAGTGTATAATACAAGTACATATACATACATTCCAATATAGAGTATACAATCAAGACTATTTACAAACTACAGTATATTTATCATTAGAGAAGATTAAGTAAAGTTTGAGAAAATCCGTATCTGAGCAAAGTCACGCACAGTACAATAGAAGAAGTACAACTACAATTGCATAATTTAAGTTTTTCATTTAAGAGGAGTAGCTTATATTGTCTATTAAATATGCTAATTGATTCAGAATTCTTTATAATTAAAGGTATATTTTCCCAAATTTTTGAAACAATATAATTAAAAGTATGTATTCCTTAATTTGTTCTTACTTTAGGTCTAGTGAAATTTAATTTCAATGCATAATGTGTGTTGTAAGAATGAATATGTGTAGGTGCAGGCTTTTAGCCAGAAGGGCGTCCTGGGACACCCTAGAATAAAAAGTGGACAACATGTGTCTCAAGTGTTCTTTTGAAGATCTTACCCCTAAGTGCCCTTTTGAAGCAGTGCCCCTTCAACATCATCTTGCTTCCTACATACACCACTCAGGCACATGTACGCATTGTGTGCCTATTTTTTTACTTTTGTCCTCCCAAAATTGGAAAGAAAAAGTGCTACCCTGGTCCTAGAGGTTCTACACCACCCACTCCCCTGGAAATGTTAAAAGTGGTGAGAGAACCTCTAGTCATAGACACCGCTTTCTTGGTCACTCCAAGTCAGTGAAGTCACTAGGGTCAGATCTTGACCCCATTTTTTGATTGGCTCAGAAATCTGTGATCGCCATCTGGGTTTTTTTCAATGTAATTCCCCCTTTTCAGGGGGTTAAGACATTGGCAGATACAAGGGCCCTTGTCCACTTGACACAATTTGTGACATCTACACTATCTACACCTTCTGTCTACTTCCAACACAGTACACTTCTTGATCCAACCACTACTCCATTATAAGGGGGATAAATCTGTTAGGCAAGTGTTTTATTGGTTGGGCTTTAATTAGATCACTTAAAGCGAGATTGGTGGTGTCTTTGACCAGAAGTTCTCTCGCGCTGCTTTCAGCATTTCAGAGAAGTGAGGCAGCAAAGAACCTCTGGGTAGAAGAATTTTCTACACTGATACACATCAAGCTTTCTGACTGGACAATAATTTACAGTTGAGGTATAATATTATATGTAAATATAAACTGAATAATACTGTAACTGCATGTAGTCTGTACAGGTAGATAATGTCAGTCATATTATTAAAAGTACAAAAGGCCAAAGGAGAAAATGGATTTAATAATTTATTTTAATATTCGTCACAAGACGAATTTAGCAAAGCAGTATGACTTTGACAGCTCAGAATATTAAACAAACTAAATTTTAATTCATTTTTATAAGATTAAAGAACAATATTTTCTAAAAACCCAAAACAATATTTATAATTTCATTTCCGTTTTATTTTATAAGACGACGTATTAACTCGTTATCGAATCCAATTATTTGTAAACAATTTTAACGCCCTCAGTCCAAACAATTACAAAGAAATTATCACAACTCGTCGAGATGACGAGATTTAATCGCTTTAAAATGGCCTAATGTTGTCATATAAATACCTTTATTCGATGTCACAGATCCTTCATTCGACACAGGAATAGTGGAGAGAATATTAAACGGTCTTTGTGTTATAAAGAAACAGTTTTATTTCGCTCATTCGAATATTTTCTGTCAGTTTAAACTTCAAAAACAGCAGGTGTTTATGATCCTGTATCATTGTTATTATTTATAAATAATGATCAGCTCAACACGTGTGTGCTGAAGCGCATGCTCAAAACGGCAGTACTCACCGCTGACCAATCTCGTTCCCAGAGCGGATGCGGTCCTTTTGTCCCGCGACAATTAAATAGTACTGCATCGCCCGATATAAAAGCAGGCGTCCGTGCTTTTGGACGCCTTACAAAGAACGCCTGCGAAAGAAGCTACCTTATCCTCAAATTGGAACCAGACATCCCCCCTGTAATAGTCTGGAATTTTATTGATGACAGTCGCTAGAGAAGCTTGTGGGATGCGCAGTGACATTCAATTCGTCACTTTGCGCAATCTTCTCACAGTCGTCCCATATGGTCCCATCTAACTTCTACCGGTGAGGTTTATACACGAGACAATTTTTAAAGACGGTTTTTGATGCAACATGTTGCAATTGCCTGATTAACAAATATTGTTAAACGTTGCCCACAACTCGCATCAAGAATGTTGCGCTTGATTTTGTAAAGAGAGGAAAACCTTCAACAAAGATAGGACAGAACAACTCTACTCACATGTCTGATGAGTTTGGGACTATGGTTTATATGACATTAGATGTCTATGTCTACGTCTACGTCTACGTCTACGTCTACGTCTACGTCTACGTCTCTGTCTGTCTATGTCTATGTCTATGTCTATGTCTATGTCTATGTCTATGTCTATGTCTATGTCTATGTCTATGTCTATGTCTATGTCTATGTCTATGTCTATGTCTATGTCTATGTCTATGTCTATGTCTATGTCTATGTCTATGTCTATGTCTATGTCTATGTCTATGTCTATGTCTATGTCTATGTCTATGTCTATGTCTATGTCTATGTCTATGTCTATGTCTATGTTTATGTCTGTGTCTATGTCTATGTCTGTCTATATCTATGTCTACGTCTGTATCTATGTCTGTGTCTACGTCTGTGTCTATGTCTGTGTCTATGTCTGTGTCTATGTCTGTATCTACGTCTGTGTCTACGTCTGTGTCTACGTCTGTGTCTACGTCTGTGTCTACGTCTACGTCTACGTCTACGTCTACGTCTACGTCTACGTCTACGTCTACGTCTACGTCTACGTCTACGTCTACGTCTACGTCTACGTCTACGTCTATGTCTATATCTATGTCTGTCTATATCTGTCTGTGTCTGTGTCTGTGTCTGTGTCTGTCTATGTCTGCGTCTGCGTCTGCGTCTGCGTCTATGTCTATGTCTACGTCTACGTCTACGTCTACGTCTACGTCTACGTCTACGTCTACGTCTACGTCTACGTCTACGTCTACGTCTATATCTGTCTATATCTGTCTATATCTGTCTGTGTCTGTGTCTGTGTCTGTGTCTGTGTCTGTGTCTGTGTCTGTGTCTGTGTCTGTGTCTGTGTCTGTGTCTGTGTCTGTGTCTGTGTCTGTGTCTGTGTCTGTGTCTGTGTCTGTGTCTGTGTCTGTGTCTGTGTCTGTGTCTGTGTCTGTGTCTGTGTCTGTGTCTGTGTCTGTGTCTGTGTCTGTGTCTGTGTCTGTGTCTGTGTCTGTGTCTGTGTCTGTGTCTGTGTCTGTGTCTGTGTCTGTGTCTGTGTCTGTGTCCAGAGGCGTAGGAAGCGGGGGGCCTGGGGGGGCTTGAGCCCCCCCAAAACTTTGAATGGGGGGGCTGAGCCCCCTCAAAAAAAAGTCAGGACAAGCGGACAAGCGTTGCTCAATTTAATGATTGTACTAGTACGACTATACAGAGGCTAGGGGAGCAGCTACTTACGGTAATCTACCTACGGGGTTCATCTTTGGTTCGTATTAAAATTACTTTATTTGTACTTCACTTGTTTGCATAGTATACCATATTTTTTAAGTTTGCCAATAAAAAGCAGTTATAAACCACAAATTTGAGAATGTCTGCGATTAATCGGAGTCTATAATCTTACCTTTTGATAAAATGGCGAGTGACGACGACAACAAAGTTAATTCTACGGAAGCTAAGTTGACGAAGAATTAGAAGCTATTGTGTAGGTGTTTAAACACAATTATTGAAAGATTATTAAAGCGACTTCAATGCATGCAATCCCTAAAAAGTGTTCAGTTTTGTGAAGTGTCGTCTGTCGAGGCTTTAAGGCATGTTGGTTTAATAATTTCTTCGTTTTTATGTTAAAATTTGAACTATGCTTGCTGTAGAATTAAATGAAAAAGTTTCCTCAAATTGCTGCAAATTGTGTTTCCGAGGTTCTAGATTTTAAAAATTTCCCGGGAGAGCACCCCTGAACCCCGCTAAAAATGCGGTTACTGATTATCTGCATGTCGACTTCAGCCCCCCCAACTTTGAATCCGTTCCTACGCCTCTGTCTGTGTCTGTGTCTGTGTCTGTGTCTGTGTCTGTGTCTGTGTCTGTGTCTGTGTCTGTGTCTGTGTCTGTGTCTGTGTCTGTGTCTGTGTCTGTGTCTGTGTCTGTGTCTGTGTCTGTGTCTGTGTCTGTGTCTGTGTCTGTGTCTGTGTCTGTGTCTGTGTCTGTGTCTGTGTCTGTGTCTGTGTCTGTGTCTGTGTCTGTGTCTGTGTCTGTGTCTGTGTCTGTGTCTGTGTCTGTGTCTATGTCTATGTATATGTCTATGTCTATATAGATATGCAAATAACATCACTTAGTCGTCACACTGTATAATGACTGTTGGAAAATCTTGAATATCAATTTGAGATTAATTGTCAGTTGTCGGTCTTCAGAAAGAACCCTACTTAGACAGCCTCAATTCATAATGAGCAAACGTTTTAATACTTCGAATTGTCCTCACTGAAATTCATTTCTACTAAAGGCCTTTCTACGCGGTACGGTTATCGTATACGACAGACCGATTGCAAAACTCCCTGGAAGCGAGGCTTTTCGGTGGTTACCGTTTCTAAGGTCCGATACACGTTAGTTTATTGGCCGTTGTATTATTGGTATATTATAACAACGGTCAATAAAGTAACGTACATCGGGCCTTAGCAACGGTTGCCACCGAAAAGCCTCGCTTCCAGGGGGTCTATTGTCATACATGATGTATGTTGACTCGCCGCCAATGGTGTAGACGATATTTTTCGACATTCATCATCGAATCATGAACAAGAATCGTGTCACGTACACAAAATTTCATACGCCAGAATGACAATCGTACAGAAGAATCGTATCGTGTAGGCAACATGACCGGCCTCTCACTTGAATCACAGAATTCAGGATTATCCTGAATGACATGTCAATCATGCAAAGTGTCTAGAATTCAGGATTATCATGAATCGTATACGGGGCTTCCCTGCTTCACATGTGGTGTGTTAAGTGAAAAGCATATAACAAATGACAGACGGGGTGTTCTGGTCGGGTTCTGGGAGGTCGGAGTATCTTCCCAGTGGGTTGTGATTAGGTTTAGGGTGGCCGGTGGTTGTGATTGGGTCTTAGGGTTGCCGGGGGTTGTGATTGGGTTTTAGGGTTGCCGGGGGGTTGTGGTTACGTTTAGGATCAGGATCACTAATGTCTATAGATCACTAATGTCTATACAGTGGTCAGGATTAAAGGTGGGGTTAGGGTGAGGGGTTAGGTTTCAATTTCTTTAATATTCAGGATTATCCTGAATTCTGGGCCGGGCCATTCAGGCTAATGTTGAGATATATAGGCCTTAATATCAAACCGCGGGCTAGCCCGCTTTGCCGAGATCTCACTTATTCTATTCAGTATTTCTTGTTAATTTTCTTCTTTTGTCTATATGAGAGCTGAGCCATCCAACCTAGCCGAGATATCGCCTTGTGAGAGTGCCGTAGCCAGGGTCTTGAGTTGGGGGGGGGGGGGGGGACAAGAACCTCGGTCTTCTGGGGGGTCGGGGGCCATGCTCCCCCGGAAAATTTTGGATTTCTAGGGTCTCTGAAACACTATTTCCTGCATTTTGAGGCAAGTATTAAGAGTAATCCAAAAGCCATAAATTACATAATTTTGTTGAAATCAAACCAGGACATAGAATGATACACGTCAGAATATCGATTTATTTATAAACGAGTCGTAAATGTAAAAACAAGTTGGAGGCATTTTGTATAGACCCTAAGTATTGTAATTTATAGCATATGCGTGCCTGCTAAATATATAACACATCCAGGTGATCTGACCGTGAGGGAAAGGCCTGGAACTAGCAACCTAATAGAAATCCATTTTAGCTGTATTGAATAACTTATTTCTTTCATTTTCCTTTATCAAACTGGTTGAAACTTTGTATTTATGTTCAGTGTTGAAAATGATAAGTCTATGCTAAATTTGGGAACAAAATAAAGTATATTTCACGAGATATTAAATAGTTTAACTCGAAAAATGGATTTCTATTTGACAACTAGTCCCAGTCCTTTTCCGTGTTTTCAGATCACCTGGATTACTAGTGTACTCACTTGGCCTTAAAACAATGTAACCCACCCCCTTACAAGTTTCTCAACGGATTTAAACATTTCACGAGAACGGTCTTGGAGACCATTGAGGCGACCGCCACCCCCCCCCCCCCCCCACCCCCCGCCACCCCCCACCTCGCCCCCACTTGGCTACGGCACTGTACCCGGGCTGGCACTAAAAGCTTCGTATACAAAATTTGTATACGAAAACGTATACAAAATTTGTTTTTATCATTTTTTTCCGATATATTAACAATTCACAAGGTCTGCTTGTTCATGTACAGTTCATATTTAAAAAAACAACGAGACTTCGTGTCTTACTAGAACTGATAAATTACGCAATTAGCACAAGCTTAGTAAGCCAGCCCAGCTAGGCTAGCTATATATAGCCTTTCTTATGTAAACATTATGAATATTTCCTGGAATTACACAATAGTTCGGATGTGTGAAATTGTTATGTTTTCCGGGACAGGAGCGGACAGGAAGGTTTCTTTGTCTTGTGATTGGTCGGAACTAATGACTTTAACACAATGGTGACTTTCCTGTCCATTCCTGTTCTGCGGAAGATTTTCCTGAATGGAAACTAGCCTTAACCAGAATAATTAATAGAATAAATAACTACCTTAAGCAAGCACAACTCGAATGTCACGACGACGACCCAAATACAACAGTATTTTTTCAACGAAAACAAAGCGTTGAATAATTTGCAGTCCCAAGAGTAATCCCAACACCGTCCTCGTTGCACATACAACGTCAACTCGTTGTCATATCACGCCAGTTTTATATGAACTCCATTGGCTCCCTGTCTCTTTTCGAATCAAGTTTAAAATTCTTCTTATTACTTTTAAAATACTGCATGATCAATGTCCAATTTATCTTACAGATCTTATTACTCTTTCGGTAATAACAGTAGATATAGCCTTCGGTCTTCAGAAAGAACCCTACTTAGACAGCCTCAATTCAAATCACTTAAAACACTTAAACCGATCCTTCTCGGCTGCAGCACCCAGACTATGGAACGAACTACCGATAGGAATTTGGGAAAGTATTGACGTCAACATTTTTAAGAGATCACTTAAGACATACCTTTTTAAAGCAGCATTCAATAATTGATTATGTAATTTTTAACAGTTAACTACAGTAGCTAGATTTTTATGATTGTAATGCGCATTTGAACAATTTTGTTGCTAATTTGCGCAATATAAATGCTTATAATTAATTAATTAATTATTAACTGCAAGCGTTTTCACGTTTTCAAGACGTTGTGGCAAGGAATTACGGCAAAAGCTGTTAGTTTACTTGGCATCATACAGATCTTACAAAATACATAAAGCATACAATGTACGATGTCTTGATCCAAGGTTTCTTTTAAATGCAGTAACTTAATTGCCGTCGTCGCCCTAGTTTGCTTAAAGGCTGATTTCCAGTCAGTGGAATTTTGCGAGCGGGCGGAATTTTTCTTTGTCTTGTGAGCACTGAATTAGATTAGTTCCGCTCGAGTGCTCACAATACAAAGAAAAATTCCGCCCGCTCGCAATACTCCACTGACTGGAAATCAGCCTTAATATCGTTATTTTACCTCGACGGGGTCGTAGGGTCAGAGCAAGGGAGGAAAACATGCAGGAGAACCCGGCGAAAAATCCTCGAAGCACAGGAGAGATCAACTACAACTCTACTCACTGAGTACCAAGCTCGAGTGCTTGACAACGGGATCGTTCCCAACGTAGTCAGTAGAGATATGGTCTGGAAACTCGGCAAACTTCAAAGCGGCAATAATGAGCTGTGATTTTTTGTTGAACCGTACCTTATGGCCCATTTCCACTCAGGAGAATTTTCCTCGGACAGGACATTTTCTTTTGTCTCAAACTCATTAGTTCTGCCCAAGAGCTCACAAGACAAAGGGAAATTTCCTGTCCAAGGAAAATTCTCCTGAGTGGAAATGGGCCTTTACACCGTCAGCACATCCTTTGTTTTAGGTTTATTACTAGAAGTTACTACCGCAAGTGAAGTGCTGCCTCGAAAGGGACAAAAACCTTTAGCCTACTCCACAGGCAAATATCTGCAGTCCGTGACCAATGTGACACCCCTCTTGCTCACTCCACCCAAGATTACCCACACCAACCAAGATTGCCCACTCCGCCTAACATTTCCCACTCCACATGAGATTGCCCACTCCACCCGATATTGCCCACTCCACCCGAGATTGCCCACTCCACCCGAGATTGCCCACTCCACCCAAAATTGCCCACTCCACCCAAGATTGCCCATTCCATCCAATTTTTTCTCACCTCTTCACCATAAGAGTACAGAGTTGCCTGCGAAGAAGACTGGGAAGTCCAAAAATGTAATTATATTAATTACAATAGCCAGAGTATTAACACATCTCTTCTATATTTTTTAATTATAAGATTGAAAACAACAAGGGTTTTGACAGGATGATCACACCTCTTGCTCTGATGCTTAATATGTTTTGACAAATCTAGAGCTATAATAAAATTATACAGCAATGTACCATTGAGCCCATCAGATTATTTTGCAGAATTTGTATAAGTAAAAATACACACACGCAGATATATTATAGTAGCGTCAGATCAGAATGCTTTCAGTGCAAACACAATGAACCCACCAATATTGGCAATATACACCTAAAAATAAAAAGAAAAGAAAACAACCGTGAAATCTCCTACCAAGAAACACAGTTGTCAGTTGTAGCCGTGGTTGTAGAAACTGTTATCTTACCTCGACAAGATAAAATCTCCTCACTAAAATTGTATAAGATCCTATACAACAAGTGTGTTCATTTGTAGCCAAGAACAAGTGTGATTCAGTTCAGAAAATCCATCGCCGTCGTGGTGTTGACTGTTGACCAACTTCAAACCATGCTTCGAACGTCAGTCAAACGTTAATATATACATGCAATTTCATCAAACAAATCCTTCTGGCGTATATGATGTAAGTGGAAGAAACTTCCTACGTCACAAAACGTCATAAAATGCTCAACAAATAAATAAATAAATAAATAAATAAATAAATAAATAAATAAATAAATAAATAAATAAATAAATAAATAAATAAATAAATAAATAAATAAATAAACTCTCAAAATCTCGATTCCGTTGACTATACATAACTCGGCAAAGAGGTCTGGACACGAGACACAGGCAACCCATGTCAAGATTAGTGAGCTGCCTCGCTACGCTCGGCAGCAAATATTTAAATAGCACGGATGAGTGATTGGACTGAAACGTTGCTATTGGACAATTGGTTCATTATACTAAAATACAATGTGTTAAGTGACCGTGCACCATGCACAAAAATGCATAAAGGCGAACAAAAAGATAGACCAAAGACGTTAGCTGAGTTTCCAGACCATGTTTTGAATGAAATATGTCCCAAGCGGTCACCCCAACCAAGTACTAACTAACCCCGTCAAACCGAGCTTAACTTTTGGTGAGAAGCAGCGCCCTTAAGCTGGATTTCCATTCAGTGCATTTTGTCGCGCGATCGACTTTTCTCGATGGCTTTCTTTTGAAATGTGTGTATTCAACCAAAGCTAATGAAATGCGTTCCGCTTGACAACCCACAATTCAAAAGAAAGCAATCGCAAAAAGTCGATCGCGCGACAAAATGCACTGAATGGAAATCCAGCTTAACAGTACACGCCACCCGCTCTGGTGCTCCTCAAAGTCTTCTTTTCTTCCTAAGCATTAAAGAGGATCATTAAACTTAATAAAATTTTGTTGTGGTATTATATGGAACTCAGAAGAAATTATGGTATAGTAAATCAAAATTCCAACCAATAATCAATATGATTAAGGAACTGAAAGGAGGAAGAACACTTGACGCAGTTTATACATCTACATGTCATTACTCATTATACATCAATGATGTATTGTTAAACAACAATGCTACACTCTGGACTGGCTTCAAAAATAAATTTTCGAAACATTTGCAATTTAATTAACAAATCACTCATACAAATAGAATTACAACTAAAATTATCAAATTAGAGTTCAAGTCTTGATTTCAGAAATTAGGCAGTCAACTTAAGTGTCTTATAGCAATTTTTCTGTAGCTTAGTATGTGAGGTATAATATAATTACCAATAGTCTAGTTAAACGTATAACAATAAACATAATTCAGGTACAACAATAAACATAATTCAGGTACAATTATCCATTCATGTCTTCTCAATTATTAAAATTAGAGTCCATCTTTTAATTTCAGGAATTACAGTTCCACTTTGGAGTGAACTATAAGTGTTCAGCAATTTCGGCTCCCTTGCTCGATATGTAATGTTAAATATGACATCAAAATTAAGGAATACAGATCAGGTTATCAATACAGATTTCGCCAGCAGGGCAGCATCTACTTTCTGGGTTTCCTGGAAGGCAACACACGGTGTCATCGGGACAATAGTAGGTCGTGCCACTTACATTAGCACAGACATCCTGACGCACGTCGTTGGAGATTTCCCAGGGTGCATTTTAAGTGGGTCACGCCGAAGATCTTCGGCGTGGACCTCAAGAGAGCTCGGCGTACTGGCGTGAAATTGTAGTGTTTGCGGCGTACTGGCGTATGGTCGTGTAAGTGCTTGGCATGTTTTCAAAGGATTTCTGTGCTAGATCCCGTGCCTTCCAGACCAATGAATCGACCAAATTCATAAAGAGTAAATGAGTATTATGTTTCTTAGTATACAATGACATTTACATAAAGAAAATCCAAATTTTCTGGCGCAAATTCGGGAAATTTTGCGTTGGCAAACAGGCCACCGCAACGCATTATTTCATTGTAGAAATTGCTACGGGGAGCTGTTTCCAACGCACTCCCAGCATCTTTAATGGCGTACGCGTGGCATGTTGATTTTGAAGATCTTGGCGTGGCATTTTGAAGATCTTGGCGTGGCATTTTGAAGGTCTCGGCGTGGCATTCCGTAGGCCTTGGCGTGGCATTTTGAAGATCTTGGCGTGGCATTCCGTAGGCCTTGGCGTATCTTCGGCGTGAGGTATGCACGGAATGCACCCTGGGAGATTTCTCCACTCTCGGCATCGACAGCAAGCTTTCTATCCTTGTTTTCCTCAGTCATGGTAAACCCCAAAACACAATGACTTATTGCGATAGCAAAGAACAAAACACAGGCTAATTTACAAGCATCCATATCTCCTGACTTTAATATACCACGTCGGACGACTTGACTGCTCGCGACTAGACCAACAAAGATCAACTGATTAGCTTGGTGTGATCGGACTCCTTTTATGACGTGCAAATGCGTGGGTTAAACTTCCCTCTCGTTTCCCGCCCGCTGGGTAAGGGGAACGTGGGCTCTGGGAACGAGATTGGCCTTTATTTACCGTATTCCCCCAGTACCAAAAAGAAGGCCCGGGGGTGCTGCTAAGGAGGGTAGGGTACAGGGAGCCCATCTTGGCAGCGCGTGGGAAGCTGTGGCGGACTCGAAAGACGCGCGGGGGCTGTGTCAGGGGGATTTAAAAAAAAACAACGAAAAACGGTTATCGGAAGCGGGAAAAAAGGCGAAAAAAAGCAAAAAACGGGAGGAAAGGGGGGGGAAGGGGGGGGGGGGGAGAGGTAAAAATATAAAGGATGAAACACCAAACGTTCAACGTGGAATGTGTTCCGCAAGTAGCCAGGACATCTCGTATCGTCGGGAGCCACCGTTGGAATACTGAAACCGACTGAAAATCAGAGTCAGATGAATGTGCAATAAATCAAGAATCCTGAGACTTCCCGCTTTATCCGAAAAGCTTACGTAGGATTTCGAACTATCCGAAGTGTCAACGATGATGTAGTGTCCTAGCTACTTGCAGAACACATCTCCCGAAAATATGATATGTAATTTAGCTGCAAAATCACGATTAAAAGCTGAGATTTTGCATCATTTTGATTTATATTTTGATAAATGAATCATTATCACAACTACTTCGTTCAAAACAAGGAAGAATTCGTGTTTCATCCCTTTATTATTTTCCTAAACACACCACGATCGAGTGTGCCACAGGTGCCCACGCTCTGCCAAGATGGGCTCCCTGTGGCCGGTAGGGTTTTTGCCAATTTTAGTCTGAAACAGAGTATATAAATTACGGTTTTAGTTTGGAACAGGGTCTGTTTTTTTAAGGATGCCAGGTATTAAATCTAGTATAGGGAACGTTTTTCTTTTTTCTAGTCTGGAATAGGGTACCATTTTCACCATTTTTCGTCTAGAACAGAGTGGCCAAAATATTCAATTCCTTTTAGTCTGAAACAGGGACCCTGAATCCAAGAGAGTACCCCCAGGGGGAAGAAGGTTGATGAGAATCTTCGAGCCAAATCGTACAACGAAATGTTTCTTAATTTTAAGGTACTCTTTTCAGCAATACCGACAGTTTTTCGGTGCCGACAAAAATCGTGAAAGGGTCTATTCCACAGTGCGTAAATTACAGTCGTTTGCAATTAAGGAGGCTCCATACATGAAAAATGGAAAATACAAGTTTGAGAGCCCAAAACACGCGATTAAACAATTCGAGAAAAGAATAAAACTAAATCTTATACATAGTTAAACAGTCTGACAATCAAAAACTGTTACCAAATAAATAGCAACAGTTGTTGCTATGGCAACAATGACGTTTCAAAATGGCTGCCAATTACCATTCAGACTAATTTAATTCGAAAAAAACTTTGGTGACCTCCAATTTTTTTTTCATTAAAACTTTTCGTGAAGTATGAGTGATCAATTGGCCCATTTTAAAAAAATTCTGTGGAACGAATAATTTTTTCCCCTCATGTTTGTTAATTTTAAGAAAATTGCGTTCTACAGAATTTTTTTTAAATCGGCCTATTGATTACTCATATTTCAAGAAAAGTTTTAATGAAAAAATTGAAAAATTGCGGGTCACCAAAGTTTTTTTCGAATTAAATTAGTTTGAAGGGTAATTGGAAGCCATTTGAAACGTCACTGTTGCCATAGCAACAACTGTTGCTATTTATTTGGTAACGGTTTTGATTGTCAGAATGTTTAACTATGGATAACATTTAGTTTTATTCGTTTTCCGAATTGTTTAATCACGTAGTTTGGACTCTCAAACTTGTATTTTCCATTTTTCAAGAAACTGTGTGGAGCCACCTTAAGTGGAAACATCGCGGTGGCATGACGTGATTGGCTAAGAGCACATTATCGAACGTATCGAATAAAAACCAAACGTAAACACTGACCTTGATATAAAACATGTTCTGACGGGCAGTGTTTTCGCCCAGGTGGAAATGACTGTAGTCAATAATTGTATCCAACCTGTTTCCGCCGGGAAGTGTTTTAAAATCTAAGAATTTGCGCGCGTCAAGCCTTTACAGCATTATTATCTTTTGTTAGAAAAATTTGCGCTCGTCAAGCTTTTAGAAGCATTATCTTCTATTCTAAGAATTTGACGAAGAAACCCCAAAGATGCTCAACCCATCACAACATATTATTGAAGAGACGCAGACACCCGCTCCTCGCCGCACCTCACAGGATCATACCCCGAACGATGACATAGATTGGTTATACTTTCGAATTCCATATATATATATATATATATATATATATATATATATATATATATATATATATATATTTAGTAAAATTTTGTTGTGGTATTATATGGAACTCAGAAGAAATTATGGTATAGTAAATCAAAATTCCAACCAATAATCAATATGATCAAGGAACTGAAAGGAGGAAGAACACTTGACGCAGTTTATATATCTACATGTCATTACTCATTACACATCAATGATGTACTGTTAAACAACAATGCTACACTCTTGACTGGCTTCAAAAATAAATTTTCGAAACATTTGCAATTTAATTAACAAATCACTCATACAAATAGAATTACAAATAAAATTATCAAATTAGAGTTCAAGTCTTGATTTCAGAAGTTAGGCAGTCAACTTAAGTGTCTTATAGCAATTTTTCTGTAGCTTAGTATGTGAGGTATAATATAATTACCAATAGTCTAGTTAAACGTATAACAATAAACATAATTCAGGTACAATTATCCATTCATGTCTTCTCAATTATTAAAATTAGAGTCCATCTTTTAATTTCAGGAATTACAGTTCCACTTTGGAGTGAACTATAAGTGTTCAGCAATTTCGGCTCCCTTGCTCGATATGTAATGTTAAATATGACATCAAAATTAAGGAATACAGATCAGGTTATCAATACAGATTTCGCCAGCAGGGCAGCATCTACTTGCTGGATTTCCTGGAAGGCAACACACGGTGTCATCGGCACAATAGTAGGTCGTGCCGTTTACCACAGCACAGACATCCTGACGCACGTCGTTGGAGATTTCTCCACTCTCGGCAGCGACAGCAAGCCTGACCTTTCCATCCTTGTTTTCCTCAGTCATGGTAAACCCCAGAACACAATGGCTTATTGCGATAGCAAAGAACAAAACACAGGCTAATTTACAAGCATCCATATCTCCTGACTTTAATATACCACGTCGGACGACTTGACTGCTCGCGACTAGACCAACAAAGATCAACTGATTAGCTAGGTGTGATCGGACTCCTTTTATGACGTGCAAATGCGTGGGTTAAACTTCCTGTTAACCTGAATGTCAGGCCTTTATCTCGCCACGTACCCCACCCGGGAAACAAGAGACTCTGGGATAATCCGTTTCACATCGAAATTCCATTGGCTGATGAACACATGCAGTGAACTCTATATAACTCTTCTTCCGGATAACAAGAATCCTGTGATGGCGTGAACGGATTATCCCACCCGCTGGGTAAGGGGAACGTGGGCTCCAGGAACGAGATTGGCCCATAGATATAGGAGACCTAGATTGCTGACTCGGCTGAAGAGGCGCGCCAAATTTGAAAATCCAAGATGGCGGCTCAACCGGTCAAAAATCATAGACGGTGCATAGGAAAAACGATGTTTTTCGCATTTTACGTCCGCCCACTGTTTCCGATCCCGTTCGACCACCTTTTTTTGGGAAGAACTACCTATTGTGAAGGTCTTGGATGAAAATCGTACAATTTGAGTGGAATTAGCAACAAAATAATCGATCGTTAAATGTTGCCGAAACAGTCACTTGCGGTCACTTGGTCGGTTCGAGACATTTCTGGCCGAAAATAAAGGTTTTGGTTAGTTTTGAGGTGTTGGAAGATTCTAGGACGTTCTGTGTAAGATACGAGATGGAAAGCTTACGTGTTAGTCAGTTAGTGGACAAACAGATAGCGATATGTCCTCAGCAATTTTCACTATTTTGTAGAATATAGTTATACACTACGCATTAACTCCAGTGAACATTTTACTATCTAATTAGCTTCTTTTAAACACGAAGTATTATATACATCTTTTCGTTAAAAGACAGAATTTTACTTCAACAAGTACATTTAACCCAAAATTAGCTTTCTAAAGCATATTATACTATACAATCTGCAGCAGCAATCAGGTGAAAGTTCCAGTTCTATATCTATGATTGGCAAACAAAAAACATTTAACGATCGATTATTTTGTTGTTAATTCCACTCAAATTGTACGATTTTCATCCAAGACCTTCACAATAGGTAGTTCTTCCCAAAAAAAGGTGGTTGAACGGGATCGGAAACAGTGGGCGGACGTAAAATGCGAAAAACATCGTTTTTCCTAGGCACTGTCTATGATTTTTGACCGGTTGAGCCGCCATCTTGGATTACTCATGTTGGCGCGCGCGTGCGCTATAAATTATATTACAGTCAGCAATCTAGGTCTCCTATATCTATGGATTGGCCTTTATCAATCTCGTTCCCAGAGCCCACGTTCCCCTTACCCAGCGGGCGGGAAACGAGAGACTCTGGGATAATCCGTTCACGCCATCACAGGATTCTTGTTATCCGGAAGAAGAGTTATATAGAGTTCACTGTGTTCATCAGCCAATGAAATATCGATGTGAAACGGATTATCCCAGAGTCTCTCGTTTCCCGGGTGGGAAACGTGGGCTCTGGGAACGAGATTGGGCCTTTATTTGTTCCCGCCTTCCGCCAAACGTTAACTTCCTGTTTCCCCCAGTACCAAAAAGAAGGCCCGGGGGTGCTGCTCAGGAGGGTAGGGCACAGGGAGCCCATCTTGGCAGCGCGTGGGGGGGGGGGGGGGGGAGAGGAAAAAATATAAGGGATGAAACACCAAATTAAACGTTCAACGTGGAATGTGTTCCGCAAGTAGCCAGGACATCTCTTATAGTCGGGAGCCACCGTTGGTACTGAAACCAACTGAAACTCAGAGTCAGATGAATGTGCAATAAATCAATAATCCTGAGACTTCTCACTTTATCCGAGAAGCTTATCGTAGGATTTTGTAGCTATCCGAAGTGTCAACGATGATGTAGTGTCCTAGCTACTTGCGAAACACATCTCCCGAAAACACGATATGTAATTTAGCTGCAAAATCACGACTAAAAGTTGAGATTTTGCATCATTTTGATTTATATTTTGATAAATGAATCATTATCACAACTACTTCGCTCAATTGTCTTACAATTTTAATACCTATATACCTTTTTTTATACGTTTTTATAACTTCCAAAACAAGGAAGAATTCGTGTTTCATCCCTTTATTATTTTCCTAAACACACCACGATCGAGTGTGCCACAGGGTGCCCACGCTCTGCCAAGATGGGCTCCCTGGGTACGGTTTTTGCCATTTTTAGTCTGGAACAGAGTATATAAAAATTACGGTTTTAGTTTGGAACAGGGTCTGTTTTTTAAGGATGCCAGATATTAAATCTAGCATAGGGAACGTTTTTCTTTTTTCTAGTCTGGAATAGGGTACCATTTTCACCATTTTTTGTCTAGAACAGAGTGGCCAAAATATTCAATTCCTTTTAGTCTGAAACAGGGACCCTGAATCCAAGAGAGTGCCCCCAGGGGGAAGAAGGTTGATGAGAGTCTTCGAGCCAAATAAATCGTGCGACGAAATGTTTCTTAATTTTAAGGTACTCTTTTCAGCAATACCGACAGTTTTTCGGTGCCGACAAAAATCGTGAAAGGGTCTATTCCACAGTTCTTAAATTACAGTCGTTTGCAATTAAGGAGGCTCCATACAGTTTCTTGAAAAGTGGAAAATACAAGTTTGAGAGTCCAAAACACGCGATAAAAAATTCGAGAAAAGAATAAAACTAAATGTTATACATAGTTAAACAGTCTGACAATCAAAAACTGTTACCAAATAAATAGCAACAGTTGTTGCTATGGCAACAATGACGTTTCAAAATGGCTGCCAATTACCATTCAGACTAATTTAATTCGAAAAAAACTTTGGTGACCCCCAATTTTTTTTCATTAAAACTTTTCTTGAAGTATGAGTAATCGCATCAATAGGCCGATTTTAAAAAAAATTCTATAGAACGAATAATTTTTTTCCGGAAAAATCATGTTTATTAATTTTTTAAAAATTTGGATCTACAGAATTGTTTTATTATTACGCATACTTCAAGAAAAGTTTTAATGAAAAAAAATTGGGGTCACCAAAGATTTCTTCGAATTAAATTAGTTTGAATGGTAATTGGAAGCCATTTGAAACGTCACTGTTGCCATAGCAACAACTGTTGCTATTTATTTGGTAACGGTTTTGATTGTCAGAATGTTTATTAACTATGCATAACATTTAGTTTTATTCTTTTTCCAAATTGTTTAATCACGTAGTTTGGACTCTCAAACTTGTATTTTCCATTTTTCAAGAAACTGTGTGGAGCCACCTTAAGCGAAAACATCGCGGTGGCATGACGTGATTGGCTAAGAGCACATTATCGAACGTATCGAATAAAAAGCAAAGATAAACACTGACCTTGATATAAAACATGTTCTGACGGGCAGTGTTTTCGCCCAGGTGGAAACGACTGTAGTCAATAATTGTATCCAACCTGTTTCCGCCGGGAAGTGTTTTAAAATCTAAGAATTTGCGCGCGTCAAGCCTTTACAGCATTATTATCTTTTGTTAGAAAAATTTGCGCTCGTCAAGCTTTTAGAAGCATTATCTTCTATTCTAAGAATTTGACGAAGAAACCCCTCCTCATACACCATACATCAACACTAATGAGAGAAAACGGATTAACTAAAGATGCTCAACCCATCACAACATATTATTGAAGAGACGCAGCTGACACCCGCTCCTCGCCGCACCTCACAGGATCATACCCCGAACGATGACATAGATTGGTTATACTTTCGAATTCCCTATATATATATATATATATATATATATATATATATATATATATATATATATATGTAATGTTTACAACACGAGCGGCCGTGTTGTATTGAATATATATACAATCACGAGCCGAAGGCGAGTGATTGTATATTCAATACAACAAGGACGCGAGTGTTGTAAACAACTTGTGAAATGAATAAATAGTAAAAATCCTTTTGGGATATTGAGATGCTAATTAGTTACAAGCACTAGTGGTTGTATCAGAAGAGTATACATCCACTAGTGGTTGTAACTAAACAAACTAATTAGCATAATTGGTTTTAGTTTGTATGGGGTTTACAGGGGTATACATGTGACGTAATTTCTGAAATTGGATTGGCTGCAAAACTCATGAATTAGTAATGAATTTCACATATATATATATATATATATATATATATATATATATATATATATATATATATATATATATATATACGACTCCGTCGACCGCAAAATCAAAACTATGTTTGAAAGATGGGATCTCAATAAGAACAACCAACAAATCAACGACCCTTCGACAAGCACCGAAACCTAGCAAGAGACTAGATGGCTGCATGCAACCAAACTGCGCTACTTCCAACGACCGCCTCTGCTTCATTAGAAATGTGGTATATGAGATCACGTGTAATAGATGCCACGAGAGTTATATTGGTAACACCATCAGACACACGCATGATAGAATCAAAGAACATGTCACCAAACCTTCGTCCTCAGTGTATATAAGCATTTGGCTAATCACGCTAACAATGAAAACGGGATATAAACTGTTAAGATTCTAACCAGGGACAACGACCCTGTCAACCTACGCCTAAAAGAAGCCCTATACAACCGGAGAAAGAACCGCAAACTAAACAACAGAGACGAATGCAATGAACTTGTTGATTTATTATTTTAATGTATTTTAATGTTTCCCATGTTCCCTCGACCTTTTATCTCATTGTTCATCATATTATAGTCTTAGATATATTTACATTTTATACCTTGTCCTTGTATCTACATAATTTACCATATCTTCTGTATATAAACTCGGTTTATCTTCTTCCTCGTTCAGATGATGTCGTAAAACGACGAAAGCTTAACCATATAATAAATATTTTCAATATTTTTGCACAGTAGCTTTTGGCCTCATTTGATCTTAAACTCTATTCAACTCAACATGCCACTGAAGGACAACTTCATCCGCATTATCTTCTATTCTAAGAATTTGCACGCGTCAAGCCTTTACAGCATTATCTTTCGTTTGAAGAATTTGCTCTTGTCAAGCCTTTAAAAGCATTATCTTCTATTCTAAGAATTTGCGCGCGTCAAGCCTTTAAAAGCATTATCTTCTATTCTAAGAATTTGCGCTCATCAAGCCTTTAAAAGCATTATCTTCTATTCTAAGGATTTGCTCTTGTCAAGCCTTTAAAAGCATTATCTTCTATTCTAAGAATTTGCGCGCGTCAAGCCTTTAAAAGCATTATCTTCTATTCTAAGAATTTGCGCGCGTCAAGCCTTTAAAAGCATTATCTTCTATTCTAAGAATTTGCGCGCGTCAAGCCTTTAAAAGCGTTATCTTTCGTTCAAAGAATTTGCGATCTTTAAGCCTTTACGATCACTGCGGAAAAGAGCTATCCAAAAGAACAACTCTTCTCTCTGGGAGAAATTTCGTGTATTACGCAAAGAGGTAAAATATATACATAATAAGATCAAAGCGTATTGCGTACCTCAGGAGCATTCGGACTCGTGTTCCTCCGACCCGACCCGCTTTCGGGGCTATTTTAACCGTTTAAACAGGCGTTCTACCATCACACTGTCGAACTTAACGGATGCTCTTACTCGAGTGCAAGGACAAAAGCGGAAGCTTTTAATAAGTACTTCTCTTCTGATTTTTAACGTTGATACTTCACTACCTATAACAGTCTTCCTTCTTCTCCATTCACCAACGATATCATCTCAACTCTAGAACGTTCTCATGAAGAAGTGCTGTCTGCTCTGCAAAGGCTCAATTCCAGCAAAACACCTGGATCAGACGAACTGCATCCCAGAATACTTAAAGTGCCACTAACCCCAAAAATTTTTTCTCGCAAATCTAAGAGCCCTTACTGAGTGGATTAGGCCAGTTAATAAATTATTGGTATTGGACGTTTCGTTGATCTTCTGTAGACGACCAAAATTGCATCTGCATGTCCCATGGCGGAGTAGGAAAGGGAATGGGTATATTCCTGATGTTACGTCAGACAAGTCAAACAAGGAACTCCTTTGAGCTCTGTCTGGTGAATACATAGAATTTTTTGGGTTGAAAATTCATTTTCCCAACTAACTCAATTTAAAAATTCTACGCATTCAGCAGACAGAGCTCAAATGAGTTCCTTGTTTGGCTTGTCTGACGTCACACCAGGAATATACCCATTCCCTTTCCTTCTCCGCCATAGGACAGGCATATGCCAATTTTTGCAACTTTGGTGGTCTACAGAAGACCAAAGAAATGTTCAATACCAATAATTTATTCACTGGACTAATCCACTCAGTAAGGGCTTTTAGATTTGCGGAAATTTTTTTGGGGGGTTAGTGGCCCTTTAAAGAATGTGCGAACGATCTGGCGGCCTCCTTTGCTTACTTTTCAACAAGCCCTTACGCTTGGGAAAGCTGCCTTCTGATTGGAAACAAGCAAAGGAAGTAAAGCCTCGATCGCAAAGTATCGTCAGATTTCACTATTATCCATAGTCAGCAAACTATGCGAGCGTTGCATCCTTAAAAAGTTGCTGCCCGAGCTCATCCATCTCCTGACATCTGTACAGCATGGTTTTGTCCAAGGCAGGTCATGCGTTACACAGTTACTGTCCGTCCTTCACGACTTGGGTACCTCACTAGATGCTGGAGACGAAATAGATGTCATCTATCTAGACTTAAAGTGTCTATGAAATGAAAAATTCGTCGCCATTTTTGTTGTTTTATTGCACAGAGGAGCATGGCAGGAGCACTCACTGAAAATTTCAAGAGAATCTGATGCGTAGTTTTCGCGCTATAAACTCTCAAAGTTTGCCATGGCTAGTTCGTTCTTGGACCTAAAATATCCTGATATTATCCCAAAAAAACAACTCGTCAAGCAGCCTTGGGCTACCTATGACAAATATGCCCAAGTACGCGAAGACTTTCCAATACCACTATACAGGGAAGCTTTGTTTCGGTGCGAGAGTGATGACGGTACAAAGACAACAAACAATGCTAAATCCGATACACAAACATGCAGACTTCCCGCAGATTTTATCAGGAAATCTTCCATGTTACGCATTTCAATGATTCCTGGATCAGTTGGCCTGGGTGGAAGCACTGGGCGGAGGCGCAACTTTAGATTAATCGAATCGCATTACCATACATGTAAATTTTTTATTTGTATATTAGATTCGCCACTATAATACATGGATCGCGAATCTCGACTGCGCATCAGAATGACGCGTTCTGAGTCGGGATAAAACGTATTTCAATTTATAACATTAGGCTGAGGAATTCAGTATAATGAGTTCAGAAATGTAAATGAAATGCAAATGAAAACTGCAGCTTTAGCCTGTTGTTATAAAGTTAATTAAGTTTTATCCCGACTCAGAACGCGCGTCATTCTGATGCGCAGTCGAGATTCGCGATCCATGTATGCTGTAGTTACTTCACTGATTTCACACTCATATCTTCACATGCAGTTTCTCTCTGACACGTTCTCTGTTTCGGCAGTATATCGATTATCGAACCTTACTATATTTCGATTGCTCTTTCAACACTGCCTACGCAGCACGTTACTTAATATTTCACTGTTTGTATTAATATAATTAGTTTATTTAGTATTTTTGTTGTAATTGTAGCTTATCAGCTGCTGCGATGATCCTGACATAATATTTTAAACTTCAGCGTGCAGGGCGAGAAAGGCTACGGGAGAAGTTACATTATAAGCAGATAGTTTTAAACTTCTGATAGGGTTTATAGATGAGAAAAGATGAGAAGCAATATTTGAGCAGGACGGATTTAAACAAGACAAGATTGCATGTCCATTGGGAGGTTAATTAAGTTCATCTGCTAAAGTATTCAGTATTCTAGTTGATCTATAGTTAACCCGCTTAATATTACAACAGCGTTTCCTAAGACGTCCACGCACGCTTTCTCTTCAATCTTTCTCTTTTAATCTATTTTACATATGGAGTAAACGATCCAATTGATCTGTCTGCTAAAGAAGTCCTGCTAAGACTTTTAATACATAAACAAACAGTGCATGGTCGACTGAGTACTATATTACTGGATACGTTTAGACGCGTAACAGCGGTGGTACAAAATTGTCAAGAAATATCCTGACAGAGACTTTGTTATTAAAGGACAGTTCAAAGTGAGTAAACGATAGAATGTAATATATTGCATATGAGGCATGGGCGGCACTATAACTGTTAGCGCCTCTCACCGCTGAAGTTAAGCCCGATCGAATATAGGCTTAGTATTTGGATGGGTGCATGACCAACCTTATAGCTTCGTGTCGTAGAGTTGTTGGTTCTCTCCTGTGCCTCGAGGGTTGTTCAACGGGTTCCTCATTGTTTCCCCCAGTTCAGACTGACTCTACAAACCAGTTCCATGAAGGGGCGAGGGCCATCGGGTCAGTATCTAAATACTGTCATATGTTATAGCTTCAATAAATAAAATCGCTTTACTTTACTTTTTAACTTGGTTTGTTACTCAAGTTCGCGACGCATCAAAACATTTACAATAAGGGACCAGTTGCGAAAAATACAACTACACAGGCCTTCCGGCAGGAATTGAACCCACGACCTTGCGATTCTAGTGCAATGCTCTGACCACTGAGTCACGGAGAGCGTTGCCGAGAGCTTGATCGCGAGTTCTGTATATATATAATAAGGTGGTAATGTATATATTCTGCACTCGAATTTTCCTTCACCCAAAATCCTTAGTACACACTATGTAATCGGGTGAAATGCCCAATATTACTTATAATATACCCATTTACAATAAGGTCAGGCGAAAACAAAGAATATAAGACTCGGTTACACTGTACCGTACTAACTCGAGACCGGTTCCGAATTTTCCTTCCGTGTAAACAGGCGGAACCGTACTAATTCGAGACCGGTTCCGAATTCGTCCGGTACCATGTAAATGGGGTCTAAATCGCTTTCAACATGGCCGACACCCTAAATATATTCCTTTATCTACATCTAAATTAGTCTTTCCAGCCTCGTTATGAAGCAAAGATAGCAGACACATAAACGTGGCGGAAAACGCTTTTATATTAATCGCCATTATGAAAGAGGTCTGTTACAGAGAGGTGAAGGCTTGGATTTCGCGCGACAAACTATCCCTGTATTATATTAAAGAAAGTTTTAATTTTTACAGTTACCTTGCATATTTGATAGATCATGTCAATGAAGACTGTAATGTTGGTAATGTTGATCATGATGGCCCTGATTCTCACCTCGTTTGGAAAACCTTGGTCCCGGGAAGGACAGAATCCTCGTGAGAAAAGGGTTTGTATCTGAAAGAAAAACGATATATAGTATATACTGCATCCTAATGAAATAAAAAAGTAGAAAAATAATGTCCATGTTTTCTGCTCAGTTTTATACAATACCCTACTTGCTATGCGTGTTTTCACTGGTTGTTACCCATGATCTATCAGGCCCCGTTCGGCGTTCACACTATACCGGATAGGTTTTCGTGCCGGCATAAAAAAATATCCAGTATAGTGTAAACAGATTCGATCGGCATGATATTATGCCGAAGTAAGCCCCGTTCACACTATATACCGGATAGCTTTTGTGCCAGCACGAAAACCTGATGATACAACCAATTCCCGCGCTCTATTCTATTAATTTACTTTCGGAACGATTTCGAACTCCGTTCACACTGGAGCTGGAACGGCACAAAAAGCTATCCGATACAAGATATGTACCTCTTTCGAGATCGGAGCGGCGCAGCGGCGTGTCGGCACCGAAATTGTACCGGAGCAGACGTTTCGTGTGTGGACAGAAGGCCTATCCGATATGGTTTTCGTGCCCGGCACAAAAGCTATCCGGTATAGTGTGAACAGGGAGGACAGACACATGGACACGTCAGATCGCGTCAGCTGACTTGCTTTTTTCTTTCTTCATGCCCCAAAATTCGGCAAGAGTTTTGATAAAAACCCTTTAAATTTTTGTATTGTATAAAACAAATGGATTCCATTTTGCCGTTGTTTGCTCAGTTATAAATGCACAGAAGACGTCACAACGTGGTAAGAACATCAGTGACTGCGTCTCGTTAGCCTGCGTGGCAGGCGTTCTGTTTGCGGGCGGAGTTTGCAGCGGGAGTTTGCGGGTGCAAACTCCGCCCGCAAACAGAACGCTTGCCACGCAGGCTAGCGTCTCGCACTCTCGTAGGTCACTTTTCTGCGACGTCATCTGTGCATCTATGCATCTATAACTGAACAGACACGGCAAAATGGAATCTATTTGTTACGTATAATATATTGTAATATTGATAAAGAAGACACAAAATATTGAGTCATAATTAGTATGTTGTAAATCTGATACAACATCGTCACAGTTTACATAAACCATTTCTTCGATTTACTCAGCAAAAATGACTTGAAGTTTAACTTGGCAAGTTAAAATTTGCTGGCTGTTTAGAAATTGGAGGAAGAACACCTCACCCGAGTTTGATACTGACTATACCCAGTGGCGGCGCCTGGGTGATAAAACTGGGGGTCCGGGGCATGCTCCCACGAAAAATTTTGGAATCTAGAGTCCCTGAAACGCCATTTCCTGCACTTTGAGGGGTGATTTTACAGAATTCTGAAGGTTATAAAACGTCATAAAAAATGCACAAAAGAAAACACATTTTAGGACTTCGAATATATTAATCCATATTATCTCGATGAGGCGATTACGAAATTTCGCCCGATCCCTAACTACTTCGTATCAGCGGAGGGGATGCGACCGAATGCGACCGAGCGTACTTTATGTAACCCTTCATGAAATGCTGACCGTTCTCGGTTCTTCTACCAACGCCCGAGTGATTATTATCAGCCGTGAGCGCCACTGACAAATAATATTATAGCCACAATCTTAAAAAGTCTTAATACAACTTGCCTATGTTTTTAAGAAATCGAATCGATCTGGAAAAGAACTGTGGTGGACATGTCCACCCCAGTCCACCCCGTGGCACCGCCACTGACTACACCGCGTATATAATTCTTTGTTTTTTTATATTCTGTGATCTTTATAGTCTGTGACGAATTGTTCCAACGCGTACAACTTCTGCACAACAGACAGCGACTGTATACCTTGCAGTGCCACACAACAAATGATATGTCGAACATCTGCCGACGGATCAAATAAGTGCTTTGTTGATACAATGGTCAACATTGAGAAAAAGTAATGGACATAGCAATTTCGGGAAAATTTAAACAAAGAAATGTCATAATATATAATGGAATATATATATATGTTTTTTTCAAACTAGTCTTTGAAGCGCTTATGAAACCAAATATGATATTACTGCATATGGATTCCATTTAATGTGTATAGTTGAATGTCAAAATATTATTTGATTTGAACTTTTATTTGTTGTTATATGGAGGTTTGTATTTCCAAAATGGTGAGGGGGTGTTGGTGGCACAGTGGTTAGCGCACGTGCCTTTCACCTCTGCGACCCGGGTTCAATTCCTGCTCTCAGCAGTTATCTGATTAAAATTTCACCTTGGCCGTATGTGAGAAGAGTGCTTCCAGTTTGACTCTACCAAACATCGCAGGTTTCCTCCGGGTACTCCGGTTTCCTCCTGTAGAAACACTGGACCAATGAGGGATGGCCCTTACTGGACCTTTAGGGAGAACAGTTAGGTATTAATTGTTGTAATGAGGATGACGTCCATGCATGTAGGCATAATTTGCATACGCAGTGTTCCGTTGCAGCAGAAATATTACCCAATTCACATGTTAATGAATACTTGAATATTATATTCTGTATTTTATCATTTTTTTCATTAAAATCTTCAAGCGGTTTATCATAAGAAAAGAAAAAAACCCCACACAAATGCCTACATTGACGTCATCCTCATTACAATTTTGGAAATACGAACCTCAATATAAAAACAAATAAAAGTTCAAGTCAGAAAATATTTTAGCATTCGACTATTCACGTTACATAGAATCCATATCAGTAATATCGTATTTGAGTTTATATAGGCACTTTAAATAAGATGTATACAAGTGAGAATAGATTATAACAGTAATTGGGGTTACAATAAACTGATATTTTAACAAGAACTATACTTTGTGTCAATTTATCAAGTTTTGATAATAGGTGCGTTTGTTTGGTATGAGGTGGCGCCAGCGTGGGAAGGCGCAGATTGGGGACATTTAACCCCCCTGTCCAGAAAACCTGTTACGCTTTTATTTTTCGCGCTTTTAATTAAGAAGTTTTATAAAAAGAAACACTAATGTTTCAGGAGGTATATTGTTCAAAATTTCCCAACGAATATACCTAATTCGCTTTTATTTTCATTCAACTCAACTTAGTAATTTTCTGCTGTTGTTGACTCGCCAGCAAGTCTGTTTGCCATTGCTTACTTTGTGGGGAGCCCGCAAGCACCCGCCAATTCCTTTACAAAACGATGCGCGCGCAATACCCTGAAATTCGCCTATAGGGGGGTGGCGAATTCCTAGGACACTGGTACCGGTATATGCTTCAGAAATGATTCCTATTTCATGCGGAATACCCCAAACGAACAGTGCCTACGCAGCACTCTGCATTTTAAAATCCTCAACAATATGCGTACTTATATTTCATACGTCTAAAGTACCACCGTAGGAGTACTAGTACTTTACACGAATATAAACAATAGATTAGAGTGCTGCGTAGGTGAAAATAACAAAAAATATTGGCAGTTTAATTCTATGAAAGTTTTCATGGCGATAAAGTAATATCATAGTCAATCGAGATATGGTCTGGAAACTTGGCAAACTTCAAAGCGCCTATAATGAGCTGTGATTTTATGTTGAACCGTACCTTACACCGTGCACATCCTTTGTTTTATGTTTAATAATATTTAAATAGCACGGTTGAGTGATTGAACTGAAACGTTGCTATTGGATAATTCCTTCATTATTCTGCACAAAAATGCATAAAGGCGAACAAAAAGATGGACCAAAGACTTTAGCTGAGTTTCCAGACCATATCTCGATTGACTATGGTAATATAGATACGTTTTGTGGAAACACCACGTATAATTTTTATTTGCTAAGCTTTCGGCCTGTTGACTCAGGCCTTTATCAGAGAAATAACAACAAGCTGTTGGCTCACGTCATTTATAAACTAAGCAACCGATCAATTAAATCACGTAAGAATAGACTTTATTCAAAAATGGCCACCGAATTAAAATTCTTTTATTATGAACTCGTGTTCATGTGTGAAATTCAAAAGAATTTTTACCTTAAAACGAGGTCAAAAGGATTCATTTATATGCACATAAAAGAATTCTAATTCGGCGGCCATTTTTGAATAAGGTCTATACAATGGCATATCACGTTAATTTTATTAATTAGAAAACAAAGTCAAGAATGTTCTCCGAATAGGGCACACCACGTGCTGTTTAATGACTGTCCCTCCTGAGTGTGATGTTTTGCAATCTCAATAGATTCCCTTGTTCTTCGCGTGAAGTATTGCTTGTCGCTGGCTAAGAGTGACGCGGACTCTTCCCGTACTTCCAAGCGTGTTTGCATGGCAACAGCAGATTTATCATATTGGGCTTTTATGTAACACATGTCTTGTGCTCCTTCAGGCGAGTTGATTATTCAAAGAATTACTCTAAAGTTATAGACCACTTTCATAATAGCGATTAATTTGAATATTGTTTTATGTGCATCTTGATAAGCCTTTCTAGCCTCGTTTGTGTGTCTTCAATTCAAAAGAATCTTTGCTTCATAACGAGGCCAGAAAGGCTAATTTAGATGCACATAAAAGAATATTTAAAGCAAGGGCCTTTATGAAGGTGGTCTATTATCGAGTCTAAATCATGAGAAATTACGTATTTTTTTCATGAAAAATTTAGCACTACATGCATGGTCTCATGAGATTCATTTTAGTTCATTGCATAGCTCTAGTGGTGCCCTTGATTATTGAAAAGATTTATACTTGTAGCGCTTGCGTATCTGGAGAAATTGTGTTTGTGGTAAGCGACAGATTTTATGCAAATTAGGTTTTCTGCATTTACTAGAAACACGATTTCTTCACTTAGATAAACATTGAGAATATAAAACTTTTCAATAATCAACACCACCACTAGGGCTATGCAATGAACTAAAATGAAGCTCATAATTGCTTGTGATTTAGACTGTCCAGTCATCATAACATTTCGGAGTAAACATCTTGGGGACTTTGGTTGCTATGTGCTGTAATCTTATGACATCATTACTGAGAGCCCACGATAAAAGATCGCCATGGTTTTGTTGTTGTCTGTATGGCTGTATGGGTGAACGAGGACGAGAGGATAAGTCTTTCTTTCAGACTTTCACACACGTTTGCAAGGGCGGCGGAACCAGGTTGGCCAGGGGGCTATACCCCCCTAGAGAGGGGGAGATAAGCCCCTCCTCTACAATTCTTCATACAAAGATTCTTCTACAATCTATTAACTATACTCAAAAACTAAACTTAACTGTTGTAAACCCTGATATATATATTGGTTCATTTCGTTCAAGACTCAATATATAGTTAGTCATGTATTGAAATTTCGTAAATGACACCCGTAATAATAGTTCGTTGCTTTAAATTAGCAATGAACACAGTGACCAAAAAAAGAAATAAAATTAGTTTAGGGGAGTACAGGTGGCGTGTGCTGTTAGCGCGCTGCCCCTCACCAAAAGTTAAGCCCAGTTAGATGGGGTTAGTACTTGGATGGGTGATCGCTTGTCGAGCTTGGAAAAAATGTGAGTAGAGTTGTAGTTGATATCTCTTTGCTTCGAGGGGTGTTGGTGACACAGTGGTTAGCGCACGTGCCTTTCACCTCTGCGACCCGGGTTCAATTCCTGCTCTCAGCAGTTATCTGATTAAAATTTCACCTTGGCCGCATGTGAGAAGAGTGCTTCCAGTTTGACTCTACCAAACATCGCAGGTTTCCTCCGCGTACTCCGGTTTCCTCCTGTAGAAACACTGAACCAATGAGGGATGGCCCTTACTGGACCTCTAGGGAGAACAATTAGCTTTTAACTGATAGAGATATCCAGTATAAATAAGATTAGTTTAGTTTAGTTTTTAGTTTAGTTTAGTTTAGTTTAGTTTAGTTTAGTTTAGTTTTAGTTTTAGTTTTAGTTTTAGCTTAGCTTAGCTTAGCTTAGCTTAGCTTAGCTTAGTTTAGTTTAGTTTAGTTTAGTTTAGTTTAGTTTAGTTTAGTTTAGTTTAGTTTAGTTTAGTGTTTTTCGCCGGGTTCCACGGTCTTTTTTCCTCCCTCCGTAAAATCAACACCTACGACCACCAGTTGCTATAGGCAATAAAGTTATTAAATCTAAAATCTAAAAATAAATGCTTACTAACAGTCTAATTGCGATAACTCATTGCTTGTTGGTATTGTAAGCAACTCTAATTTAAGCGCTTTACGTCACAGTGCAATAATAAATTATCGACTTGAAATAACGTTGGCAGCACAAGATTATTATTTGTTTTGATTTGACGTATCCGGGAGAAAAACCGGACGAGCCAAAAAGCGGGCGGGAGAAAAAACGAGCCTTTTTCGCTCGCCGGCTTTTCAAGCCCCTCTTCAACTTCGACCAAATCGGGCGATGACCTTATTAGGGCTGGGTTGGACCGTGACACGGCTCCTTAAAATTGGCAGCGTGCATTTAAGTTCTATACGGGTAGCACAAGTTATTACTTGGATGCGTGACACCTTAGCTTCATGTGAGGAGAGTTGTTGGTTCTCTCCTGTGCTTCGAGGATTTTTCACCGAGTTCTCCGGTTTTCCTCCCTCCACAAATTCAACACCATAGTTTCCCAGTTAATTCTACGAACTATAGTTCCATCAAGGGGCGAAGGCCATTGGGTTATCAGAATCTAAATACTGTCATATGTTAGCTTCCGAAATAAAGAAAAGTCGTTTTAAGTTCACTCGTGCATTCCTGAATATAATTCTTCGTAGGTTACCTTAATAGTGCTCGAAACATTCCAAGCATATCCCGCTTCCGCCCTCGAGTTTTTAATGACCTTAATTATCTCAAGCTTCAACATCTTTCAGCCGCTTTGGTATAAGTGCCCGAGTTCCGTTTCGATGACTATAAAATTAGTCTCCCCGACATGAGAGACGAGTCATTTGAGGAGTCATTCGCTACGCTTTGAGAGTTTCGCATTGTAACGGTCTTAGTCAACAATGAGTGAAACACGATCAATGTTAACCGCAAGCTTTCTGTTTGCGTTCCTGATGGTAACGGTTGGTGGTGCCTCGCTGAGAAGCTTGAATAATCAGAGGGCTAGCTATGAAGTACTCTTGGGGAGCCAAAAATGGAGCGACGATGATGCACTAGTGATGGTAAGTAAGCGCCTACGTAAGATTGTCTTTTAATGGAAGTCTGGAGTTATATAGGCCGGTTTCAAAACCTCAGTTCGGTCACGCAGACCTGAGATTAGGGCGGCGTGAACTCGTGAATCACGAAAACGAACCACAGTAAAAACACTACAACCGACCTACAGTCAGTCTGGCCTGAGTCATGTAAACACCCTCTAGTCTAAGTACGTAAAGCGAGGGAGGAATATATATACATGCACTGTCAAGGCAACTCGGCGAGTTGGGAAAATAAAAAGGATCGATTACTGATAGAACATCAGTCTAATTCAGTTGTGTATCTTTTGAGGCTAGTTCAATGATACTGGTTAAAGAGTGTTACGTAGAAGACTAGATATATATGTTGTTTATGAATGATACAATGAATGAACACAAGTGGTAAGGTTTGAAGAACAGCAGAGCAACATTGGATATTTATGTGACACCATAGAAAAAGGTGTATTAGCTATTAAACCTCCCGCCCGCGATAAGGGAAAATTACCGAAATCTCTAACGAGGTTTTCTCATGTTCAACTTTTGAGATGCTTTGAATAATGCATGAAGAACGTTTTAATACTTCAAATTTTCCTCATTGAAAAATACTTCCTCCCAGTGGCGTCGCAGTAGGGAGTTCACTCTTCAAGACCAATTTTGAGATTCTTCCAAATCCGGCGAGAAACATTTGGGGGGGGGGGGGGGGAGAGCGGGGTATGAAATGGTCAAATAGTCAAATAGTTTACAAGTGTACATGTGAATGTGTTTGTCATATCTTTTCTTGTGTTAGTTAGTTCGCTCTGGAGACTACTATGTGTTAGGTCCACATAATAATTTGGGTTAGGTTTAGGTTTAATAGGTAGTGTTGGGTTAGCACTACTGGAAACAACCATAAACCATCATATACATTTTAAAATCACAATTTTCTATATAAAAACAATTATGTAGAATTAACATGAGGTATCAACAATTAGAAGGTCATATACCGATTACGTCATATTACGATGACGTCATCATTTTGTCCCCCCCCCCCCCCCCCCTCTCCCAGGTCTGGCGACGCCAATGCTTTCTCCACTGACGTCATACCAGGTTGTAATAGAACGAATACGACCTGCTTTGACGTAAAGTTTCAGTAGTAGAAATAGATTTTAATGAAGTATATTATTAGCTGTATTAACAAACTACGAAAGTTTGCAAAGAGGCAAACATGGTATTCTAGCTAAGTGTAATTTTTAGGAGGGAACATAATACAAAGTAGAAATTCTGACGTCTTTTTAATCCTTTTTCGTCGGTCGATTCAGTCTCTGCATTGACGAGTAAAATCGTCTGGTTAGCCAGAGTAAAATACATAGGTTGAGAGTTGAATGCATGCATGCCACCAAAAAACAGTTAAAGTTATTCGTTGAAAAAGCACACTGAATAAGCATAGGTTTTTGGAGTTACAATGATGATACAAAGTGGACATGAAAATTTTGACGTAATGTTGTACGCTTGATTAAAAGAAAGCGAGTATAATTTTGGTGCCAGTATAATATAATGACGGATTAGCATGTGACTATTCTCTTCCAATGAGAATTGAGAAGACTTTGTGAATACTGCTGACCCGAATACTGTAGTCGTATATATCGTGATTACCGGCATACCGGTCAGTTGCGTTTTAATTTCATATCGTGAAGGAACTCGTCTTCATTTTGTGCCGTTTTCCTGTCACCTAAATGGCATGATTTTGTTCCGTTTTCAAATTGTACCGGCATCGTGTAAACGGGGTCTAAGTGTATTTTGTCGATTTACGGAACTATAAGTTAAAATACGGCAACATTTTTCAAGTTTATATATCGTGCTGGCCCAGTTACATGGACTGACTCGTCTGATTAGGATTGTATACTGCAGTTGAAAAACTAATTTAAAACTGACTCAAAAATTTCGTAACACAAACTAGTCATTAACCCTTTATTAGTGTCACGAGTGTGATATAGATCTACACTGTGTGTGTAAAAAAAACACGGAACCCTTAGAAAATGAGTTAGTATTCTTTTAAAACAACTATAAGTATCATATAGTAGTTTGAAAGCCCTAAAAGCGCTGCGTTATAAATTAATCAGCACATAAGTTAACTAACAGGAAGAGAAAAAGCTTTTAAATACTTTCACCATGCATATACACTTCAAGTTATCTTAATTTCCCAGGTGTATAAGACCGTGTGTTTTACGCATCTGTGGGTTCAGCGAAGTGCTTAGGGCTTTCAAACTACTACAATAGGTTGTTTTCTAAAGGTTCAGGGTTTTTTTATACACACTGTAGTAGATTTAACATTGGGAGTGAAGCTTGACTGGCCACGAGAGGCAGCAACGAGTTGGTGTTAAAGTTTCACGAGCGATATTAATGCCTTTATCATAGATAAAACATTGATTAACTATTTATCTCATGACTCACCCACAATGAAATTGGGTATTTTTTATTAAACTTTACTGAGAAAGAAACTTTGAGCGAGAGTTAGAAATCAATACAGTATAATGATAAGCTGATAAGTGGCATACTCTCCGGCTCTAATGGTTATCGCACTTATTTCATGATTGAGTCGGTTTTCTTTGATGTAACCAGTGCTTCCACTTTTTATTTGCATAGCCCAGTCACTATGGGGGAGGGTTTAGATAAACAAGAGAAACAAAGAACTTTTGCAAAGAAGGCTAATAATATCTGACCCCTCCCCCCATGGTGACAGGCCCATGGAAGGAAATTTCCTTGCAAAGTGGAAGCACTGGATGTAACACGGGCTGTATATAGCATACAGCTCTATGAATACCAATTAGATAAGAAATGGGGAAAAAAACCCACTAGGAAAATCTTTGTCCAAGGTGGAGAAAATAGACAAAACGTTGTTGGAAAACCTCCTCCATCATGAAATAAGTCCGATAAATCCCTCGAACGTCGGATGTATGCGATATACAGCTCTCGGACGCTACGTCATTCTTGGGATTCCTCTCTTCTTAAAATTGGTTATCAAACTCTTCGAATGGTTATTACACGCAGCACATTCAATCGGTTACTTCCTCGCGGGTAAAAGGCAAAGCGTTTCGCAATTTTTTTACGCTCGTTTTGAGTGGAATTTGCCTTTTTAAGGTCATGGTTATGGGAAGGAATATAAAGGTTAATATCTGATTTTTGGTTAGGGTGTGTATGTGGAGCCGTGCCAGTCCAGGCTATCCTGCTTTGCCGATATCTCACTTATATGCTATTATCTCTTTTAATGTTAATTTTCATCTTGTGTTTATATGAGAACCGAGCCAGTCCGCCCTCGCGGTTACCCAGGCTGAGAGGGAGAGAGAGAGGGAGAGAGAGAGGGAGAGAGAGAGGGAGAGAGAGAGGGAGAGAGAGAGGGAGAGAGAGAGGGAGAGAGAGAGGGAGAGAGAGAGGGAGAGAGAGAGGGGATGGGGATGTAACTCATGGGGATGTAACTCACGATTGACCGGGCTGGCTCGCCTATATACCCAGGCTGGCACTAAAAGCTTCGTACATGCAGGCGAAAAAATTTGTTTTTTATCAGCTTTTTTCGACATTAACAATTCACAAGTTCTGCTTGTTCATGTACAGTTCATATTTAAAACAGTGAGATTTCGTGTCTTATCAGAACTGATAAACTCGCATTTAGTACAACAAGCAAGCCAGCCTGGTGTCACGGTCTCGGCGATCCCCCAGTCTGAGTTATCCCCTAAGACCAACTGAGTTGTTATCCCCTGTTTTTCTGCATTGATATTATCGTTGTTCTAACTCAAAAAATACGTATAATCATGGAAACCATACTTTCATCACGTTCTTTTCAACATTTGGTCGCAAGGTAATTAATATCATAAGTATAAATATAAAACGTCTGTGATTATTACGAATGGCAATACCATGTAACTCACATGTAAATTAGAAGCCGAAATCTTAAGAAAACAACGTTGAATGCATGTAGATGTGACGTAGTCTATGTTTATACTTGTCCCTCCTCTACACGCCCTCCTCTAGCTCTCCACGCGAATTAATGACGCTTCAGGTCTGATGAGTGGGTCGTAACAAAAAGCACCTTTGAAACAGAACAAAAACGACTTCCTCCGCAAAGGTGACGACAAGTCAGACTGAAAAAAACACACACTTTATTCAACGTTTCGGGGCGTAGTTCCTATGCCAACAAACAGAAGCACGTTGCAGTAGTCTTTGAACAAAACGGCTACGCCCCGAAACGTTGAATAACAGTTTCTCAAAAGGGTGTGTGTGTATTTATATTTAATTTATTATTGAGTCGGTTTTCTTTGTTCTTTCGAGGGCTTTATATCGCATAAACCCCTTGAATACTAATTAGATAAGAAATGAAGAAAAAAACTAGGAAAATCTTTGTCCAAGGTAGAAAAAAAGACCAAACTTTTTTGAAAACCTCCTCAATAATAAATTAAGTCAGATAAATCCCTCGTTCTCGGTATGTATCTATTACATATATATATATAGAGAGAGAGACGTTTCTCTCTGACGAAGGGCCTTCGCTCGAAACGTTAGACTCCTATATACGTTCTCTGTTTAGGCAGTATATCTATAACCCTACTATATTTCGATATATATATATATATATATATATATATATATATATATATATATATATATATATATATATATATATATATATATATACAACTGAATGTCTGAATGCCAATATATTAATTGATATATATGAAGTTCACGTTACCTAGAACAAATTGTTTGTCGGTTTTATTGACTAGTATCAATATTGAAACCAACGCTATAGTCAAAGAAATTATCTAAAGTTTTCTTTATTAGGTATATAATTAAGAAAATATTGTAGGATAGCTTTCAACATTGTTATCATATAAACCACACGACCACTTAATAGGACCACTCAATTCTGCCTACCTTTAATGTGACGTATTGTTGGTTTCAAGGTCAGGATCTTCAAATTTAAAAAAGCCAATATCAGAATGAGTTCATTCATTTTTACGAGATAAGTTTTAAAATTTTATAAATAATTCGGGACTTCAAGATCGACGACGTCAAACTCAACGACGACGTCCTTTCAACAAAATAATTCTTTTCGCAAAACAAAGAGACTGACGGATAATTTTAGACCCAAGAGTAATTTCAATACCGTCCTCGTTCTTTATATAACGCCACTTAGGGCCTGTTTACATGAGCCGGGCTGGCCACGTTTCGGCAGTATATATATCCAACCTTACTATATTTCGATTTATATAATTCGTCGACTGCCATGCAGTTTTAGTCAGAGCTTATTGCTGGGGCATTTGGGCCAAATGGATGTTTGTTTTGTGAAGGTCCAGTTGAAAAATATGAATTTTTCAGACCACTCGTGCTTTCAACATTATTCAACATCGTTCAACAATTTTGAATGCGATGTTGAAAGCGTTTGGCCAGGCCATTAGTTTATGCGAGTTTCAAAACCACAGTGAGATCCTCTAATCAATCGCGTGAGCCTGGTTAACCAACGTTTCTTGCCGACGAAAGGCCTTCGCTTAAAACGTTAGACTTCTACGTTCCATGGTTCGGCAGTATATCCAACCTTATACTATATTTCGATTTGTGTTTCAACCAACACTGCCTACGCAACTGACACACTACGACGAATTATACATTTCGGTGAGCATGCAATTCCACAGTTATAAAGTACTGTAGTTTTTTCATCATATATAATCTTGTGCTCATGTACCCCAATTTTTGGCGGGCCCTTCATTTGTCAATGGGCGTTACGCCACTGTTTTCAAAGCTCTGAACTTGCCCAGAAACATTCTAAAGTTGTAATTCAAGGCTTTTTGATCATGAGAGTCGGCTACCTCCGCGTTCATGCAGGAATGCCAAACATTGCGTGCAACGTTGGCGGCGTGCTACGAAATATTAAGAAGGGCTTAAATTAGGATTCTTGGCCGCCTAAACAGGAAAATAAGAAATATTGGCTCTCTCTATTGCCTTCTTTTTTAATTCTTTCCTGTTAGTCTGTACGAATTTGTATTTACTCAATTTTATTCTGGCCAATGCCAGACGAATCTATTCGGCTCTGGAGATGATGAGTTAAAGATTTTCCCTTATTTTCCCTTAACAGAGTGGGATTAGTGAAATTTTAAACTGCATTGAACCATCAGTCTTGATTTTTTCACGCCACTAAAACTAGAAATAATTTATCAACTGGTGACAAATAAAAAGATAAAATCCTAAAAATTCATAAAAATAAAATTCCAACATTCCTCAATGGAGAAGTAATATTTCCTAAACCAGTGGGGGTGTTTTACCAGGGGCTACAAACACGAGAGAACAATGAAAATCAAACGATTTTCCCTTATTTCCCCTTAACAGAGTGGAATTAGTGAAATTTTAAACTGCAGAAAAAGCCTTTAAGAGAGAGAGAGAGAGAGAGAGAGAGAGAGAGAGAGAGAGAGAGAGAGAGAGAGAGAGAGAGAGAGAGAGAGAGAGAGAGAGAGAGAGAGAGAGAGAGAGAGAGAGAGAGAGAGAGAGAGAGAGAGAGAGAGAGAGAGAGAGAGAGAGAGGGAGAGAGAGAGAGATTGGCGCATTGAACCATCAGTCTTGATTTTTTCACTAATTTCAACTAAAGCTAGAAACAATTTATCAACTGATGACAAATAAAAAGATAAAATCCTAAAACTTCACAAAATAAAATTCCAACTTTCCTCAGTGGGGAAGTAATATTTCTTAAACGAGTGGGGGTGTTTTACCAGGGGCTACAAACACGAGAGGACAATGAAAATCACGAGGCTGTTAATCGAGTAATTTTCATTGTTCTCGAGTGTTTGTAAAACATGAGAGAATAATGAAAATCACGAAGCTACAAGTCGAGTGATTTTTATTGTTTTCGAATGCTTTCCAAACACAAGAGAATATTCAAAATTACGTACGAGGTACTAGGACGAGTTTTGTTGTTCTCGAGTGTTTCTAATACCTGGTGAAACACAATACACGCAAGTTTATGAAATAGCTTCTCAATCGTCAATTATAGTAGAGGGACTTGGTGATACTGGTGCTTATTAGATTAGTCAAGAGTTTCAGAAGTGTGCCATAAACGGTTCGTAATTGTATCTGAGTTCTTAATTTAATTATGAATTCAGACACATGACCAAATATTTTTTTCTGATTGGCTAATTAGCACATGAATTATTAATGAGTTTGAGAAATTCATTTACAAGCCTAAAAATCTCAGAGCTTGTTTACAAGGAAAATTTATACTAGATAACCCTACCCGTCACGTCTAAACTGTTCTTCGTAGAGGTCGAGTAAGGACCATCCCTCGTTGTTCCAGTGTTACGAAGGGCCTTCGCTCGAAACAACGTTAGAAACTACATTCAATAATTTCGGCAGTATACTCTAACCTTACTATATTTCGATTTGTATTTCAACACTGCCTACGCAGCACGCTATTTTAATTTCACTGTTTGGATAACTTTACTTATACTGGATAACCATATCAGTCATGTCTAAACTGTTCTCCCTAGAGGTCGAGTAACGACCATCCCTTATTGGTCCAGTGTTACTACATACAGAAGGAAACTAGAGTATACTCGGCGGGGAAACTGTGGTGTATGATAGAGTCAATTGGAAACACCCTTCTCCCATGCAGCTAAGGTGAAATTTAGCTAAAAACTTAAATGAAATAGAAACGAAAATGAAAATGAAAATGAAAATGAAAATGAAAAAAGAAATGAAAATGAAAATAAAGTAACTTGTGCTATTTATATAATTTATAATTGTCATTATTTATTTTGTAGTTGTTAGGTATTTAAACATTGTATTTTTTTAGCATTAGAAGACCCACTACTTGTGGATTATGCTAATAAACCTTTATTATTATTATTGTGCTTCAGTCCCCGAAATCACTCCCCCGCTTAAAGTGTCGTGAGAAAATCGAACAAAGGCTTTCACATTAAAGTTGAAAAACAGTGTGTGCAGCGCACAGAAATGTGTTGAATTGTTTATTTTTAGCAATTAAGCTATCTTTAGGTCTGCATGCTTCTCATATAGCAATCGTTGCCACTAGTGAGTACACATGAGTCACGTGATACAGCGCGTACAAGCATGCGTCTCAACCAGGGCGCTTATATACGCCCTGGTCTCAACCCTCTATCGGGCTGAGTTTACGAAACGACTACATGGAGCGGGCAGATTACACGCGTAGAAACGCACAACTTGTTCACGGTTGTCAACAGGCGTGAACAAGTTGTTCCAACAGCACATTTTTATAGCCAACAACGTTGTTCGCACATGATACAACATGTTGTAACAGCATGACGAAATAACAACGATGAACAACAATGTTACAACAATGGTGAACATGCATGGTTGATGCATCAACACGTTCTTCAGTTCTTACAACATGCGTGAACAACGGTTGTTGTTTCATCAACCTGTAACAACTTGTTGAAACAATGATGAACAATGTTTTTCATTTTTGAATGTTGTTCACATATGTCAACAAGTTGTTACAGCATTGTTCAGGCAACAATGCTGTAACAACTTGCGAGATTTCTACGCGTGTATCGGGCTGAGTTTACGAAACGATTACATGGAACGGGCACATTACCACTGGCGTTGGCCAGAGTAAAAGTACTAAGTTGCCAAATGGCAACCATGCATGCCCGGTAAAGGGTTAGAGACATAGTTTATAACTCATTCCTGTCCGAGGGCTTCCCCAGAGGTGAATAAAATCGTCTGGCGTTAGCCAGAATAAAATACCAAAGACGGATTCAAACAGAGAAGAGTTAAAATAACTTTAAATGAGCACGAGGAAGTCAAAGATTCCAACAGTGGACTGCCGGACTATAGTTAATATCGCTTAATTATATCACTTTAACTACAGCACATGCATGTAAACGCTACTGTTTTATAGGATTACGAACACACATGACTATATTAATTTGCAACCTTAGCTCTCCATATTATCCTCACTCATTAGCTCAATAGTCAAAGCATCTATAACTTGTCATTAAAAAGGTTACAAGTTTGAGCTACAACTAAAGATCTTAACATTGTCTGAGTATTGAGCTTGACGAACGTCTACCAAACATCTACGTCATCAGGGGGCGCAAGTGGGAGGGGGGGGGGGGGTGGGGGGTTGCAACCACTGCCCTTTTTAACCCCTGCCTTTTTTGTGAGACCTCTAATACTAGGTTAGACATTAGATAAACAGATAATTAATCGTCTGTTGTAGTACGCAATACAATTCTCCGCAAATCTGGCGAGACTCAAGAGCCCTAGTACGGCTTCAATCTCGTACCCAGTTTGTAATATGTTACACCAAGTGTTTCCTAAAAACAACCGCTTTTCTGAATTTGTGGGCTCAGCTTTTCGAATCTCATGGCGAAAATGAACCAATCATATAGATAGAGCTGGATTTGGCACCCTGTAGGGTATGTTGGTGTGATAATTTCTTCGTTTTTACAGTAAAATTTCAATTATACTCGCTGTAGAATTAGATGAAAAAGTTCGCTCAAATTGCTGCAAATGGTGTTTCTGACGTTCTAGATTTCAAAAATTTACGGGGGAGGACGTACCCCCGGACCCCCCCCCTACAAATGCCCCACTTTTTGACACCTTACTACGGCACTGATTGTCGTTCTGGCTGTGGTTGTTGAGTGTTCTCGAAGAAGCATAACGAGGATATCTAAATAGTATCCCAAATTGTTTAGAATACAGAACGACTTTGCCCTTTTTTTGCGTTCAACCCCTGCCCCCGAAATTTTCTAGTTATTGGAAATAAAAATTAAGTTTGTTTAATTTGAAAGACCTCGTGAAATTGTAATAGAAGATTTTTTACAACTTTTTCGTGTCTTTCTTCGTTTGCAAGATATTTCAATTTGTTTAATGTGTAAATGAGATGGTCTCTGACGTCAGGAGCAGGGTGCAGTATTTTTACACAAAGTAACATCAGTTATGAAATGTTCAGTGTCACAAGGCGTTTATATGTGCACAGTTTCAAGTGATTTCGTTGAACTAATTTAGAGATATAACTGATTTTGCAACGTGTGAAAATACTGTAACCTGCTCCTGACGTCAGAAACCATCTCATTTACATATTAAAGAAATTGAAATATCTTCACTGATGAAGAAAAATCTTATCATAAAGTACATTTAAAATGAGGATGAACGGCGTTTGTGGTTTGTCAATATCTCATCTCTTTCAAGAGATATTCACGTTTTTGAAATATGCAAATTACATGGCTGATGACGCCATTTACTCTAAACGAGCGAAATAAAAATCGTAAAATAAGGAATATCTTTAGAAATAAACAATAGAACGTGCTTAAACTTTGTATGCTTATAGTATCCAATAAAATACTCGTCCCTGTGGAAATTTTGTGATTGCCATGGTAAGCGCATGCTCTCAGGTTACTCCAAACCCTAAAAAGGGAATTATCATTTTTGCCTCATTGTTTAAAAATAGAAAGATTTATAACGTTTGAATTACAATGCCTACATAAGCTCTAATCTTCACTTTTATTTGCTGGAGTAAACGCTACTTGATTGCTGATAAATAAGAACATTTGATTTTATCATTGGAGGAGGCCAGGAACCAGCAGTTTTCAAGAAAACAACTAAAGTTCCACAGTGAAACGTATTTTATTTAATACTAGCTATAAGCATGCAAAATATGAGCACTTTCAGTGTTGTTTATTTCTAGAGATATTCCTTATTTTACGATTTTCATTTCGCTCGTTTGGAGTAAATGACGTCATCAGCCATATAATTTGCATATTTCAAAAACGTGAAGTATCTCTTGAACGAGATGAGATATTAGAGAGCTTAAGCATATTAGGCGTTTTTGAGACACAGACGGTGACCGGAAGAACAGGAATACAATACAGAACTACTGAACCGCGTATTCTTTGAAAAGACTTTTTTACCCAAAACAAAGGTTATGAATAATCACATATCTAAACTGTTAGCTCATAAGCTTAAATTTCATCTTTATATAAAAATACAGATCCTTTATTTTATATTGTAATGTAATGAAATTATCCCCCTTAAAATACAAGTTTCAGTCTACTTTAAAAGTATGTCTCATTGTAGTAAAACAACGATGACAGGCCTCAACGTTCTGGAAGTTCCCGTCGTCTCAAGAACGTGAAAATGCTCTCAGAGACGTCTTGTGTAGAACGACGACGGCGTTCACTTTGCTCTTGGAATTTTAAATTGCTCATTATCATTGTTTTGAATGAAAAATGCTATTGAATTCAATCGCCGTCCGTGGCTCTAAAACGCCTGTATGCTTAAGCTCTCAATTTACAAACCACAAACGCCGTTCATCCTCATTTTAAAAATGTACTTTATGATAAGATCAAAAAAGACTGACGATTTTTCCATCATAGTGCCACTTTAATCAGTGTATGTTGTTTCTAGGGCGATAACGATCAAACTACCACATGCGCCGACACGTGGACATCATGTACAGACAACATCGACTGTGCGGTCATGTGCACGACTGGCGGACCAGGTCGATGCCTTCCACGTGAAATTTCCGATCCGGATACTAAATTTTGTCATAACGATGAAGGAGACCCCGAGCCCTTCAGAGATTCGAACTGAAATAGATGAAGAAATTAAGGAAGGACTTCAGAACTGCCAAGAGCACAATCGAAAGCGGATTTACGTCATAATGTATATATATAACTCAACGAAAAATATATCCACGTTTAACAAGTGTCTTTAAATGTGTGCTATATGGGCATTGGACAGTATATAGATTGTATATGCTCATTATAAATTGCGGTGCCGTTAGTAACGCCTTAAGGCTGTTTCCCAATACGCGTCCGCTTTGCCCACGCGGGCGGAGTGGGCTTTGAAAGTTGGAAATATTTCAACTCCCAAGGCGAACTAAACAATGCACGCTCCGCGCGCGCGGGCAAAGCGGACGTAATGGAAAACATTCTGCTTGTGCGTCGTTCGTTCGTTCGTTCGTTCGTTCGTTCGTTCGTTCGTTCGTTCGTTCGTTCGTTCGTTCGTTCGTTCGTTCGTTCGTTCGTTCGTTCGTTCGTTCGTTCGTTCGTTCGTTCGTTCGTTCGTTCGTTCGTTCGTTCGTTCGTTCGTTCGTTCGTTCGTTCGTTCGTTCGTTCGTTCGTTCGTTCGTTCGTTCGTTCGTTCGTTCGTTCTAATTTTATCGGCAGATCAAATCGAACATTTAGGGCCTTTTTACAAGGAGGTAGGGTTACCCTAGTTCTCGTACATTTCTTGTTTCTCTGTTTGTCGTGTTTACAAGGACGCTAGCTAAGTAGCCGGGTTATGTTTTGTCCTTGCAAACGCGTTTTGCAGGGTAACTCGTCTACCCGGGACAACTTTTTACTAGTTCCAGGCTTCTTGTTATTAGTGCTTGGTAACCACGTCTGATAAAGTTGACTCGGGCAGCAGTGTGACCCCACAGATCAGTGGGTGACCATACCTGTGAAATTTTTCTGGTAAACCCTGGCAAAATTTGACCCGGGTGCTAGGGTAACCCTACCTCCTTGTAAACAGGCCCTTACATGATAAATTCTATGCATATCTTTACACGACCATGCACTATTCTCTTTTAGTATAAATACACCGGTAATTATAGAAAATCGGGCGCGCTGATTGGTCGAGCTACTTCGGACTAATTCTCGATAATCACCTACAGCGTTTATTCAAAATGGCTGCCGGCCAATTTGTCAATGCGACAGACAAGAAAATTAACAACTTTAAAGAAAATGTTCTCAAAAGTACGAAATTGTGTATTTATACTAAAACAATTATTCTCCTCAAACTCCGTGAATATCAATGAATATCAGTGAATATCTGTGAACCTCGACTTCGTATCGGTTATTATTCATCGAAATTTATAATCTACTTTATACATTAATACCATCTAAATATCTTCACCATGTAATATAACCTATTAATAATTAATAAAGTATGTATTTCTCAAACGATAATGAAGATGACGTCAAAGTGGGCATATTTGTGTTTCTTTCTTCATTTCGTATAGTAAACTTTTGGCCTTATTAAAAAATGGCCGCCGCCATTAAATTTGCATATTACAATAAATAAATAAGTTTCAAATATACGACAAATTTTTTAATTGCAGACATGTTTTGGCAAAACTTATGCCATCTTCAGTACAGATAAACGGTTAACTAATTTACAAATGGATACAAGCGTCTTTATATATACAGTGAATAAAGGATTATAAAATTCAAATTACAACGGGCAAAATTACTGAAATATCTAAAAGTTCAGTTGGTTATATGTATATGCTAATTAAATAATAGAACTCATGTAATGGAATTTACATTAATAAGATAAACTATAAGTGTAAACAGATTATAATTACAGGGTATGTTAATAAAACAAGCTGAGAAATAAACATAAAAATAGTGATTTGAAATTATAAGCTGAATATAGTGTTGAAATGGTGGACTTGAATATTGAGTTCAGGTTTAATTTTTTTAATGTGTAAAGCTTCTTTAAGTTTTAGGCGAAAAACCGACTTAGCAGAATCTAAAATTTTAAAGCAAGATGGAGAGTATTGATTTAGTCGGGGATTTTTGAAAATGTTTAAAGATATGCATAAGATGGCATAAGTTTTGCCGAAACATGTCCACAATTAAAAAATTTGTCGTATATTTGAAGTTTATCATAGCTTTGGTGCTTGTTAGAACACAGTGGAAATAAATAAGTGTAAAAATTTTCAATTATCAGCACTAACATGCACTAGGGCTATGCAAGGAACTAGAATGTGGCACAAATGTACATTGCAAAAAATGAATAGGAAAGCTAATGGAAGGGTTAAAAGCGACATCAGGGTCCAACAACAAAAGGTATCTAATTTCCATATAATTGCTTTATTCAACACCACGGGCATTTTCCAAGAATATGACACCAGTCTTTCTCCGGGAAAATTATACAATACGAATTCATAAGTGTCGCCGGTACATCATCTCCCAAGAACCCGGTTTCTTTTGAACCGATTGGAATTCGGAATCACTGAAGTCAAAAAGAAGTCATAAAATGTCGAGTGGGCCAACACATCGCACTCGTCGCCTCGTGAAAGAAAGAAAGGAACTACAAAAGCACTTCCCTGGTAAAGTACGATGGATCGACCCAGCTTCGAAAACGAAAGTGGAAGTCGATATGGTAAGCAACAACAACAGAAACTACATTTTACGCCTTCATCTTCCAGACGACTTTCCAAATTCGTGTCCAGCGCTAGCTGTAGTTTCGCCGGAACGTATTTACCGTCGAAATGGAGAAGCTTTGCCGGAGAATTCCGAAGAGTTTCACACACTAGCATCCCATGAAGGCTTTCCAACCATATGCCATTATCACCCACTAGATTGGCACAATGGCTATTGGCTTCACCAAGTGTTTGTGAAGGGAAGAATATGGATTGAGGCTTATGAAGGTCATTTGGATACAGGAGAGAACTTAGACTACTATCTGCGAAGGTATTTGCAATCTAGTGATCCTTCGTTTTCGGCGTCTAGTTTTTCTTGGTCGCCTCAGCAAGTGGAACGTCTGCTCCAAGACAAAGAAACATTGGAGCTTTATTATCCTGGACAAGTCGAATGGAGCGGCAATCGAACAGTCGACGTTCAAATAGAGACTGAGAACGACAACTCGTACACCCTTCGCGTATACTTACCACCTGATTTTCCGAATGCATGCCCAACTCTCGCCATAGTCTCACCTCAGATACTTCGCCACTGGGAAAATGAACAGCCTTTGCCAGAAAACTCCGAAGAATTCCACACTCTTGGAAAGAAGGACGATAAGATTACAATCTGTCACTTTTCACCCGGGGACTGGATAGGGAATATAGCTATTTGTCAAGTATTTACCAAAGGTCATATTTGGGTGAAGGCTTATGATGATTTTATCAAGAACAGGGCATCAGACTTCGCGTCGTGTCTTAATAAGCATACTCAAAGCAGTAACTGATGATAATATAATAATCTGAAAGCAGCTAGAACAGACAAAAAGCAGTGCACCATGCATGGTTAACTTTATGATATATAGCTGAGTGACTGACTGAGAATGACGAGATAGGATGCATGGATGGATAGATAGATTGATGGGATGAGATGGAATAAGATGAGATGGATGGGATAGGGTGGGATGAGATCAGATGAAATGGAATGGGATGGATGGGAAGATACATGGAGATGGATAGAATGAAATGGGATGGAATGGGATGGAAGGGGATGGAATATGGAAAGGAATATGATAAAATGGGATGGGAAGAGAAGGATGGATAGATGAATTGAATTGATTGATTGATTGATTGATTGATTGATTGATTGATTGATTGATTGATTGATGAGTTATCAAACGATCTTCTGAATCAAAATCTTTGTAAGCATCACACTTATCACATAATTTAATTTGCACAATTTATTTCTGCAAGGTTGTATAGTAATTATGGAAGCATCAAGCACCAGCTCAACATTGTTCATGCTGGTCAGCTCAACATTGTTCATGCTGGTCAGCTCAACATTGTTCATGCTGGTCAGCTCAACATTGTTCATGCTGGTCAGCTAAACATTGTTCATACTGGTCAGCTCAACATTGTTCATTCTAGTCAGCACAACATTGTTCATGCTGGTCAGCACAACATTGTTCATGCTGGTCAGCTCAACATTGTTCATACTGGTCAGCTCAACATTGTTCAAACTGGTCAGCTCAACATTGTTCATGCTGGTCAGCTCAACATTGTTCATGCTGGTCAGCTCAACATTGTTCATACTGGTCAGCTCAACATTGTTCATTCTAGTCAGCACAACATTGTTCATGCTGGTCAGCTCAACATTGTTCATGCTGGTCAGCTCAACATTGTTCAAACTGGTCAGCTCAACATTGTTCAAACTGGTCAGCACAACATTGTTCATGCTGGTCAGCACAACATTGTTCATGCTGATCAGCTCAACATTGTTCATTCTAGTCAGCACAACATTGTTCATGCTGGCCAGCTCAACATTGTTCATACTGATCAGCTCAACATTGTTCATACTGATCAGCTCAACATTGTTCATGCTGGCCAGCTCAACATTGTTCATACTGATCAGCTCAACATTGTTCATACTAGTCAGCACAACATTGTTCATACTGGTCAGCTCAACATTGTTCATACTGGTCAGCACAACATTGTTCAAACTGGTCAGCTCAACATTGTTCATTCTAGTCAGCACAACATTGTTCATGCTGGCCAGCTCAACATTGTTCATGCTGGTCAGCACAACATTGTTCATGCTGATCAGCTCAACATTGTTCATTCTAGTCAGCACAACATTGTTCATACTGGTCAGCTCAACATTGTTCATACTGGTCAGCACAACATTGTTCATACTGATCAGCTCAACATTGTTCATTCTAGTCAGCACAACATTGTTCATGCTGGTCAGCACAACATTGTTCATGCTGATCAGCTCAACATTGTTCATGCTGATCAGCTCAACATTGTTCATTCTAGTCAGCACAACATTGTTCATGCTGGCCAGCTCAACATTGTTCATGCTGGTCAGCACAACATTGTTCATGCTGATCAGCTCAACATTGTTCATGCTGATCAGCTCAACATTGTTCATTCTAGTCAGCACAACATTGTTCATGCTGGCCAGCTCAACATTGTTCATACTGATCAGCTCAACATTGTTCATACTGATCAGCTCAACATTGTTCATTCTAGTCAGCACAACATTGTTCATGCTGATCAGCTCAACATTGTTCATGCTGATCAGCTCAACATTGTTCATTCTAGTCAGCTCAACATTGTTCATGCTGGCCAGCTCAACATTGTTCATACTGGTCAACACAACATTGTTCATGCTGGTCAGCTCAACATTGTTCATGCTGGTCAGCTCAACATTGTTCATGTTGGTGTCAGCACAACATTGTTCATGCTGGTCAGCTCAACATTGTTCATGCTAGTCAGCACAACATTGTTCATGCTGGTCAGCACAACATTGTTCATGCCAGTCAGCACAACATTGTTCATGCTGGTCAGCACAACATTGTTAATGCTAGTCAACACAACATTGTTCATGCTGACCAGCACAACATTGTTCATACTGGTCAGCTCAACATTGTTCATGCTGGTCAGCACAACATTGTTCATGCTAGTCAACACAACATTGTTCATGCTGACCAGCACAACATTGCCCATGCCAGTCAGCACAACATTGTTTATGCTGGTCAACAAAACATTGTTCATGGTGGTCAGTTCAACATTGTTCATGCTGGTCTGCTAGCACAACATTGTTCATGCTGGTCAGCACAACATTATTCATGCTGGTCAGCTCAACATTGTTCATGCTGGTCAGCACAACATTGTTCATGCTGGTCAGCTCAACATTGTCCATGATAGCCAGTTCAACATTGTTCATGCTAATCAGCTCAACATTGTTCATTCTAGTCAGCTCAACATTGTTCATGCTAGCCAGTTCAACATTGTTCATGCTAACAGCTCAACATTGTTCATGCTAGCCAGTTCAACATTGTCCATGCTAGCCAGCTCAACATTGTTCATGCTGGTCAGCTCAACATTGTTCATTCTAGTCAGCTCAACATTGTTCATGCTGGTCAGCTCAACATTGTTCATGCTAGCCAGTTCAACATTGTTCATGCTAACAGCTCAACATTGTTCATGCTAGCCAGCTCAACATTGTTCATGCTGGTCAGCTCAACATTGTTCATTCTAGTCAGCTCAACATTGTTCATGCTAGCCAGTTCAACATTGTCCATGCTAGCCAGTTCAACATTGTTCATGCTAGCCAGCTCAACATTGTTCATGCTGGTCAGCTCAACATTGTTCATTCTAGTCAGCTCAACATTGTTCATGCTGGTCAGCTCAACATTGTTCATGCTAGCCAGTTCAACATTGTTCATGCTAACAGCTCAACATTGTTCATGCTAGCCAGCTCAACATTGTTCATGCTGGTCAGCTCAACATTGTTCATTCTAGTCAGCTCAACATTGTTCATGCTAGCCAGTTCAACATTGTCCATGCTAGCCAGTTCAACATTGTTCATGCTAGCCAGTTCAACATTGTTCATGCTAGCCAGCTCAACATTGTTCCATGCTAGCCAGCTCAACATTGTCCATGCTAGCCAGTTCAACATTGTTCATGCTAGCCAGTTCAACATTGTCCATGCTAGCCAGTTCAACATTGTCCATGCTAGCCAGTTCAACATTGTTCATGCTAGCCAGTTCAACATTGTTCATGCTAGCCAGTTCAACATTGTTCATGCTAGCCAGCTCAACATTGTTCATTCTAGTCAGCTCAACATTGTTCATACTAGTCAGCTCAACATTGTTCATGCTGGTCAGCTCAACATTGTTCATGCTAGCCAGTTCAACATTGTTCATGCTGGTCAGCTCAACATTGTTCATGCTGGTCAGCTCAACATTGTTCATGCTAGCCAGTTCAACATTGTTCATGCTAGCCAGTTCAACATTGTCCATGCTAGCCAGTTCAACATTGTCCATGCTAGCCAGCTCAACATTGTTCATACTAGCCAGCTCAACATTGTTTATGCTAACAGTTCAACATTGTTCATGCTAGCCAGCTCAACATTGTTCATGCTAGTCAGCTCAACATTGTTCATTCTGGTCAGCTCAACATTGTTCATGCTAGCCAGTTCAACATTGTTCATGCTAACAGCTCAACATTGTTCATGCTAGCCAGCTCAACATTGTTCATGCTGGTCAGCTCAACATTGTTCATTCTAGTCAGCTCAACATTGTTCATGCTAGCCAGTTCAACATTGTCCATGCTAGCCAGTTCAGTTCAACATTGTTCATGCTAGCCAGTTCAACATTGTTCATGCTAGCCAGCTCAACATTGTCCATGCTAGCCAGCTCAACATTGTCCATGCTATGTCTAGCCAGTTCAACATTGTTCATGCTAGCCAGTTCACATTGTCCAGTTCAACATTGTCCATGCTAGCCAGTTCAACATTGTCCATGCTAGCCAGTTCAACATTGTTCATGCTAGCCAGTTCAACATTGTTCATGCTAGCCAGTTCAACATTGTTCATGCTAGCCAGCTCAACATTGTTCATGCTAGTCAGCTCAACATTGTTCATGCTAGTCAGCTCAACATTGTTCATGCTAGTCAGCTCAACATTGTTCATGTTAGCCAGTTCAACATTGTCCATGCTAGCCAGCTCAACATTGTTCATGCTGGTCAGCTCAACATTGTTCATGCTAGCCAGTTCAACATTGTTCATGCTAGCCAGTTCAACATTGTCCATGCTAGCCAGTTCAACATTGTCCATGCTAGCCAGCTCAACATTGTTCATACTAGCCAGCTCAACATTGTTCATGCTAACAGCTCAACTTGTTCATGCTAGCCAGTTCAACATTGTTCATGCTAGCCAGCTCAACATTGTTCATGCTAGTCAGCTCAACATTGTTCATTCTGGTCAGCTCAACATTGTTCATGCTAGCCAGTTCAACATTGTTCATGCTAACAGCTCAACATTGTTCATGCTAGCCAGCTCAACATTGTTCATGCTGGTCAGCTCAACATTGTTCATTCTAGTCAGCTCAACATTGTTCATGCTAGCCAGTTCAACATTGTCCATGCTAGCCAGTTCAACATTGTTCATGCTAGCCAGTTCAACATTGTTCATGCTAGCCAGCTCAACATTGTCCATGCTAGCCAGCTCAACATTGTCCATGCTAGCCAGTTCAACATTGTTCATGCTAGCCAGTTCAACATTGTCCATGCTAGCCAGTTCAACATTGTCCATGCTAGCCAGTTCAACATTGTTCATGCTAGCCAGTTCAACATTGTTCATGCTAGCCAGTTCAACATTGTTCATGCTAGCCAGCTCAACATTGTTCATTCTAGTCAGCTCAACATTGTTCATACTAGTCAGCTCAACATTGTTCATGCTGGTCAGCTCAACATTGTTCATGCTAGCCAGTTCAACATTGTTCATGCTGGTCAGCTCAACATTGTTCATGCTGGTCAGCTCAACATTGTTCATGCTAGCCAGTTCAACATTGTTCATGCTAGCCAGTTCAACATTGTCCATGCTAGCCAGTTCAACATTGTCCATGCTAGCCAGCTCAACATTGTTCATACTAGCCAGCTCAACATTGTTCATGCTAACAGCTCAACGTTGTTCATGCTAGCCAGTTCAACATTGTCCACGCTAGCCAGCTCAACATTGTTCATGCTGGTCAGCTCAACATTGTTCATTCTAGCCAGCTCAACATTGTTCATGCTGGTCAGCTCAACATTGATCATGCTAGCCAGTTCAACATTGTTCATGCTAACAGCTCAACATTGTTCATGCTAGCCAGCTCAACATTGTTCATGCTGGTCAGCTCAACATTGTTCATTCTAGTCAGCTCAACATTGTTCATGCTAGCCAGTTCAACATTGTCCATGCTAGCCAGCTCAACATTGTTCATGCTAGTCAGCTCAACATTGTTCATTCTGGTCAGCTCAACATTGTTCATGCTAGCCAGTTCAACATTGTTCATGCTAGCCAGCTCAACATTGTTCATGCTAGTCAGCTCAACATTGTTCATTCTGGTCAGCTCAACATTGTTCATGCTAGCCAGTTCAACATTGTTCATGCTAACAGCTCAACATTGTTCATGCTAGCCAGCTCAACATTGTTCATGCTGGTCAGCTCAACATTGTTCATTCCAGTCAGCTCAACATTGTTCATGCTAGCCAGTTCAACATTGTCCATGCTAGCCAGTTCAACATTGTTCATGCTAGCCAGCTCAACATTGTTCATGCTAGCCAGCTCAACATTGTCCATGCTAGCCAGCTCAACATTGTCCATGCTAGCCAGTTCAACATTGTTCATGCTAGCCAGTTCAACATTGTCCATGCTAGCCAGTTCAACATTGTCCATGCTAGCCAGTTCAACATTGTTCATGCTAGCCAGTTCAACATTGTTCATGCTAGCCAGTTCAACATTGTTCATGCTAGCCAGCTCAACATTGTTCATTCTAGTCAGCTCAACATTGTTCATGTTAGCCAGTTCAACATTGTCCATGCTAGCCAGCTCAACATTGTTCATGCTGGTCAGCTCAACATTGTTCATTCTAGTCAGCTCAACATTGTTCATGCTGGTCAGCTCAACATTGTTCATGCTAGCCAGTTCAACATTGTTCATGCTAACAGCTCAACATTGTTCATGCTAGCCAGCTCAACATTGTTCATGCTGGTCAGCTCAACATTGTTCATTCTAGTCAGCTCAACATTGTTCATGCTAGCCAGTTCAACATTGTCCATGCTAGCCAGTTCAACATTGTTCATGCTAGCCAGTTCAACATTGTTCATGCTAGCCAGCTCAACATTGTTCATGCTAGTCAGCTCAACATTGTTCATTCTGGTCAGCTCAACATTGTTCATGCTAGCCAGTTCAACATTGTTCATGCTAACAGCTCAACATTGTTCATGCTAGCCAGCTCAACATTGTTCATGCTGGTCAGCTCAACATTGTTCATTCTAGTCAGCTCAACATTGTTCATGCTAGCCAGTTCAACATTGTCCATGCTAGCCAGCTCAACATTGTCCATGCTAGCCAGCTCAACATTGTCCATGCTAGCCAGTTCAACATTGTTCATGCTAGCCAGTTCAACATTGTCCATGCTAGCCAGTTCAACATTGTCCATGCTAGCCAGTTCAACATTGTTCATGCTAGCCAGTTCAACATTGTTCATGCTAGCCAGTTCAACATTGTTCATGCTAGCCAGCTCAACATTGTCCATGCTAGCCAGTTCAACATTGTCCATGCTAGCCAGTTCAACATTGTTCATGCTAGCCAGTTCAACATTGTTCATGCTAGCCAGTTCAACATTGTTCATGCTAGCCAGTTCAACATTGTTCATGCTAGCCAGCTCAACATTGTTCATTCTAGTCAGCTCAACATTGTTCATACTAGTCAGCTCAACATTGTTCATGCTGGTCAGCTCAACATTGTTCATGCTAGCCAGTTCAACATTGTTCATGCTGGTCAGCTCAACATTGTTCATGCTGGTCAGCTCAACATTGTTCATGCTAGCCAGTTCAACATTGTTCATGCTAGCCAGTTCAACATTGTCCATGCTAGCCAGTTCAACATTGTCCATGCTAGCCAGCTCAACATTGTTCATACTAGCCAGCTCAACATTGTTCATGCTAACAGCTCAACATTGTTCATGCTAGCCAGCTCAACATTGTCCATGCTAGCCAGCTCAACATTGTTCATACTAGCCAGTTCAACATTGTTCATACTAGCCAGCTCAACATTGTTCATACTAGCCAGTTCAACATTGTTCATGCTAACAGCTCAACATTGTTCATGCTAGCCAGTTCAACATTGTCCATGCTAGCCAGCTCAACATTGTTCATACTAGCCAGCTCAACATTGTTCATGCTAGCCAGCTCAACATTGTTCATTCTGGTCAGCTCAACATTGTTCATACTAGTCAGCTCAACATTGTTCATGCTAGCCAGTTCAACATTGTTCATGCTGGTCAGCTCAACATCGTCCATGCTAGCCAGCTCAACATTGTTCATGCCAATCAGCTCAACATTGTTCATTCTAGTCAGCTCAACATTGTTCATGCTTAAGCCAGTTCAACATTGTCCATGCTAGCCAGCTCAACATTGTTCATACTAGCCAGCTCAACATTGTTCATGCTAGCCAGCTCAACATTGTTCATGCTAGTCCAGCTCAACATTGTTCATGCTAGCCAGCTCAACATTGTTCATACTAGCCAGTTCAACATTGTTCATACTAGCCAGCTCAACATTGTTCATACTAGCCAGTTCAACATTGTTCATGCTAACAGCTCAACATTGTTCATGCTAGCCAGTTCAACATTGTCCATGCTAGCCAGCTCAACATTGTTCATACTAGCCAGCTCAACATTGTTCATGCTAGCCAGCTCAACATTGTTCATTCTGGTCAGCTCAACATTGTTCATACTAGTCAGCTCAACATTGTTCATGCTAGCCAGTTCAACATTGTTCATGCTGGTCAGCTCAACATTGTCCATGCTAGCCAGCTCAACATTGTTCATGCCAATCAGCTCAACATTGTTCATTCTAGTCAGCTCAACATTGTTCATGCTTAAGCCAGTTCAACATTGTCCATGCTAGCCAGCTCAACATTGTTCGCACAACATTGTTCACGGTTGACAGCACAACATTGTTCATGCTAATCAGCTCAACATTGTCCAAGCTAGCCAGCTCAACATTGTTCATGCTAATCAGCTCAACATTGTTCATGCATCTTGGCCAGCTCAACATTGTTAATGCTGGCAAGAACAATGACGTTCATGCTAGTCAGCTTAACATTGTTCATGTTAACGAGCTCAAAATTATTCATGCTTGCCTTCCTGGAAGGCCTTGATGTTGCATTTTTTCTCAACTGGTCCCGGTTTGATCTTATAATGTATATATTCAACACTCGAAATTTTCCTTCACCAAAATTACCTAGAACATTCAGTTTAATCGAGTGAAATACCAATTATTACGTACAACTATTAATTCAATACACTGCCAACAACAAGCATACAACGCAGCCACTAATATCGTGGCCTCTCACAGCCACTAATAGGGACTTTACCACTGATCTCAATAAAACTGGATGGGCCATGGGGTCGAATTTCGCGTGCCAGTTGTATGATGACGTGACCACTACCCAAGATGGCTGCCACTAAAGTTCATAGCTTTCGTATAGATTGAAAACAGACAGAGTTATTTTAAGAAAATTTAAACGAATGTAAGGATACAAGAGGTAGTCAGTAAGGTTTAAGACGCTATTTTCTTGCATTTGTTTTTGTTACTGAGCTGTAAAACCTTTAAATTCCGTTGCTTCAGTGCCGACACGAACAAACTTCACGATAATATAAACTGAAAAACAGACTATAAATCTACGAAGAATTCAATTCCAAGCCTTAAATTGTACCTTTTATAGTAATCTTAATGCCTTAACAATATCTCGTGTTGTGTACTTGCCATCTTTTGACTGTATTTGTTGTTAAACAGTGAAAACTAAACGAACCGGCATCTGTTGTTTGCTTTACGGCTCTTCCGACTCCCCCGGCACAGAGTACTTAATATTCCTACCCCCGGATAATCTGACCGTGCTGACGTCAAGATTGCTTATGATAGTCAACTTTAGGATTGGGAACAAGTTCCAAGGCCGCAATGCGTCAAATGTTCCACCACGTAAGATGGCGGCGACTGCCACAAAATGTTTGACTGCTGGCCATAGGAAATGGCCTATCCAGTTTATTTAGAGATCAGTGAACTTTACAATGCTAGGACGATGACGGCGGTTAAAGGTCACGACTAACTCACTATTATTATATAGATGCGAGTGTTTTACTAGAGAATATGCAGTGTCGTATTTTCCATATCCTCACTAGTGAAGATATCGATGACGTCATTTAGAATTTTACCTCTTTTTGCATTGAATCTATATAATAAAAAGAAAATTACACGTTGGCTTGAAGGTATGAATTTTATCTTCTCGTGGTGAAAAGGATATTTCACTCATTCATCTCAAACTCATTAATAATTCATGAGATAATCAGCCAATTACAATAGTCCATTCAATCACCTGATTGACGTTGGATACGCCAGGAAAACACGCTAAAATTGTATACCACTCCAGATATTAGATGAAAGCCGGTTTTCATCTAATTCTTAAGATCTTAATTATCGATGCAAAACAAACAAGTTGCTGTATGAATAAATTTTACACACACTCATGAATAAAATCTTATGAGGGTTTATTTTAATTGTATTTTTCAATTGAAATCACTCGATTGAGATGCCATATCAACAACTCGTTTATCGTGTTTCATCAGGGGAATCCAAACACTCGGAAACAATAAAACCACTCGGCCTTCGGCCTCGTGCTTTCATCATGTTTTCTCGTGTTTGGATCCCCTGATGAAACACTCAAACTCGTTGTTGATATATTACGTAAAATATTGTTTTCACCACTCGAAGATAAAATCCATATCTTCGCACCACCGTGTAATATCCTCTATTTTATTTTATATTAGATATTTGAAGCTATTTCAAAATTCTGTGAGAGCGACGAAACGTTTATCTATATTAAAATGTTTTAATTTGACTTCTTCGTTACGGTTCTTGCCTATATAAGCTGCGCTTTAATTTATCTTCAAGCCAAAGCTCTGTTTAAACCAGCTGCACTGCTGAATTGGACATTCCTGATTAAATATTGTCTTACTATACTACCCCTATACAACCATAGAGAACATATAAATACTAGAGGAGGCATTGGCGGGAAAATTTGGTAACCACATGGGGGCCGCCATTACCTATGATATTTCAGTCAATTGGTTGGCAAATGTACTAGACCCAGTCCTTTGCCAATCAACGCGCCTAATGTTTGCCTCAAAAAAAATCCAAGATGGCGGCGTTCAATTGGTTACCCGTGGTTGGCTGAAATTAAGATAGGATGCTCCCTCTAGTATTTATATGATCTCTATGTATACAACTACTATTTTATCTTCTTTTCTGGACTATGATTTTTGCCTGGTAAATCAATTTAGCCAGCCCACGATTATTATCGTCAGATTGGTCACACAAAAAGATCGATCTTCTTATGCATGAGTCAATATTAACCCCCATCCACCCCACCCCGGGGAAAGGTGGGGACGGCAGGGGGAATAGCAGGGGATTTGATGAGAATGTGTTCCCGAGGCTCTGGGCCGGGGCATTTGCAGGAGTTTGACCGTTGGGGATCCCCGGGGTAGGGGCTTTGTATAGTACATGTATATGCAGTCTTTATGGTCAGCAGCCATACACAAGAAAGCTTAAAATAAGCCACGGGAAGCATCAGATATTTTCATCCTTTTGGATCGCTTTGGCCATTTGGCAGTTTGAAATTCTATTTTCTCGAGTATAAAGTGTCTTTTACGTATCTATTTATATATAGTATTTAAATATTGTTCAGATATACTCTTGGTACAATATCTCAAAGTTTGTGTAGATAGTGTGTTGTACAGTTGTCTGTACTCTGTATGTTTATTTAAAGGACATTATGTTATCTGCTTTTATAATCAGGGTGACGGCCCCAGGTAGAGGCCTATTTGTTGAGTTTTGTTTTCGAAATCATTCCCCAGGTATGGGGGCTTTGGTGTGTATTTGGGTGGTGGCAAAAACAAATCCCACCTTTCCCCGGGGTGGGGGGAGTGGGGGTTAATATTGACTCATGCATTAAGATTACCTAAATATATTAAGCTGCACTCTCAAGAATTTATCTTCAAGCCAAGGCTCTATTTAAACCAGCATTGCTGAATTGGACATTCCTAGCTAAATAGTGTCTTGTACTATCAACATGTACAACTATACCACTTTTTCAAAAACTCATTAATAATTCACAAGGAATATTCAAAAGAAATTAAAGTTTAATCAGTGTCTTTATACGTGATAAAATACTTCCTGATTTACATAAACTTTAGCTTTGATTTTCTCGGCTCAGACAAGGTTATTTCTCAAACTTACTACGCCAATGAACTTACCAAGTGGTTCGTTTTTGAAGCCATTCAGTAAACTCACAGTTCGTGTTTTATCAGATATAAAAAAACTCAGGGCCGTCGAGAGCCAGAACGAGCCCCGGATCATAATTTGCGTGCGGGCCCCCTCCGATATTTTTACCAAGCTTTTACTGGGCTCCAGCGGTACGTTTTCAGACTGAATTTTTAGCGGGACCCTTCTGGGCCCGGGCCCCGGGGTAATTACGCCGCTCCCCTCTCGACGGTACTGAAAACACTCGACTTCGCTTCGTGTCTTTATACCTGATAAAACACTCCTGTTCGTTAATTAAACAGTACATAACCGACGTTTGGTTCACATTCGTCAAGCTCAATTACTCAGAAAAGATATCTGAGTCCCAGACAGGGTTCGGACCTGTAAACGAAGCCAGGTTAAGAATCAGACAGCGTTAAACTACGTCTGATTCTAATGACTGGTTAGACGCTCTAACCATTGAGCCACTGAGGCTCAGATGGAAAGCTAAGGTTTCAAATTCATAGTCATGTGCTCTTAAGTGATAGCGTTTGCATATGAGATTTAGTTCAAGTGATATGATAAGTTGTAACGTATGCATGTAGTGCATATGGTATACGTTTGCAAGCGTGGTGTAATCTGACAGACGTTTGGTGGACGTTCGTCAAGCTCAATTACTCAGAACTAGTCAAACGCTATATTTAGCTCTCCTTCTGAGCCTCAGCGGCTCAATAGTTGGAGAGTCTAACCGGTCATTAGATAGTTGCAGGTTCGAACCCTGTGGCTCAGAATTATGAAATCTTTTCTGAGTAATTGAGCTTGACGAACGTTCACCAAACGTCTGTTATACTACTTTATCTTGCGACTATGGTTTCGTCTGGTAAATCAATTTAGCCACACGGTCATTATTGTCAGATTGGCCACATAGAAAGATTGATTTTTGACCTTGACATCAGATTGTAGAGATAAGAACAAGACGTCATTGACCTTGCCCTTGAGTTGGTCACTCAGATGGCTGGCAGCTGCTGCAGCTATACCTGCCGGAGTAGGCGTTTATCAACTTTTATAAGTACATCTCAAACTCATTAATAATTCATGAGGAAAACACAAAGAAAATCAGTACTGTCGGTGGTTTGGATATCGGAGAAAGAAATTACATAAATTAAGCAAACTTTTACCCCGATTTTCTCTTAAAATACTGATTTGTTTGAGATGCTATATCATACACTCGGAGGAGTGTTTCATCAGGATATCTAAACACTTCGAAGTTTGATCAAAAACCTTGGCTTCGCCTCGGTTTTCAACAAACGTCTCAGCGTTTGGATATCCTGATGAAACACTCCTCCCAGTGTATGATATATTACTTGACAATATTCTAGTGACAACTAATCCCTTTCTTATGAGGTTGTGCAATCTTAAAAAGTCAATGTTAAAATATTCATTAATCGTTACGATTTTTGCTGCTAGAGTTGCGCTTATAGCAGTTGTATGACATCGTTCCTCAGCATAAAAATATCAAACAAATACATAGCAGCTTGAAGCCTTAAACTGTTCTGGCAATGATAAGTTTAACAGCAATTAACCCTTTAACATACAAGCTTCTGCAAGAGGTCCTCAGTTGACAAGTAAAATCGTCAGGTGTTAGCTAGAGTAAAATAGTCTGGCGTTAGTCGGAGTAAAACTTATAGGTACATATAAAATTATAGTTCAAGGTTGATTGGTATACTCGTAGGCAGTGATCAACTCGAAAGCTTTTGGCTTCTTTGATCACTGCGCACGATAAACTAATTTTTATTTATTGTAATCTTTTGCTTTATGTAGCAATTGTATATATTTGTAATTATAATTTATAATTGTAGTAAGTGTGCAAATTGGGTAAAAGTCTAAAAACGTCTAAAAAGCATGGTTGTCTGTTAAAGGGTTAAAAGAAAGCATGGTCCTTAGAAATAATTGAGCTCATATTAAAAATTTGATATGATCTGTCTCACATCTGGAAAAACATCATATATCCTGAAAAAAGATGCCGTATAATAGATTGAGTGATTGACGTCACACTCAACCAACAGGTTTCAGCTCGGAGGAAGCAATTAATACTGTTTGCAAAATGAGGTTTTCCATATTTTCCCAAACGTTTTAGCGGCACAGTCTGACCTTTCCCTCAACTCTTTCCTGTCCAAATCGGTCTTTAGTGTTTTATTCTGGCTAAAGCCAGACGATTTTATTCACCTCTGGGGAAGCCCTCGGACATACAGGAATGAGTTTAGCTATATATGCCGCCGGATATTGCTGCGTCAAGACTCCTATCTATCGTAAATTCCATCGTTTCACCACTGCCGGTCCAAAAGTTCAAAATTAAGAATGATTATCTAAGTTTAGGTACTAGGTTAAGTTTTAATCCCTGCATAATATAAATTAAGACTGTAATATTGCACAAAGCAGCTAAGCGCAATAAATAACTGTTATCACCCAGATTATTCAAATGAGTATATACACAAAACATATTCGCAAGTATGTCCAAGAGATCAAAATTAAGAATAACTTGGTAAGTCTTAAAGTGTCACTGAGACGAAAAATCGACCACAAGGTTTTGCGAAAATTTAACTTCGACGAACTTTATTGAGATATAAATACTCCGTGTACAAAATTTAAACCGATATAAACAAATAGGTTTAAAGTTATAAACGTTTGAAATGCTGAAAATTGTGTCCGCCATTAAAATTTTCTTCACGGTGAATATTGATACCTGAGAAGGGTTGTGACGTCATAGTCTCAACCCAAACTTGCGTGACTAAGGAAGAAACAACGAGAGCGCATATAATTTGACAACAAAAAAGTCGAATTCATCATCATTTAGTTGTTCTTCTGGCTATGGATCGAAACGGAATCATCCGTTATATGTTTGGAGTATATGGTAGCCCATTTTGACGAATCTGGTTTCGGAATTTGCCAGGACGATGATTGTATTGCTTCGGCTGACGAGACTGATAATCGCGCAATACGAACAAGATATATATTGCCGAAGAAAAGTACAATACATTTTCAATACAGCAACATTTCAATTCTGACGTCGTGGTTTCTTCTTGAGAAAGACAGTATTAGTCGGCTAGAGACACTATCTTTATGTTGGTATGAATGTGTATAAAAATATGTATGTATATGTAATGTGGCTCTAGCTTGTATTTGATGCCGGATACATTTGATACTACTAAATAGAAATTCAAAAGTTCGAGAGCAATTTCTCTCCTGTTGGAAATTATACAGCGACAGAAAAGAAAAAGAAAACTAGTTGGCCTCAGTATATAATTCTGTCAATTTGCAATGGCCTGTTGACGTGGCTCACAAAGCTGGCGCATATAAGTATAAGTATCAATAATGTGCTGAACTGCTTCAGCTTGTAGAATTGTTTTGGTTAAATTTCATAAGTTTTCTGCCCCTAAAATATTTAGATTAGTATTTACGCTTTGTTGCTTTGCAAATCAGACTGTATATTTATTGAGTTAGTTATGCTATTTAGTTTGTAACATCTAATAGCATTTTCTTTAAGTTTTAAAATACTAAATGAATTGCTGGTATAGCTACACATGTACTTTATATACAAATACATGCAGTACATTAAATTCAACCTTCCTTGTCGTTTGCTTTACTTACATGATATATTTTATAATCTTAAATAAAAGTATAGTGGAACTATGATTAGCATGGTATGGTATAAGAACAGGGGACAAGAAATATTCGCTTATTTTCCAACGGTTCACTTCCTTGGAGCTCGAGACTGCTCTTCCTCTGCCTCCAAAGTTTTGTTAGTCTTTCAAATAATAGGCATATTACCACGCTGAAAAACTCTTGTTTTTAGTAAGGTCGCTCTAAAAATCTTCATGGAAAATGGATTGAAACAAACTATGAATCATCTGGTTTAAATTGCGTGTCGGCGCGTTATGTTCCGAACAAACGGACCTAACCCAGTTTGCTCGTATGATTTGTCAATTGGGCTTATATGCTGCGCAATCTTATCCTGCATAATGATCTCATCCATTACTAGAATCCTTGCACTCTTATGCAAGGAGATTCCTGCTTTAATATCATATTGATTGCTGCAATCTTGTATAACAAAGCGTGATAATGGCATGACGGAATAATTTCATTTTACTGATGAGCGATTCTTTCCAAGCTACGCTTGTTTACTATTTTGTTGGGTTGAGACTATGACGTCACAGACATCCTAAACCCAGTCTCAAATAAACACGTCCATTTTAATGGCGGCCGCGAATTTGCGTATTTCTTTCGTCAATATCTGCTTTATTTTTCCAAATATCAGAATGAAACTCCGTTTGGTAAGTCTTCGATACATGCACTTTAGGCTCATAGAGAAAAAAGTAGGTGTAAAAATTTCGTCTCAGTGACACTTTAAGTCCTAATCTCTGAGAAAAATTAAGACTGTAATATTACGCAAAGCAGCTAAGCTCAATAAATCACAGTTAACAACCCGGGTTATTCAAATGTGCATATATTGAAAACAGATTCGTCCATGCAAGAGATCAAAATTAAGAATGATAACTTAAGTCTTACAGGTAGAGTAAGTCCTAATACGTGAGAATTAGACTATAATATTGCGCAAAGCAGCTATGCTCAAACTAACACCCACATTATAATCAAATATGTATATGTACTAATGTACAAAACTAAAAGAATTCGCAATGGTACTCATATAGCAACTTTTTGTAACTGATCAGAAATGATAATCCTGACGACAAAATATATGTTTTAATAAACATAAATTATTTTGGCAAAGAGGACATGTTTAAAAAGGTTAACACATTGACAAAGAGAAAATTGTACATTCATCATTAAGCTATAATAAGTTTCAGTCCTTAATTTTAGATCTCTAAGTTTATTGCAGCTAATTACTCTTTGAAGTATTTCAGCCAAGATTTCATTTTGTAACCCGGTTCAAAGACAAGTATTCAATATTGAATTGTAGAAAAAAGTACGATAATAATCGCAAAGAAAACAGAAATTTCCTACGTATCCGAATGCCGAGACAATTAAAACTAAGTGAAACTGGCTAATGCCAGACAATTCTATTCGGCTCTATGGATAGCCCTACTTCCAGACAAAAATGAACAACTGAAACAAAAGAAAGTAATAATTTCGGCAAAGAGGACATGTTTAGAAATGTTAAGACAAACAGCAAACTATATTCATCGTTATAAGCCATAATAAATTTCAGTCCTTAATCTTAGACCTCCAGTTATTGCAGCTAATTAACACTCTCAATTGCAAAATGAATATAAGAACCCAGCTCAAAATTTTAAAATGCAATACCATAACGAATGGAAACCATTTAAAAACAAAATATATTTCAATTGACGTTTCGTTACTTAACCAAGTATATGAGTATGTTACATATTTAAGTATATTCAATGTAATCTTTAAGTCATTCTGAAGATATTACTGGTTAAGTAACGAAACGTCAAAAATATATTTTGTTTTTAAATGGTTTCCTTTCATTATGGTATTGCATTTTAAAATTTTGAGCTGGGCTCTTAATATTCATTTTGCGATTACGGTTTCCGCCCGGTAAATCACTTAATACGATAATTAATACTCTCTTCTAAACATTCCAGCCACGATTTCCATTTTCGTTTAAGACAAGTATTCAATATTGAATGGTATAAAAAAGTAAGATAATAATCGCAAAGAAAACAGAAATTTCCTACGTACCAGAAACAATTAAAACTAAGCGAAACTCGCCGCAATTTTTTAATTAAAGTGTAACCCAAAATGGCAAACGTCCACCCACATCAAAAACGTTTGGTACCTGACCGTCTACGACCAGTTAGTTATGCGTTTACGCTACAGGAAGACCGAAGACCAATCCCTGTCTATGTAAACAATTAATTCTTGAAAAACAAACTATATGACGCATGCACAGTAAATAGTTTGGGATTAGGGCCAATCATGACGTGGTATGCATGCATATTAGAGTAGTGTGCCGTGTATATAAAAGCTAGTTTTGCTTCGAAGAAAGACGCACGTTGCATCTGGTTGAGCAAGAGGCTAGAGTTGTAGCAGAAAACGAACGATTTGAAGAAGACTTCACAGCAAAAGAGTAAGTCATACAACTCACTTTAAATATATAGAGTTTAACATTTTTTATCTCTATCTTAATTTGAAACGTAAACTTTTTAATGTAACTATTTAACAGCTATACTTGTTAAACACACCTCAATTAGTTGAACAACTCTCATCCTTGCCCTTGGACTCGTGTAGGATATTTAGATATATATATCAGTGGAAGTTCCTTCTCCTGTTTCTATTTCAATCTTGAATAATTGTAACAAGTATTATAGACCATATGTCTGTGGAATTAATATTCTTTTATGTGCATATAAATTAGCCCCTCTGAACTTGTTTTCGTGTGCGAAATTCAAAAGAATCTTCACACTAAAACGAGTCAGAGGGGCTAATTTATATGCACATAAAAGGATTTTAAATCGTCGGCCATTTATGAAGTAATATTTAAAACATGAGCAGCAGTGTTTTATCAGGTTTAAAACATGAGACGATAGCCGAGTGTTTTAGATCTGATAGAACATGTACTGTAAATGTTTTAAATAGCTTCAAAACGACCCATTTGGTAAGTTCATTGGCGTAGTAAGTTTGAAAAATAACGTTGTCTAAGCCGAGAAAATCAAAGCTAAAGTTTATGTAAATCAGGAGGTTTCTTTATCAGATATAAAACCGCGGACATGGTACTGATTTCCTTTGTATTTTCCTCATGAATTATTAATGAGTTTTTGAATAAGGTCTATTGTATATTAGAGAGGGTAAAAAAGTATGGAGTGCTTCATAAGAAGTGTTTTATAGACATAGGCCAGCAAAGCAAAACGGTGGGTAAACTGTTGGCGGGGAATTTTAATAGAGTGCTTCATCAGAGTAATATATAAGCCATTTGCATGATGACGTGAGATGGCGTTGGGTGACTACAACTACCAGAATTCGAGGACTTCGCCTAAAAGGGATCACTCAAAAGGACCCGTCCAGTCCTTTCGCGGCTTTCCAAAATATGTCGTCAAATTTGATTTTTTCCAAATTTGTATTCGTCAAGTTTCATCGAGTCTCAAGATTTTAGCAATCTTTTGAAATATAGTAAGGCTTGATATACTTCCCAAACAGAGAACGTAGGAGTCTAACTTTTCGAGCGAAGGCCTTTCGTCACGTTTCTCTCTGACGAAGGGCCTTCGCTCGAAACGTTAGACTCCTACGTTCCCTGTTTCGGCAGTATATCAAACCTTAGTATATTTCGATTAGTATTTTAGATAGTCTGACGCATACAGTAGCTACGAATTATTATTTAACAATTATTCGCCGAAGGCGAGGTGAATATCGGTGAATAATAACCGAGACGAAGTCGAGGTTATTTTCACTGAGCCTGCGGCGAATAATTGTTTTAGTATAAATACATATTTTCGTACTTTTAAGAACAATATTTTCTGAAAATTGTTAATTTCCTCGTCTGTCGCATTGACAACTTGGCTGGCGGCCATTTTGGATAAACGCTGTAGGTGATTATCGAGAATTAATTTATTATTGAGTCGGTTTTCTTTGTTCTTTCGAGGGCTTTATATCGCATAAAGCCCTTGAATACTAATTAGATAAGAAATGAAGAAAAAAACTAGGAAAATCTTTGTCCAAGGTAGAAAAAAAGACAAAACTTTGTTAGAAAACCTCCTCAATAATAAATTAAGTCAGATAAATCCCTCGAACGTCGGGATTTATGCGATATAAAGCCCTCGGACGCTGCGCGTCCTCGGGTCTTTAGATTAGCATAAATCCCTCGTTCTCGGGATTTATCTATTACTTAATCCGAAGTAGCTCGACCAATCAGCGCGTGCGATTTTCTATAATCACCTGTGTATTTATACTAAGAGTTATTATTATCCCATACAAAGGCTTGTCGCATATAACAGTCATGCATGCATGCATGCATGCATAATGCATGCATGCATGCATGCATGCATGCATGCATGCATGCATGCATGCATGCATGCAGTTATGCATTATTAACTAAGATAAAAATCTTGTCAATTTTGTTGACAGAAATGTTGGAGTTGCGAATAATGGCGAGACTAGCTGCGTGCGAGCATGCAGAGATGTATACCCAGATAGCCTCACGCATGCAGCATGAGCGATTGCCTAATACATATGTGCCCTGCCTTAGACGCAAGGCTTGTCAGGATTCTTGGATGCAACAGTCATATATGCATGACTCTGTTATAGGGTGGAAATCTTTTCAATTTTGTTGACATAAATGTTGAAGCGGCGAATAGAGCTGAGACTAGCTGTGAGCAAACATGCATGCATGCATGCAGAGTTGTATACGAGACAGTCTGAAGCATGCAGCATCAGCTATTGCCTAAACACATGTGTCCTGCACTAGACGCAAGGCTTGTCAGGATTGCCGCATGCAACAGTCATGATTCTACTAGAAGTTGGAAATTTTGCCAATTTAGTTGATAGAAATGTTGGAACTGCAAGTAGAGCTGAAACTAGCTGTGATAAAGCAAGCATGCATGCAGAGCTGTATACTATGAGACAATCTGATGCATGCAGCATGAGCTTATTATACATGGAGAGCTGTATCATGCAGATGGTTTGACGCATGCAGTATTCGCTATTGCCTAATAAACATGTTTCAATAGAAAATACATGCCAGACCTGACGCACAACAGTCATGTACATTCATTGTCTAAAGCCTTAATCAAACGAGAACGCAAGTCATCGCAAGTTGGCAGTCACGCTATCTCAGCCAGCCTCTCTGAATAATTTCTCGAAAATATTATGTACCGTGACAAAGTTAAAACTTGTTTAAAACACTCATGAAACCTTTATTTTGTTAATTTTAGTGTTTGAACGACCGCCACAGAAATTTGTGACTGCCAACTTGCGATGACTTGCGTTCTCGTTTGATTACCGCTTAACTGTATAAGACTACTACCCTGCATGGGTGCCAGAGCTTCTAAGGGGCTGTTTACATGAGCCAGTAGCCCGGTTAACCGGGCTCACGCGATGGATTAGGATCTCACTGTGGTTTTGAAACTTGCGTAAGCGAAATTTACAAAGAAAAATTTGTTTAGTTTAAATGTAAATCTTAACATTAATTCAAATCTCCTTTTGCGTCGGAAAAAGGAATTTCGTGACACGAGTCAGCCCGGTACATGTAACCTAACACCTAGACCACGTCCACACGTATGCGTCTTCATAGCGTTTTTATATTGTTCTCGGTACTCAGGGGAGCAGAAAACAATGGTCTCATTACCTGAAACAATATGAAAACCTAGTTTCCTTCGCGAACGCGGAAGCAAGTCTGGCAGCTGTGAGCAAACATGCATGTGTGCATGCATGCAGAGCTGCAATGTATTAGACAGTTTGACAGCATGCCTATTGCCTAATAAAATACAAGTCAAAATAGACAATAGGCGACAAGCTCAACACACAATAGTCATGTACATGATTAACTAGATTGAAGAAGCTTGTCAATCAGTTGATAAAATATGTTGAAATACGAGTAGAGCTAATCTGAGACTATAGCTGCGAGAATGTATGCAGTGGTATATAAGCAGCATACTGGCAAGCGCGCAGCGCTACTGCACTTGCGCGAATACAGTCTACAGTTGCCATCATCAGACTAGTTTTCATACTCACAGTCACTGTACAATCAGCTGTCAAGCAAATGCAAATTATATAGTCTGGGACAGGGATGCTTATAGCAAAATATTTTTTTCTATAAAACTTGACTTCTTATTAAGATTTGTCGAGGGAAGTATCCCAAACAACAAAAAATCACAGCAAGACGAAGACATAACAAATTCCCGCTTCCTTCACCTTGGCCCTTTGGCATTGGGGTCGTAAATCAAATCAAATGGCGATGTCATATAGTTGAATATATCAATTAGTTCTTGCTATTTTTATTACTCCATGACCAGAGCTAGCCCTGTATCCTGTAGCTCTAAGGCTATGTGCACACGGTAACGTTTCCGAGCGTTTTCGTATTGTTTCAAGTAATGAGCTGATTGTTTTCGATTCCCTTGATAACAGTAAACAAACATAGTCTAAGACCCCGTTTACACGATGCCGGTACAATTTGAAAACGGAAGAAAATCATGCCGGTGTGCAAATACAGCATATAACATTTCATGTTATTTTTGTGCCGGTATCGTGTAAACGCAAGGCGGCAAGGCCTAAACGGCATGATTTTGTTCCGTTTTCATATTGTACCGGCATCGTGTAAACGGGGTTACGTTTTCCTAGCGTTTTCATATTGTTTCAGGTAATGAAACCATTGTTTTCTGCTCCCCTGAGGACTGAGAACAATATAAAAACGCTATGAAAACGCATATACGTGTGGACGTGGTCTAAAGCTGGGTTTCCATTAGGCATAAAATATCGCGCGCATGCATGGAAACTCACAAGACAAAAGAATAAAGTCGAGCACGCGACATTTTACGCCTACTGGAAAATCAGACCACGTCCACACGTATGCGTTTTCATAGCGTTTTTATATTCTTCTCTGTCCTCAGGGGAGCAGAAAACAATCTCATTACCTGAAACAATATGAAAACGCTAGGAAAACGTATACGTGTGGACGTGGCCTCAGATTAACAGCTGAATCGCAAAAAAGTCGGGATAAAAATCTAGCTTTCAACAACTAGAAAGTATATACATGTATACTGTATATATTCAATGAGGCCTGAGCCAAGGGAACAAACGAGTCAGTCAATTTGGACGTTTTAGAGATGCATGCAATTTCCGTTACTGGGACAAAACACAATACTCAATAAAAACAGTATACTAGAGCGGCTGGATTTTAATTTACTGAACAGCATGAGTTTGTTATACCAAAGAAACAATGAATCAAAGAGTACAGATTTCTGCCGTTGTGATGTTACATGCAGATTGGTAATAATGATAAAAAAGTTTCATCAATTAACGTTAGTGTTCAATTTCAGAATGACACGACACAAAACTTTACAATTCAGTGCTAGCGAACTAAAACCTCAAACTATATAGTCTATAAATTTGTTGTGCCTTATAATCACTATAGTATACAATATACGGGTTTAAATTTATTAATATATTCACGTATATTTGTTCCAATATCCGTGTTACGAAACCGTTCCTATAAAGCAATTACAAACTTGCATGCAATAAGATAAACACGTATGAAAAAATAAATAAAACAGAGAAAAAAGTCGAAAGTTTCATATAAAGTACACAAAACGACAGTTCTTTAACTTCGCAGCAGAGCTTGCTCTAAGTTTTCCGGCAGATAAAAATAAAATTATTCTGTACAGCTGTTTTGCATTTTTTTTTCAGTGTGGCATTTTCCTAAACTCTAAAAGTTATAGTTACAAAAAAATACTATAAATCAAATTTATAGATAGGAATATATATATATATATATTCAGAATATATATTCCTTCGATTAGGTAAAATTCCACTAAGCCTTCCAGTTTATTCGATGGAATATTCTATATATATAACAATCATTACACGTTTTGAACAATGCATTTTCATTAAAGATATTGGAGTTATTTAGAGTCGCAAAGGGATCAGTGATTGACCGGACGGTACATAAAACAAAGCAGTGCAATATAGAAGAGAATGAATAAAAAATATTTGGAGTTATATAGTTGAACTAAATTGTAAAAATGTTACTGCCAATTATGTTAAAATCCTATTAACTCGTTCCTGTATGTCCGAAGTGGTTTTTAGTAATATATTTTATTCTGGCTAACACAAGACGATTGTATTCACCTCTGGGAAAGCCCTCGGACAGGAATGAGTTAAACTATCTCTCTGCCTCTAGCTCTTTTCTGTCGAAATTGCATAGTATTATTAGTATTTTACTTTGGCTAAAGGCAGACAATTTTATTCACCTCTGTATGAGGAAGCTTTGGAGATGGATAAGTTTTAATTTTGTCAAGTTTCGTTTCAAAGTCAATCTAATAGTGAGTAATTCACAGTAGAAAACTTAGTGCTATACTATCACCGAGAACTTCATATATTTTCTATTCAGATTTGATTTTCCCAGCTAAGATAGCAAACAGTATGAATCCAACAGCGTCAGACTGACATATCTTGCCTATCACTGATATTATTATTGCGTTTATATAAGATTCCTTAACCTTCAATCACCGTTCGTCTCATTATTAAACCGCAATAATCCACCCACATAGGCTATATAGTAGCCAAAATACCCTTAGTTTGCATGTACTAGCTTTAATTATGTAGTGTGCTTGAAAGCAAAGCGGAAAAGCTTGACGTTTGTTAATAATGTTTGAATCATGTGAAAGCAGCTGTACTCTCTGATAATATCAAAAGGATATATCACACAGCATGTACTCTATTTGAATATTTAGGTTCTGATAACTGACTCCACTTCCTGACTTCAATGAACATTAATATAATGGGATAAAATGTACAACATTTGTGTCTTTTGTATATCGTATACGGCATTTAATAAATTCTTGGGTTATACTTGGGGTGAACAGTTTACATAGCCAATACGCCTACATTATGAGACTAAACGTATTAGTATTACTTCCCACGTGTGCATTTAAGTTGTGCTAGACGCTTCGACAAGCCAGGGTTCTATTAAAACACCGGCTCACTGTTATTTTTTAATTATATCTAAAAACCTTGCAAGGTTAATGTTAATTAATATATGGATCCAGAGTGGGTGTGTGTGTTAGCGTATCAAAACCGCGTGATCAAACGAACAAGGGATATGGGAGCAGATATAAAGCGCGCGTCGGGTGCCAGCGAGGCTAAATTACTACAACAAGAGAGAGCTAGAGGACAACGCGAGGAGCGTGATTTGTAAAAGTTATTAGATATACTGGCCCTTGCGCAATTTGAGTTTAAAAGGTAATTATATCTAAGTGTAAATGACCTAAATAGACTTTTTTTAAGTACCATCTCTTGAAATGCTATCAGTCAGTAATACGTGTATGCCACAATATATCAAAGTTATTTTCCAAAAGAATGTCAATTCAGTGTCACGGTAAAGCTATTTTGGAGTACACATGCATGCACGCACACATATTCGCTCAATTAAATATATTAAAGACTTAAAGTACAATGTAGTAACTACATGTTCTATTAGTAAAAGAAAAATTTTAAGTGTTAGGATACATACATTTTTGAACCAAACCGGATCAATTGCGAAATGCAAGACCAATTAAGGGTAAGGTATAATTCCGGCAAGAGTCACGCTTTAACCCATCACCTTGCGATACCAGTTAAGTGATCTGACTACTAGTTAATTATATTTTAAAGATCAAAATTTTCATTAAAGAAAGGGTGTTTTAGATTTATACGTCGAGATTCGGTGGTTACGCAATCATTTCTCATTAAAATAATTTATAGTTGGGTAAGAACACGAGGCGAGGCAAGCTGGGCACTCTGTGAAAGCCACCTGACACGCTAAGTATTTTTTAAAGACTTGCACGAAAAACCTGCCCGCAAGTTTTATCGATAAAACCTGAAAAATCAGGCATGGATAAGAGAAACTAGTTATATATATATATATATATATATTGATATACCTTCGGTCTAGAGGTTTTCATAGGAGGGGAGACATTACATGACACGCCTGTCCTCTTATGAAAAACTCTGGAGCATACAGTGTAGGATATTGGTAACAACCAGACCACAATGACTCGTACGTACCTAAATCAATCTTTCTCAGATGTTAGTTGTGGTCCAATGTTTGTTAGTATAGATTCACCAAAAAAATCTAAAAAATAACAGTAAACAATTTATACCGGGTAGAACAACAACAATCACTACCACCGTACCACTATAACCAAAGCTTTCTTATTATAGAAGCGGTGCGGGGAGGAAAACGTTACCACCATGCACCATGCACCATCACCACCACCACCACCACCACCACTGCCACCATCAAAAATAACAATATCAACCACAACAACCACGAATACAACAATTACCACGACCACAATAATAACAACCGTAATTACAACCACATCAACACCAACCACCACAACAACCACGAATACAATAACGACAACAACGAAAAAAACAACCACCACCACAACAACTGCACCAACCACAACTATACCCCAACCACCATCACCACCACCCAACAACAACTACACCAACCACAACCACCACTACCACCACCACCAACAACCACAGAAAACTAATTGATTTGTCTCGCGCTAAAAAAGTTGCTAGAAACAGTTCTTCAAAAACCATAATAATTCATGAGCTAAAACTCCTTTTTAAAATTTAACGAGTGTCATTATCAAATGTGATAAAGATACGCTGGCTGTTCTAGATAAATTTCTCGCTTGTTTTTACATGTTTTATCGGGATCGGGCTCCAGAAAACATTGCTGTTTGTGCCCTCTGTTAGGCTTAGCTCTTTTTATTGCCCTTTTCCGACAGTGTGCTTCCCTGCATGAGCAGGGAAATAACAAAGCAAGTTCAAATACTTGTACAACATGCAGGGTTCCTTAACATCACCTCGTAAACACAAAAAGGCGGTACAAAATTCCTTTAGACAAAGACAAAACACTCCAAGTATTTCACAGCTCCCGGTATACTTGCATGCCGCGAACAAAGGAACGATAAACGAAGAAAAAAATCACATTTCCACATACAATAGAACTTGTACATGGAAATGTGAATTGAGCCACATCTTTACAAGGACTGCATGTGGTCTTTGAAAATACTGACAAATAATAACACTAGAAAGACACTGAAAACACATTTTCAATTTGAACCAAGCTGGGATAATAAATATTACAGCCTTTGGATTAAAAGCACGCGTATCACCGCAACGACAGAAAACCGCCTATGAACTTCATGCAACAAATAAGTTCTATATTTCGGAACATCCAAAGCAAATACTGTTATACATGCAGATACTGTAAAGGTGGGTTCACACTAGACTTGGATCAAGTCGGTCTGTCTCTCCCTCTCCCCATTCTCCTCGCGCGCCGCTTCGCGGCCCGCCATCGGACTTGGATTTGATTTGGATAGCGAGTTGACCAGTGCATGTGAAACGTGAATGCAAACCAACTGGATTTGGCCGGACTGAATTCGAGTATACACCTAATCAACGTGGACTGAGAGAGAACTCGGATTGGTTTCTATGGAGAGATAGGTGTTCCTGTATCTTTTGTAATGTTTTGCCTAAAATGCTGAATCCTCACTTCGTATCTTCAACGAACTCCTAAGCCAGACCAGTCTAGTGTAAAAGCAAGTCCGCTACCAGTCCTTCTGTCCAAATCCAGTCCAAATCTACTAGTGTGAACGAGGGATTATTTTAACGTGCAGTGATAACCAATTTGTGCAGTGATAAATGAGATTTGTGCAGTGATAAGCGCAATTTTGTGCAGTGATAAATTTTTCTTTAATATTTAAGAATGGGTGTTATTCGTGAAAGGGTTGCATCAGAAATTATGTTCAAAGGCACAGTACATACTACAGTACGTTCCAACATATATACTATTTAATTAATATCATGATAGTTAAATAAGCAAATATACAAATAAGACGATAAGTTAAAGGACCCTGGTCCACTATCTTCTGATGACGTTAAGCGTACCGTAAACTAACAGCCCTATACCCTTAATTTCAACTTTCAAGATACACGAGTATAGATACTATAGCAGGCCCTACCGCCCTAATAAACAAAACGTTAGTGTTCTTACTATTTAGCCAGACTACCCAACGGTGCCAACCAGCGAACCCACATAATATGCTTGAGGCTTCCCTCAGGTCGATGCGTCTGTGCCCGTGCGCTACTTACTGTTTGACCATTGTTATTTTGAAAATGTGAATGTATGCTGCATGTGCGAATGGATTAAATCATTAAAAATTTGGAAAAGGGCCGCTTATGTATACTATGACAGTATGACTAGTTGATTACTGACGAGCTACTCAGTGCTCCTTTGCTGTTTAACGTGCTACTGAAGTTAGATTTTATGCCTTTTTCAGCTCTTTGTGCAGTGATAAAAATTCCTTATAAATAATCCCTGGTGTGAACCCTTTTTACATAAGAACATATAGTCAATCATGAAACCTGAACAGAAAGATAGAACAAAGAATTTAGCTGAATTTCCACTTTCCAGATCATATATCTCAATTGACTTATGTTAAGACAGAGACGTAGCCAGGGGGGAGCCAGCGGAGCCGCCCCTTAGATATAAAACAACAGACATGCAACTACAAAACTCATGCAATATGAATTGTGTCAGGAAATAAACTGTAAACAGTGTATTCAATCTACTGAGTGTATGCATGCATTTTGAGTATCTATGTGACGTTTGCGTGTTTTGAGTATTTTATATGACGTTTTTTAACCTTTAGAGTCTGTAAAATCTTCCTTCAAAAGCTAGGAAATGGCATTTCAGCGACTCTCGATTTCAAAATTTCCCGGGGGAGCATGCCCCCGGACCCCCCTAAAAATTTATTCTGATTTCGGCTCCCCCCCTTTCAAAATCCTGGCTACGTCCCTGTGTTAAGAACAAAGAATCGACAGTCATGCAATAAAAACAATAAAGACCAAGTCAGACATGAAACTAAACCAAAATATTGAGCTAACAGGAACTGCATGTATGTATGTATGTAAACAAATGAAGAAGAAGAAAATGAAAAAACAAAAGATCCACAGTCAATCGGAAAACAAAAAAAGATCAAAACAAACATGCAAGCCAAACCAAAACAATATATACCCAACCCCATGTAAAAATATCGAGCTACAGTTACATATACCAAAACCGAGGCATAGATTAAAGCGCTATGACTAGACACGATTTTCGAGTCTCAGTTCTGAATCGGGATAAAACTCATTTCAATTCATAACATCAGGCAGACTGATAGTATTCATTTGCATTTAAATTGTCAAACTCAATTATACGATGACCTCAGCTAGATGTTATAAACTGAAATGAGTTTTTTCCTGACTCAGAACGCCGGTCATGCTGATTGGCAGTTGAGATTCGAAAATCGTGTATAGACTGAATGCAGGCAACAACTATACAGCGCATGAACTGCTCTTGCGAATGGTACCAGTGTAGATGCTCAAATTAGAGCTAATATAAGATTTTTTGACCCATTACGGCCTAGGATGTCTGAGGTTTCTCCCTTTGACGAGTAAAATCGTCTGGCGTTAGACAGAGTAAAACAATAAAGGGACCGTTTTTGGTACAGGCTCATGGAGGAATGTGTCAACTTCACTTCCGTGTTTTTCGAGTCCATACAGTTTGTTTTGATTACATGATCCTGATTGCCTAAGCCAAGGTCACGTAATTACAATAGTCACATGTAAACATTTAATGGAATGACTTCTAGATCGTTCCGGTCAACAGTAACAAGTATAGCATGCTGTGATTCCGTTGCCGGACCAAACACGAATGGTAACAAAGAGACGTTTTTCGGGCCAACTAGATGAATATTCATTCGTAAGTTTCTTTGGCTAAGAACTGGAGGATTCTTTATTGCACGAAAAACAAAGTATGCCATGTACGTTCTCGACGTCATATTTGCCATAGGGCAAAATCATTTCTTTTGGGCGCGTCAAACGCGGCGCTGTTTATATTGGCAACGGAACTATTAGTTAACTCAAAGTAAATGCCGATTTTTCACACAAACATGTTTATCATGAATGGGTAGGTTTTTAAAACAGACTAGACTAGAAAGTAGAGCAGCAAGTGCGACATTTCTCTCGAGCGGTATACACAGGTAAGGGATAAGTCACTCCATGCACATGCATGCACTCGTCACTTATATATTAATAATTCTTCTACGTAAAAAAATAAATTTGTAGTCAGTTTCATGCCATGCATGTTTATTAATAATAATCTGAGCGGCTTTCGGATAGGAAATCCGGGTCTACTTCATGATAGAAAACTTTCCCTATCCGATAATTATCATTATTGACTTCTACTTTTGACGTTCATGTAACCTATAGTTGTACATGGTCATGCATTATACCGTCGCTGTTCCTGTCACCGAGAGTAGTTTTGTAAAGTACCAATTGCTTAAATTCCGCGGCAGTGCATCGTTGTGTGCGCGTGGCTTCAACTGCATTCTTTTGAATTCCATTTAGTTTTACTCATTGTCCGTAGCTTTTTTTCATTCAGTAGAGTTTAGGGGAATATTGTGGTGTTTCAGCAATTGGTCTATTTACACTCTGGGTCTCGTTCGCGCTCTCCCCGCATGAGTATTAGTAGCCAATAAAATTGTTAAGAAAAGAGAAAAAAAAGTAATTGTGAAAGTTTGCTCAGGATACAAACCGCAACTTTCGCAATCTGGCGCGCCCATGCACTATATGGTTCTAATATAACAATGTTTAAAGTTCTAATTGGCAAAACAATTGAACATAACTGAGCTGCATAAAGGGCTATTTCTCTATGTACATATATAATGTCCTCAAATATGGTTACATGTGTCTATATCATTCAAACATACTATAAAACGTATAGATGCTATAGATGTTATAGAACGTATATAGATACTACAGGACGTAGTAGATTTGGTGGTCCTGCGGTACGCTTGTTCTGCCATGTAAATGGCTGACTTGTCTAGTCTTGACGTGGCGCAGTGCAACAAAGATCGTTGATGGACTTGAATCATAGTCCTGATGTTGTTACATTGTCATCAAGACAGACAGACAGACAGACAGACAGACAGACAGACAGACAGACAGACAGACAGACAGACAGACAGACAGACAGACAGACAGACAGACAGACAGACAGACAGACAGACAGACAGACAGACAGACAGACAGACAGACAAACAAACAAACAAACAAACAAACAAACAAACAAACAAACAAACAAACAAACAAACAAACAAACAAACAAACAAACAAACAAACAAACAAACAAACAAACAACAAACAAACAAACAAACAAACAAACAAACAAACAAACAAACAAACAAACAAACAAACAAACAAACAAACAAACAAACAAACAAACAAACAAACAAACAAACAAACAAACAAACAAACAAACAAGCAGACAAACAAACAAACAAACAAACAAACAAACAAACAAACAAACAAACAAACAAACAAACAAACAAACAAACAAACAAACAAACAAACAAACAAACAAACAAACAAACAAACAAACAAACAAACAAACAAACAAACAAACAAACAAACAAACAAACAAACAAACAAACAAACAAACAAACAAACAAACAAACAAACAAACAAACAAACAAACAAACAAACAAACAAACAAACAAACAAACAAAACAAACAAACAAACAAACAAACAAACAAACAAACAGTCATTGCGGAGCTTGATAAATCATACTTTCTTACTGCATGCATCTATAACTTGCTCTTTGTGCTTTCTTCGACAGAAAATTAAATAATGCATAGTGGATTCAGTGGCGTAATAATTGGATTACTCATCATTTCCTTAATATCAATGGTGGAGGCAAGACCAAACAAAACATGGAAAACGTTTCATCGCTTACAACGACGAACTACGGTAAGAATACAATTTTGTCCCCACGCTTTTATATCCGCTAATGCTTCCCCCAAATGGACTGGAAATGGATCAGTGAACTCCATTCTCAAAATGTCCTCCAATCTAGAATTTAGGATTATCCCGAATTGTCAAATCGGGCCTATAGAATTCAAGATAATCGCACCTCTCCCCGAGCCAAAAATGGCGACAATCGGCGGTATGTAGGCCTGAAGGACGTATCCGATCAAGCCTGATATGGCCATAGCCTAGTTTCTAAGCCTTTCGTTTCCGCCATGAGCTTGGTCGCATAGTCGGTTTGGGTTCTTGGAAAAACTGGGGAGAGGCTGGAAACGAGAAGGCCTAGCAACATTCGCAAAAAGGTCCTGCCCAGAATCGTTCTGGCCCTTCGAGTGTCCCTGGGATCTATCGTAGCGACAGTATATTATAGTAAAAAGCATAAGGATGTCTGCGAAGATTTTACCAAAGATCTTGGCGATCGAAAGAAGGAAATTATGGAATATATTCCAATTGGAGCTCGAAATGAAAATTTAACTCTTTAACTTTCAACTTTTGGCGGTTGCAGAAGGAAAGCTAGTGATAAGAAAGCTAGGCCAGTGAACATTCGTCGATCCGAGGTGAGATAGAGCTTGTATTAAAATAGTAAGTGTCGGGAAACACTTAGGACGTCATAACATCACAATTCTTCCTCAATAAACAACTGAGCTGTAAAGTGAAAGTGTTTACGAATGTTGCTAGGCCTTCCCCAGCGGGTCCGTTCGGATCACTTCCGAAACGTGTCAACCGAGGAAGGCCTAGAAACTAGGTTAATATGGCCACTGACCACCAACACAACCCCCGACAACCGACCACCTCACTGGATCATTTGTTATATGATTTTCAGTTTAACATCCCGCATGTGGGACAAAGAAGTCCCCACGATAATCCTGAATTCTAGACATTTTGACAATTCAGGATAATCCTGAATTCTAGGCACGCAAGAAAAAGTTGCGTTGAACACGTAAAGGGGCCTGGGTATGAGGCTACTTTTTGCGCACTTTTAAAGAACATTTTGAGGTTCTACTTCGTGTATACCTATCATTTTGTCCTGGGTTGGGATTAGGCTTTCACGAAGTACCAGGGTTTAGGTATACACGAAATGCTTAGCAACCCTGGCAACATTTGTAAAGGTGAACTGGGATCTGCGAAAAATTGTTGATTACACTCTACCAAGTCTGGGTGATAGGAGCAACTGATTGCCAGCAACTTACAACACAATGGTGCGACAAAAGTTGCATAAATTTGCTGCTTGTATTAATTTACCGCTTATCCTTTTCTTATTTTCGTTAAGGGCTGTATTGAATACGAGGCTTGTCAAGACACAAGTACATGTGGATTGTGCGATGGTGTGCAAATGACATGCTACACAAACAAATGTTACAAAGATGCCAAAGACAAAAGTCCATTTTATAGACGAAGATTTTGGAACGTAGAAGCATGAATGACGAGCATGAAGAATGTATAACTTAAATTAAGACGTCTTAGACGAATGAACTATTTATTGATAAGTTTATTTAGAATCTGAGAAATAGATAGCATGCCAGTATCTCTACTGTTTGAATTTGTACGTGGTATACTGGTATCTTAGGTTAACTTTGTCGATCGCGACAAACATGCATTTAAAAGATCAATTTGTTTCATCGTGCACTGTTTTGTTGGGGAACGTAAGGCCGACTGACTTTAGGACCTGTTTACAAGGGGGTAGGGTTACCCTAGCTCTCGTACATTTCTTGTGTTTTGTTTTTTTGTCGTATTTACAAGGACGCTTGGGTAATCTGGGTGCTATATGGTAATGTTCTAAGGATGTTGGGTGAAGGAGAACATTCGAGTGTAGAATATATACATTCTAAGACCAAATCGGGACCAGTTGCGAAAAATGCAACTACACAGGTCTTCCGGCAGGAATTGAACCCACGACCTTGCGATTCTGGTGCAATGCTCTGACCACTGAGCCACGGAGGGCGTTGCGAGAGGTTGATCGCGAGTTCTGTATATACAATAAGGTGGTAATGCCAGGAGAGAATTGTAATATTACTTAATATAAATTACTTAATATTACTTGTATATTACTTATAATATACCCAATTCTCTCCTGGTATTACCACCTTATTATATATACAGAACTCGCGATCAAGCTCTCGGCAACGCCCTCCGTGGCTCAGTGGTCAGAGCGTTGCACTAGAATTGCAAGGTCGTGGGTTCAATTCCTGCCAGAAGGCCTGTGTAGTTGCATTTTTCGCAACTGGTCCCGATTTGGTCTTAAAATGTATATATTCTACACTCGAATTTTCCTTCACCCAAAATCCTTAGAACGTGCTATGTAATCGAGTGAAATGCCCAATATTACTTATGCTATAGGGTAACCCTATGACACTACTAGGGTTACGCTAGTAGCCGGGTTATGTTTTGTCCTTGTAAACGCGTTTGGCAGGGATAACTCGAGGCTTACCCTTTACTAACTTTTTACTAGTATACCAGGCTTCTTGTTATTAGTGCTTGGTAACCACGTCTAACAAAGTTGACTCGGGCAGCAGGGTGACCCGACCTGTGAAATTTTGCTTGTAAATTCCCCGGACTAATTTTGACCCGAGTGCTAGGGAACACGCTACCAAACGTTTTGCGCATGTGCGACGTCTGTCCTCGGAAAAAGAGCGGGAAAACACTGAAATATTTGGACTGGTCCAAGAGTCCGACACAAAAGTTAAAATTATAAGCATACTACCAAAAAGATAAGGTAGGTAATTTGTGCATGGCTTCCTTGTCAATATTGTAACATATTCTGAATTTACCCCTTCGTAATTTTCTTTACCCTTTACCCTTTTTTTAGTCTTCACTGTCTGGTTGTTGTTGTCGCCGCGGCTAGTTCCCACTTCTCTTGCAATGCAAACGTTTGGCAGCGGTGTTGTAACCCTACCTCCTTGTAAACAGGCCCTTAGCCAACGGCACGTCCGTGGCTGCAAAGATGCGGCGAAGCGAGTAAACGTGGCAAAGGCTGGAGATCACGTGACAAAATATTCCAATATATTTGGTAAATTTTCCCGCCAGTTCAAAATATTGAACCCGTGCAAGCGAAATGTGAAAGGCAGACAACACATTTTACTCTTGTGTAGAATATATACATTTTAAGACCAAACCGGGACCAGTTGCGAAAAATGCAACTACACAGGCCTTCCGGCAGGAATTGAACCCACGACCTTGCGATTCTAGTGCAATGCTTTGACCACTGAGCCACGGAGGCCGTTGCCGAGAGCTTGATCGCAAAGTCGTGGGTTCAATTCCTGCCGGAAGGCCTGTGTAGTTACATTTTTCGCAACTGGTCCCGGTTTGGTCTTAAAATGTATATATTCTACACTCGAATTTTCCATCACCAAAAAATCCCTAGAACATGCTATGTAATCGAGTGCATGAAATGCCCAATATTACTTCTAATATTTTACTCTTTCCGAGTCTTTGGTCCTTCAAGCGTACTGAGCTCATCGGAAAATCTTCCAAATGTATCCAAAATATTTTAAAACGTGCTCCCGCCAAAATCTAGTCTTTGCCAGGGCGTTCTCTAGCCTGGTACCCTTGCCCAATCAAATAATATGGGCCAGGTAACCACTAAATACTTCTGCTTTCCTATTGGTTAAAATGTTCACGCGTTTTTATTGGCTATGAGTGAAACTGCAATCGTCATCAGGGGTTTTAGCCATGATGAGAGAGAACGAAATTAGTGGTTACCTGGCCCATATTTCTTTTGAAATTTGGCCAGGGTATCAGGCTAGGCGTTACATAGAGGTGGAAATAGACACAGTGCCAAAGAGAGGTGACAATCGAAATATAGTAAGGTTAGATATACTGCCGAAACAGAGAACGTAGGAGTCTAACGTTTCGAGCGAAGGCCCTTCGTCAGAGAGAAACGTGAAGAGAGAAACACGTTTCTCTCCGACGAAGGGCCTTCGCCCGAAACGTTAGACTCCTAACTATATCTCGATTGTTGTTTCTACACTGCCTACGCAGCACGCTACTTTTATTACACTTGTGTTAAAATCCCCAGTTGCTATTGATTCCGCACGAACAAACAAACTAATGAACTCAAAGCAGAATATAAAGCGCTGATAACTCTTGACTCGCATTGAGATTGGGAATGAGAGGAATGAAAGTCAGACACAGTGCTAAAAGCGGCACCGCGTTTGATGTCAAAAATGTCGTTTGCTATTGGTTCTGAACGAACGACGAACGAATAAACAAACAAACGAACGAACGAACGAACGAACGAACGAACGAACGAACGAACGAACGAACGAACGAACGAACGAACGAACGAACGAACGAACGAACGAACGAACGAACGAACGAACGAACGAACGAACGAACGAACGAACGAACGAACGAACGAACGAACGAACGAACGAACAAACAAACAAACAAACAAACAAACAAACAAACAAACAAACAAACAAACAAACAAACGAAAACGAACGAACGAACGAACGAACGAACGAACGAACGAACGAACGAACGAACGAACGAACGAACAACGAACGAACGAACGAACGAACGAACGAACGAACGAACGAACGAACAAACAAACAAACAAACAAACAAACAAACAAACAAACAAACAAACAAACAAACAAACAAACGAGCGAACAAACGAGCGAACGAACGAACGAACGAACGAACGAACGAACGAACGAACGAACGAACGAACGAACGAACGAACGAACGAACGAACGAACGAACGAACGAACGAACGAACGAACGAACGAACGAACGAACGAACGAACGAACGAACGAACGAACGAACGAACGAACGAACGAACGAACGAACGAACGAATGAACATCAAGCGCTGCTAAACTGGTGTTACGGCATCGCAATAACTGCTTAAGAACCTGCATGCATGCTATATTTAAAGCAAAGCAAACTTTGTTTTGATGTTGTATTTCACCTTTAATTTTCAGAGAGCAAAACAGTGCAGAATGCACCTAATCATTCTTTTGTCCTACAGTTCCTAAAGGCTGGCCCAATACAACCTTTTGACCTGGATGAATACAAAACTGAAACTCCTCCGGAGCTTCAAAAATTAACACAACAGCAGACCCCATTGCGAAGCAACCAATATGATCACCACGAGAAGCACCTTTTTCAACAAACATTTTCTCCTCAAAATTGCCCCTCTTTGCTTTCTTCTTGTTGGTTTGAAGTTCTTTATCAAAAGCAATGATAATGGATCCTACATTATAAGCTCCCACAGCTGTCATTGTAAAAGATCCGTATTTCCAGTTTCCAAATAAAGCGACACGTTCATTGCTACAAAGGACATCCTTAAAACCCTTCATGACCCAAGGAGAGACAGAATAGAGTTCTCCTGGGAAGTGTCTTCTCGCTTGGATATTCCATTCTGTTGGTGAATGAAAGTGATGGCAGTCACCAGGCCCCAGGTATAATATGCAGTGAAAAAGCTGTGTTTTGTCGACTTTATCAGTAGGGTGGGAAAATGTTGATTTGGGACCAACGAATGACTCAAGGGAGTATGGGATGCCTTTGACTTGTTCAAGTTTGCCATTAACAAGACTACCAAAATGAAGCACACGTCCATCAACAGGGCAGACCTGAAATGCAATTTAACTATATCCTCAAGAAAGGCCACAGAAGCAGTGCAAGCATGTGTATGGGGAAGGGGGGGGGGAGGGGGATAGGGTGCAAATGATTTGGAAGCACCCTCCCTGTACATCCTCCTGTTTACTACGGCCCAGCTTTTGGCAATGGGATTCCATGGTATCAGAGTTCGAATTAACGGTGTGCAATGTGCAATTTGCACATCGTTTTGGCCTAAATAGTGAAAATTGCATATCACTTTTCAAAACGATGTGCAAAAAAAAAATCAGACTTGGGACAAATGAGCATCCATCCACGTTTATAGGTAATGCATTGCCAATCTGTCGTCTTGTGATTTTATAAAGAGCGCTTTCGCTTTGAAGCCCTTTGAATTGGCTTTGATCTAGCAGCGTGTTTGTGAATCTTTGACATGGATAGAGTTCTTTTTATCTCAGGTGTGAGGTGTCAGGTCAAGGTGTGATATTGTGATGTGTCTAGAGAAACGATGCTTACAGAATGGAGTTTGCTGAAGCTGTTAATTTCAGAGACATATAGCAATGCTATTCCATACCAGGATGTTTGGGCTGCCATGCTGTATTTTCCTCACCAACTAGTAAACTGCAATTTTCAAACATTCTGCATATTATTGAACTGCTATTGATTACACCAATCTCGAATGCTGTAGTGGAGCGAATGTTCTCCGCAATGGGGAGAATGAAACTGCAGCTAGTCTCTTAAGGATTAGCGAAGAGGGTCCTTCAGTCAAGGAATATGACCCAACAGCTGCATTTGATTGGTAGTATGGTCAAAAAAGTGCAGAATTGGATTTGGAGGCCATGATTATCCCGAGAAACAAAAGAAGAAAAATAACGACATGTCCGACGCAGCGCGCTGGTATGCCTACTTTTCTGATCAAGAGTCCGAAAGTGATTAAAATGCATTTAAAGTTACCTAATGTCAGAACCACATTAGACTTTCCCCAGTCTCTCGCTTATTGATCACATGGCATGGCCAAGTGCACATACTTTCGAAAAAAAGTTGCACATCGTTTTTTCTCAACTAAGTCGAACCTTGCATGGTAACCAGGAGTGGTTACCATGGTGGTGAGAGGAGGGACTGGGCAGACCACCTAAGTCCCCATTTCTATTCCAAGACCAATTTTGAAATTCTTTGAACTTCAGTGAGAAATCTTTTTTAGGGGTTGTGTAACAATTCTAACTCAGAATGATTCGAACTCAGAGGTTTTGCAACCACACACCCCAACCCCTCATAGTTGCCAGCTACCTTACTGAATTCTACACTAATACTATGCAATGCATGGCAGAGCCTCCTCATATTGTTAGTGGTATCATTGCCTCCCCTGCAGACCTTCGTTGCATCATGGACAGGTCACAGTTTTCAGATCTTGTAAAAGAGTCTCCAGTAGACTAAAGTGCATTTTCGTTGATTATTCCGGCTGAAAGTTGACAAAGTTCAACCGTAATTGCTTCATTTTAAAGCTAGGATTTGTATGTCAAAAGTCATCAATGGCCTTCAAAATCTTCAGATATAGCCATGGCTATTAACAATGGGTAGTTAATTACACAAGATTATTCCATGCCAAGTTTTGCCAAATTTTTTACAGGATCTTGCAGACCCTCCAGAAAACGGGTGTGACCTGTCCATGATGCAACAAGGGCTGGTGAAGGAGGAGGTATCATACCACTTGATGCAGTTCACAAATCAAGGGCCTGGGAACAATGATGTCATCAGATATCCCCCCCCCCCCTACCCACACACACCAGGCCAGAGACACCACTATAATGGTATATGATGGCAACAGTAAAAAAACAATAAATTCCATACCAGGTCATTCTCCTGATCAATGACTCTCACACCAGGCTTTAATTTCCTTGTAAAAAACGCTCCAAGATTTGGATACTTGTAAACATCTTCTTCATCTGCTTCCTCCAAACAGCAGTCAAAAGCCCACGACCACAAACGAATCACATTACCTCGTACAAAAGCTGGCAGTTCAATTTCATTCACCTTACCCCAAATCCTAGACAGTACGCGTGTAGGAACTACCTTGAACAAGGTAACTTGCCAAGAGGGGATACATTTCTCGATAGCTTCGTTGTCTAAGTGGGCATTTTTTCGCTTCTCTCTTTCACGTATGTGCCGAAGTTGAAGCAAAGAAATTAGGGCAAAACCAACACCAGCAGGCATCCAGAACCACTTAATTCTCGAGGACGAATTCTTCGTGTTGTGCCCATTTGCTGTTGAATACAAAGACGGTCGTTGTCGCTCAGACAGACGAAAGAGACGTGGACTTTGACGCAAACAGAACGAGCTAAAAGCAAGTGTTTTGAACGGTTGCGCAAACATCTGAAGGCGAACCAAGCTGAGACATTTCCACCAGGAACAATGCTTTACAAGTTCTCCTTACACAGCCGTGATAGTACCTTTAATAATCTCTATATTGTGGTTAAATCAATCGTTATACCGTAATCCAGTTATCTCCGAACTCAGCCGCCATATTGCTTTTCGAGAAAGAGCGTTGGTTACTTTGTTACAGGGGGGTGAATACAACTGTTTAGGCCGAGCTTAAAATATCATAAATGTTAATCTTCATCTTTTTGCCTTTCCTGTATGCCGTATTTTGTGAAATAAAGAGTAAAGACAAAATGTACATACAGAAGCATGAAACAAGCAGCTAAAGCGCATGTAAAATAAAAATGCAATTCGCGGCGAGCGACGAAACCGTTTATAAATCACCGTGCATACTGATAAACCATTTCTGGTTTAAAATTTTGAAAATAACAAGAGTTTTAAGAGTCGTGGCATGCAAAAAATAAAACCAATGGTTACATTCTTACCTCTTCTTGAGATTATAATACTTGAAAAAGTTTGGTATTTCATTTTTCAAACGTGAACATGTCCCAAATTGCCAACTCCGTTCCACTATAAATGGCGTAGTTCTCCCCCCGGTTACATAAAGTCCATCTGTCTGAGCGACCTGGCACGTGGATTGACTTTCAATATTTCTGCATGCTCTCTGCTTGACTTTGTAGTTTTCAATTTTAAATAATGTGGCGTGGATTTTCTCGTCTTTTAACGAATTATTCAGGTAAAGGAAATGTTAGGGTATTAATTAAATAAATATTATATATTTTCTAAAACATATTACATGCTGTGGTCTGTCACTCAGTGATCTCTGCTGTACCAATGTTTAATAATCAGAGCAATGTTTTCACAGATCTCGTTTTACACACTCTTTTTAGCTGGGACAACTTTTTCAAAGAGTGTTTTTTCGAATATTGAAACGTTAAAGGTATAAAGAGTTATGATTCTGGATATTTTTTTATGACTTAAATATATAACAAATAATTGTAAATTATATAATTGTTAGAAATCAGTCATTGGAAATTCAATCGATAACAATTGATATTCATTAGTTAATGGTTATTGATTGAATTTTCAATGCCTGTTGACTATTTTTTCCAAGTGAAAGCATACACGAGCTGGTATATTGTTAAAATACATCTCATTGATTGCTATTGATTGCCATTAGCGATCATTATTATAGTCATTATTGATTGATTTCATTGATTAATTATGCTGGTATTCAAGATTGCATATTACATTTGATTTCACATAAATTTACTGCCGTGTGTTGTGAAGTTCATTATGAAGTTCAGATATTCGTTCGGAAGTTTTGATCCAAAGCTTGCAATTTGATTGGATAATTTTTAACCTTGGCAATGTAATTCTGAACTTCCAAACGAATATCTGAACTTCCAAATGAACTTCGCAACACACAGTGGTAAACTAATTTGAAATCAACTGTAAATATTAATTTTTTAGTGACATATTTGATTCATAATAGGTTGATGTCAGATTGTAAATATAGATTACAGTAACTCAAATTTCCTGCCTAAACTGAGAAAAAACAGTTAATTACTCTATTTGATGCCAGATGATTTTATTCGTCGAAGAGAGAAGCCCACACATCCTAGGCAGCAATAGGTTATCAAATTTAGCAACTGGCTATATGAGGTATAAAGGATTCCTCACTCCTCATTACCACAAAGCTTATAATACATGTACATGTACTATACTTACTGTTTGTTATAAATTGTAAAAATGTTTACTTTTATTACTTATTTTCAGAATGCAAACATCTACAGAATAATATCAGGTTGGTACAGGTAGTATACCTACAGTACTGTGCAGAAATAACCTAACACTGCGTCTGCGGGCGCTCTGCGTGCGGTTGTGCGGCTACCGCAAGGTCGCTGTGCGTCTGAGGCTGCGCCCGCTTGGGAGATTGACTGCGTGCGGTTTCACGTCCGCTTTGCGGCTGCGGTTCTGCAGACGCAGGAACCACAGTTGATGGTCATCAAACGTCGGAACACCCGAGTGTTACAGAATTCAGTCTATCTAAACTATTAAACTGTGTGGAGCAACAGATACAGGTACAAAAACCTCCAAAGAAGAAGTCGCTGAGTCGAGAGTTTAGTCTATCTGAGCGACTGGTATAAAGGCTGCCAACGAAAGAGTCGCTGAGATATAGAATCTCGTGATCTAATCTAAATCACCAACGAACGAGTCGCGGAGATTCTGAATTCAGTACATCCAACGACAGCTACATAATTATAAAGATTGCCCGAACGAGTTGATGAGATATATAACTTAGTCTATCTAAGCGCGACAGGGATTGGCAAGAGATTTTCCGTAAAGGCGAACTTGGAGTCAAACATTCAAACTTCGAAACTCTGAAATCAATATCCGAACTTCCGAACCGCGCCGCGTGGAAAATTAATTTTACGTCAAAAGTTCGTCGTCCGAAAAAGTTAAATCAGTCGAAGTAACTACTTGATCAAAATGTATGTATTAAAAACTTACAATCAAAATATAGTAAGGTTAGATATACTGCCGAAACAGAGAACGTAACATGCTCTTAAAGTAATTTTATAAGAAGAGTCAGCGCGTTTTAAAACAACATGATTCTACGGCCTGCAGATTGCATGATTGAAAGTTTCATTCCGAAGCGGAGTTTCCGAAAAACAGTTTTGTAAATTAAAGTTTTACTATAAGAACACTCATACAATTTGCCGAACGTTTGTTTGAAGATTTCAGTGGTTACGGTGAAACTATTAATTTCTAACAATTTATGCAATTTCGACAAGCGTCTGTGACGCAGGCTAATTCCCAAGGCGCTCATTTGTATAAAGACTTCCTAGCGGTTTAGGACCCCACGTTGCATTTTGTGTTTAAAAAATACTTTTTCGGCGTAACTGTTGTCGGGACCAAATTCCTAAACTCTGTTTGTTGAGTCGCTACAAACTCAATTCGAGAAAATTAATCTAGAGACGTATAAATAACTTTTCTTTGCCAAGTTTACGATTCTGTGTATCTTTACATATAAACTCTGAAACTATTATTTTATAAATTTTAAATATGAACTACACGTGATTTTTACAGTCAAACCGGATGTTCTCTTGCCCGCACTATTGCAATATTCGCGAACAACATTGCAATTTTCATTGGCTATTTGCCCGAGTCAATTAACAATCATCATTCACAACCTGACAGTAATATTTTGTGTTCACGCCGGAATCCATAAAGACGTTTTATTCTCAAACCGCCTTGAAAAATAAATATTCCAAGTTTAATTCGACCGATCAATTTGTCGTTCTTGTTCATTTCATCATTGATGAATCTTCTTCCATCGACACCTAAAAGAGGTCTTCTCCCACTGCGTTGAGCGTCGGCAAGTCTTCCAATTCTTCGATATCGAGAGAGAAACAAACGTATTGCCGACCTCGAAGTTTTTACTCCTTCTTCAAAAATTCTATTTATATATTGACAATAGAAACGTCGGATGACTTGAGCGTAACAATTCGTTGCAAATTATGAAAGTTTTCCCATATCAATTGATTGCAACACGCTCTACGTTTGAACGTGGCCTTGATCTCGGAATTTCAGATGACGCTTATATTAAAGTTCGAGAAACGTATGCTGACGATCGGCGCCGATCGTGTTACGACGCCTGCGTCTTCCTTGCCGCAGTATTTGGCTGACCGCAAGGACGCTCGCAGCCGAGCCGCCAAACGCCCGCAGCCGCAACCGCCAAGCGTACGCAACCGCAGCCGCGAATCGCCCGTATGCGATCCGCAAACATGATGGCAAATCGGGTGCGGATTTTGTTAGGTTATTTCTGCACAGTACTGTATACATAGTATTGTACACACATTGTATGTACAGTGCAGTACACTTTAAAATTGTTTTTAAAAACCTCCTCTAGCTCAGAATGCAGGAAAAGACCTTTTGGATACTCTAGATTTGAAAATTTTCCAGGGGGTGGCCCTAGAAGATTCTCTCCCTTTTCTTTATACTATACATGTATATATGTTATACTGATTACGAAGTGTATATACATTATTATTATACAATACTGATACAATCTTGATTGTGATTGGCTAACAACCTACAGACAATTTTTGATATCTTGCCACCTCCAAAATATCAAAAATTATCTGTAGCTATGATGCGCTGGCCAGTGGTTTGAACAAAACAAACATGGCAGCCGTCCTTAGGAGTGAAGATCAGAAGCAGATTAATCCAGAGGATTTGGCACGTTTTGTTGACGCTAAAACCACCAAGAAAAAACAAGCGAGCCACACATACAGCTGTTAGAGTTTAAAAGCGTATTTTACGCTTTTGTATTTGAAAGCGAAAAAAGTTAGCGAATCTCGAACTGAAGACGGTATGAATATTTAATATTTTTACCCAACTTTGTAAAAAACTTTCTAAAGGCTTCTACATTTATAATTGTATAATAAAACAATTATTGAATTCGGTTATCGCATGATATCAAGAATTATCGAGGCCTCTGTTTGTGTTATCCACCTCAGCCTTCGGCTTCGGCAGATAACTGCACAAACCTCGGCCTTGATAATTCTTGATATCATGCTCAACCTCATCCAATAATTGTACATTATACAACTGCATTAAAAACTGTCCAAATAACGCTAAAAATGAGTACAAATATACAGCGATATTTGGATAGTTAGTTATTTGCACTGTTCTTTGGATTGTTAGACAATCAAATTTATCACATGTGGGACTACTTCATGTATGCTTATTATTTTGTCCTGGTGCAAGTCACGCTACTTCTCTGGCCTTTGTAGAGTTTTCTTTAATTCCATAAAAATTTGTTGATCAGAGCAGTTGTATAATAAATCTCTTGTAAGATGTTTTGGTGTGTAGTGTAGTATCACTGTATATTTTTACTCATTTGAATTTTGACTTGCCCTGTGGGCTTGTCAAAATACAGCACAACTCGTAAAAATTTACAGCGATACTACACACCAAAACATCTAATGATATATATATATATGCTTAGTTTTAGAGTTATTTTATAGCTCAAGGTTTTGCTGAAGCAGCCAAAAAAGCCACATTTAGTCGAGATAAACCTCATGTGAATATTGGTACGATTGGTCATGTCGATCATGGAAAAACTACTCTAACAGCTGCAATAACAAAAGGTTTGTATTTAAGTTTCACTATTGTTATGTAATGGACTTGATCTTGCTGTCAAATTCTAATCATTCAATTGACCAAATTATCAATAGCCTAACCAATCAATTAACCAATGAATGACTGAATAAACAAACAAACAAACAAACAAACAAACAAACAAACAAACAAACAAACAAACAAACAAACAAACAAACAAACAAACAAACAAACAAACAAACAAACAAACAAACAAACAAACAAATGAGAGAATGATTGAATGAGCAAACAAAAACAAGTAGTCTGACTCGTACCTTTGTATATTTCTGTAGTCCTATCAGGTGCTGGCCAAGCAAAGTATAAATCTTACACAGATATTGATAATGCACCTGAAGAGAAAGCACGAGGCATTACAATAAACACAGCTCATGTTGAGTATGAAACTGAAAGTAGACATTACGGACATGTTGACTGCCCTGGTCATGCTGATTATATTAAGGTACAATGCAGTACAGTGTATGTACAGTACATTGTAGCATGTGGTAGTAGGAAGCTTTCTACTTGACTTCTTGTAGTTTGTTTTTGTTACATTTATTGTTTTACTGTAATACATTTTGTGAACATTACCCAGAATATGATCACTGGAGCTGCTCAGATGGATGGTGCTATACTAGTTGTGGCTGCTACTGATGGACAGATGCCTCAGACAAGAGAACATTTACTACTGGCCAACCAGGTACAGCATATAGTGTTGTACACATTGTGGTACTACCTCAACACCATACAATACAACTACATTGCAGTAAAAGTACTGTCAGTACAGTACTACAGTACAACTACAGTACAGTACAGTACAGTACAGTACAGTACAGTACAGTACAACTACACCACACTACACTACACTACACTACACTACACTACACTACACTACACTACACTACACTACACTACACTACACTACACTACACTACACTACACTACACTACACTACACTACACTGCACTGCACTGCACTGCACTGCACTGCACTGCACTGCACTGCACTGCACTGCACTGCACTGCACTGCACTGCACTGCACTGCACTACACTACACTACACTATGTACACTACACTACACTACACTACACTACACTACACTACACTACACTACACTACACTACACTACACTACACTACACTACACTACACTACACTACACTACACTACACTACACTACACTACGCTACGCTACGCTACGCTACGCTACGCTACGCTACACTACAGTACATTACACTACACTACGCTACGCTACGCTACGCTACGCTACACTACACTACACTACACTACGCTACGCTACACTACAGTGCACCACACCACACCACACCACACCACACCACACTACACTACAACTACGCTACACTACGCTACACCACACCACACCACACCACACTACAACTACGCTACGCTACGCTACGCTACGCTACACTACACTACACTACACTACACTTCATTTCATTTCATTTCATTTCAACTACAGTACTTGTACTGTAGTTGCACTGTCCTGCTACAGTGCAGTACAGTACAGTACCGTTCAGATACAGTACAGTATATTACAACTACAGTACAGTACAATTACAATACAGTATAGTACAGTACAACTACAGTACAGTGCAATACATTCCAACTGCAGTACAGTACAGTACAGTACAGTACCATACAAATACAGTACAGTATATTTCAACTACAGTACAGTACAACTACAGTACGGTACAATACAATACAATACAGTACAGTACAGTACAGTACAGTACAGTACAGTACAGTACAGTACAGTACAGTACAGTACAGTGGACAGCACAGTACAAGTACTGTACAATACAGTATCACCAACTCACAATTATTCCCAAACGTTTTTGGTCAAAAATGTATGTTATTCAGTTTTTGACAAATATCTTACCTTGTTAACCTCTGCTTATGTCAGGTTGGCGTGAAAAAGCTTGTGGTTTATGTAAACAAGGCAGACATGGTGGATGATCCTGAGATGTTAGAACTCGTAAGACGTTCATTCCTTATTGTATACAGACATTTTCGACTGCACAATGCCTCGCACAGTGTTTCTTGAAAACTGAAAGTGTAATTTTCGTCCTTCAATCAAGGGACTTAATTCAAGTGTCTATTGACAGAAAAGTAGAGAGCTGCATAGGCAGTGTTTTAGACAGAGCAAAGTGAAAAGATGGTAAACTGTCAAGAATAGCCTTTATAACGAAATACTGACGTTTCAAGCGGAGCCCTTCATCAGAGTGAAATGAACGGCTCCGCTTGAAACGTTAGTATTTCGTTAAAATACTATTTTCGACAGTTTACCATCTTTTCACTTTGCTCTATAGACATGCAGTTCAAATGTGATGTAACAAAAACGATTCCACCCAATCACAAGCGAGATTCAAATTTTGAACCTAATCAACATGGACGGCCGTTATTTTGCGAAAACTATTTCATTTGGTGTAAATTTGTTTGGTTTAAATTTCAGGTTGAGCTGGAGCTTCATGAACTCTTACCAGCGTTCGGCTACGGTGAAGACACTCCGATCATTATAGGCTCAGCGCTTTGTGCTCTCGAAGACAAGAATCCAGAAATTGGTTTGGACTCTATAAAGAAGCTACTGGAAGCAGTGGACGCGTACATCCCGACTCCACCCCGAGACCTTGATAAACCGTTTTTAATGCCAGTGGAAGATGTGTACTCGATTGCTGGTCGTGGTACGGTCGTGACTGGTCGTATTGAGCGGGGTGTCGTTAAGAAGGGAGATGAAGTGCAGTTTGTTGGTCATAACAGTGGAACGAAGACGGTTGTTACAGGTAACTGGTACAAGCATGTTGCAGGTATTGGTGAGTCATCAATGCTAACAACTGATGTTTGTTTGTCTGTTGCTTTGTTTGTTTGTTTGTTTGTTTGTTTGTTTGTTTGTTTGTTTGTTTGTTTGTTTGTTTGTTTGTTTGTTTGTTTGTTTACTTGTCTGTTGGTTTGTTTGTTTGTTTGTTTGTTTGTTTGTTTGTTTGTTTGTTTGTTTGTTTGTTTGTTTGTTTGTTTGTTTGTTTGTTTGTTTGTTTGTTTGTTTGTTTGTTTGTTTGTTTGTTTGTTTGTTTGTTTGTTTGTTTGTTTGTTTGTTTCTTTGTCTGTCCGTCGGTTTGTTTGTCTGCATGTTTGTTTGTTTGTTTGTTTGTTTGTTTGTTTGTTTGTTTGTTTGTTTGTTTGTTTGTTTGTTTGTTTGTTTGTTTGTTTGTTTGTTTGTTTGTTTGTTTGTTTGTTTGTTTGTTTGTTTGTTTGTTTGTTTGTTTGTTGTTTGTCTGTTTTCTTCATATCTTTGTTTGTTCGTCTATTTGTTTCTCTGTCTGTGTATTTGTCTGTTGTCAGGATAACAAGCAGTTACGGCGAGACACCTAAAGTTTGCCTCCAGGCAAAGCTGAAAAGTCAAGGGAGGAAATAACGCTATTTATGATTAAAAACAGTGAAACAAAAGTAGTGTGCTGCGTAGGCAGTGTTAAAGTCACAATGGAAATGTATAGTAAGGTTTGATATACTGCTGAAACAGAGGACGTAGGAGCCACGTTTCTCTCTGACGAAGGGCCTTCGCTCGAAACGTTCGACTCCTACGTTCTCTGTTTCGGCTATTTATGAATGTCGCGAAAACCAAAATTTCCGCTAAGGCATTTTATTTGAGTTCTCAAACTCATCAAAAGTGAAAAACATAAGACAGTGAAATGTATCCGGACTCTTTTTCAGAGAAGACGTACTTGGGAAAACATTTTGTTTGCCGATGGATTCTCCGATAACAGAAAAATATGTTGACAGATATGAGATATTGTCTCTTGTTGTTATAATTGTATAGGTCTTGAAATGTTTCACAAGACATTAGACAGAGGAGAAGCTGGCGACAACTTGGGTGCTTTAGTGCGTGGAATTAAAAGAGATGAAGTCAAACGAGGTGTCGTGTTGTGTGTACCTGGCTCAGTCACTTCCCACTCTAACTTTCAGGCTGAGGTGAGTGGGTGGGTAGTTAATACGGCTTCAGCCGTTGTGGTACTGTAGGCTCCTACGATAGTCATGCATCATTAACAACAACAACGTCATCAACATCCCCGTCAACGACATCAACAACAGCATCCTCGTCAACAACAACAGCAGCGTCATCAACAACAAGAACAACAACAACGCCAACAACACCGTCGTCAACAACAACAAAAACAATAACAAAAACAATAACGTCAAGAACAACAACGTCAACATCAACAACGTCAACAACAAATCAATAACATCAACATCACATCAGCATCAACAACAACAACGTCAGCATCAACATCAACAACATCAACAACAACAATATCAACAACGTCATCAACATCAACGTCAGCAACATCAACAACATTACAACAACAACAACAACAACAACAACAACAACAACAACAACAACAACAACAACAACAACAACAACAACAACAACAACAACAACAACAACAACAACAACAACAACATCAACGACAACAACATCAAGAACAACGTCAACAACTTCAACATCATCACTGACAACAGCAACGTCAGCATGAATAACAACATCATCAACGACGACGACGACGACGACAACACGTTACGAATCCAATGAACTATATGGTAGTTGCTGGAGCTCATCTATACCTGTCCACTATGATTTTGCCTTTAATCCTCGTGTATTCATATTTAGGTGTACATCTTAAAGAAGGAAGAAGGAGGACGTCACAAACCATTCGTCACCAACTATACACCCCAGATGTACGTACGAACCGGAGACGTAGCTGCCACCATCACACTACCTGAGGGAAAAGAGTTTGTGATGCCAGGAGAGAACGCCAACCTAACGTTTAACTTGATGTGGGACATGCCTCTGGAAGTTGGTTTAAGGTTTACGCTACGTGAAGGAAGCAGAACCGTCGGAACCGGAGTTGTCACGAAGCTTGGCGAATGAACAGTTCAGGATTACTACTACATGATCGGTTTCGTAAACCTCGCAAGAATAACACATGCCGGCCTAATTTCTATGACTGCTGACGTGTTTTAAGGCGGAATTTCATTTCTCGTACGAAGCAGCTCACTGCGAGTACTCGCATAGTTTCCACTGTGTTTCCACCAAACGCAGCTCGTTGCGATAACTCGCAGCTGATGAAGCAATAGGGACCTCTTAAGCCTGGTTTTCATATGTCGCCGATCGTCGGCGATTTGTGATTTAGATGCATGTTAAGTAAAAGAATAAAAGCACTGCTTTTCTGTATTGTTCTTTATTACTTGCTGCATTTCCCGTTTTAACATGCATCTAAATCACAAATTGCCGACGATCGGCGACATATAAAAATCAGGCTTTAAGATCTACGACGGCAACTTCGAGGACGACGTCCTTCAAACAAAAGCATTCTTCTTGCAAAACAAAGATAATGAATAATTTCTAGTTCCAAGAGTAATCTGAACACCGTCTTCGCTCTGTATACAACGCCACTCAGACCATTTTCACGTCTTCAGGACGACGTTGACTCGTGGGGTGACGAGAACTGTTGCCTGAGATTGCCTTAACATAGACACTGCAACCGTTTTAACACTTTGAAAATTATAAAACAAGCTTGAAGTATTGAATACAGTAGTCAGTTAACCGTGACTTCTTTTTAATGCTAAAATTTAAATTGCTTTTTAACCGCCGTCGTCATCCTAGCATCTTAAGGTCCCTATTAGCCGAGTTTTTTTAACAAACTTCGAGGTGTTTGGATATCCTGATGAAGCACTCTTCTGAGTGTTTATATAGCATCTCAAACAAATCAGCATTTTAAGAGAAAACCGAGGTGAAAGTTCGATTAATTTATGTAATTTCTTCCTTCAATATCCATGCAAATTAACCATCGACACAGCAATGATTGTGCAGTTTTTATCATGAATTACTAATGAGTTTGAAATGTTAACATAATTTGTTTTGATTGGTTTATTTACTGCGAGTACTTGCCGCGAGTAAAAAAACAGTTCAAAATGTCCAAGCTTGCGAGGACTGGAAATCCGCCTTTAGAATTGCTACGAGTGGATATGTCCTATTGTAGGGTTGTTAGAATTGTATAGAGTTAGGTCCGCCCTTCAATAGGATAGATATAAAAACGTGCCACAAACACTACGGAGCTATTTTACAAAGACTTCATTTACGGAAATTAAGCCTAATCATTTTATAATAGCACGATAATAGCGCGTCTGTCTATTTTAGACTCCAAAATATACACGTACAATAGACCACTTTCATAATGGCCACCACTTTAAATATTCTTTTATGTGCATCTAAATTAGCCTTTCCTTCTGGCCTCGTTATGAAGCAAAGATTCTTTTGAATTGAAGACACACGAACGAGGCTAGAAAGGCTTCTCAAGATGCACATAAAAGAATATTCAAATTAATCGATATTATGAAAGTGGTCTATAGCGTCTGTCTATTTTAGACTCCAAAATATACATGTACAATGCCACGTCTGCATGTAAAGAAAGTTAATGAAATATGTGTTCAATTCTAAATTGTCTAGAATCGTTCAGGCGTATTTAGCCACAATAGCGTACCGTCGAGCTGCTATTAATAGCCCACAAAGCGGACGGACAAACGAAAATTGACTTTCAAATTATTGCAAATGAGCCATTATCTATTGTTCGGACTGCAAGCATTGTGGGTAAAAGTGGACAAACATCAATCCTGACGTCATCACGACGTAGCGCTATTACGGTACTGAAAAAGATGGCGGCGGTGCATTTAACCACAATGCTTTGCGACCTCAAATCAGCTCAAATAACAACTAAACATTGTTTATCCATGTTAAAATGGATTAAGTAAGCAAGAACTACATTCCCACTAAAGTTGATCGTTTTAAAAGCATATCTTCCAATAATTCTGCAAGAAACAATATTTACTGCACGCAAGGATTGTGGTTAAATGTACAAGTCACCATCTTCTTCCGTACGAGCAAGACCTTTCCGCATGAAGTGCGTGGATAACGCGTTGAGAGATTTGATTGGCACTCGCAAAACTTCGGACATCCAAAACTTCGATCAAACATTGGACATAGCCAATCAGATTTGTCAAAAAGAAACATCACATGATCCATTCATACATCATGTTGATTTGAAATTTCTACGCAGAATTAAATTTGGGAGAAGCCTGGCAACTGTGTATAATAACCTGGGCAATTTGTCTTAACTGTGTTAGAAGGTTCGGTGAAAATGGCGGACAAGATTATTTACACGGTCTTAGTTTCTTGTTTTATTTTTAACATGAATAATAAATGACAAATATATATCGAACGACAAAAAAATCGAAATCCAATGAGACACGTTTAAAACACAACTATAACAATATATTATACAGTAATCCATTATTATTACATGGAGCCTTTGTCAATGAAAATCAAGCAGTGTACAATACACATTGTTATATACCAAAGACTTTCGTTTGCCAAAGATGAAATCCTATTGGTCAAATCATGGTCACGTGTTGTTCAACAAACTCAATGTTTCTTTCTGCCGAGGGAAACATTGCACTGTTTCCCTCTGACGTCAACAATGAAGAAGGAAACAGTACAATGTTTCCCTCTGACGTCAGCTTTAATCATGCTTGTTCACGTGAATACACAATGATTATTGCATCAGATTCAGAACTTTGGACTTTTCGGAACATTTTGAAAACAAGAGCTTGTTTCGAGCTTGTTTGGTACGAAATAGTCCATTTTCCAAAAGAAAGAATATCTATGCATATCTTAAAAGAAGGTCTGAAGAAAACCTGGATAAATTTAAAGCTGTTCGTTGTACTTGTTAAGTCTTTTTGCCTTTTGCAAGTTTCGAGTCAGTTTGGTGTTTCGTATTTTAAAAGTCTTTGGTATATAACAAAACGCTTGTTGACTTTTGCCTCGGGAAACATCGAGTTTTACGGTCCCTCAGGCTTCAATGTCACCCTCGGGCTAAAGCCCTCGGGTGACATTGAAGCCTTCGGGTCCGTAAAACTCGATGTTTCCCGAGGCAAAAGTCAACAAGTGTATAATATATACTTAACACGACAGAAAATTTAATTTTCCCAAATATTAAAAAAAATTGCTTCCTAAAACTAAAATCAATAAAAAAATAAAAGCTTAACAACAACAATTATATTGAACAGTAACAGTTATTAAAAACAACAGACTCAAGGAGCCTTTGTCAATGAAAATCAAGCAGTACAATACTTAACACAACAGAAAATTAAATTTTCCCAAATATTAAAAAAAAATTGCTTTCTAAAACTAAACTCGCAGAAATAAAAGTTTACCAACAATATTAAAAAATAACAGTTGCAAAAAACAACAGACTCAAGGAGCCTTTGTCAATGAGAATCAAGCAGTACAATGCACAATACTTAACACAACAGAAAACTAAATTTTCCCAAATATTAAAAAAAACACCTTTCTAAAACTAAAATCAAAGACGTGGAAGTATAAAACAGGACTACAATAATCAACAGTTACTAAAATCAACAGACCCAATGAACCATTGTCGAAAAATAGGTCTAGTAAAATCGTTTCCGCATGTGCAGGCTGTGTACGAATCTAAAATCCAAGTTTTTTACCATCTATACTGTAGTCCTGAAATACAATGGGGATGTATATAAGTATAGTATTCAGAAAGCTAAAAGGGCTTCAACTAAATCTTTGAATGTTTGTACGGTGATAGTAAAGGAGAATTTCAAAAAATAAAAGATATCAATCCTTGGTAAATTTAACCTTTGACATAAACATGCCGTGCACATGAAATCTTGCACGTGACTGCTCATGCCACATACCATAATCTTGAACTGCATCTCTATAACTGGATTGTTAATCCAGCTCCAAAAATGAAGCCACCGGACATGACGCATTTGGAGTACAACAGTGTACCGACTACCTTTTTTAGCCACAGGGAGCCCATCTTGGCAGAGCGTGGGCACCTGTGGCACACGTTTTTTCCGCCTTTTTTCCCGCTTCCGGTAACCGTTTTTCGTTTTTTTAAATCCCCTGCCACGGTCCCCCGCGCGTCTTTCGAGTGTGCCACAGGTGCCCACGCGCTGCCATGATGGGCTCCCTGTGTTTTAGCTTGCAGTTTTTAGTCAAACATTTCTTGTTTTTTTTTCTAAGGGAGCACCTTGCATGGGTCACGGTGTCCTGTTTGCGCTTTCTCCTAATTGGGTGGATTATTTTTCTTTATTTAATTTCTGTCCAACGGCATACGTCATCTTACATAATGTCTCAATCAATTCCAAGCGTGACCATGCCCCCCCCCCCGGCATTTGACGGGCATTTGATGATTCACCTGTTCCCAGGGTCGGGCATTTGCCTCTGCAGGTCGTCCCCGGGGTGGGGAATTTGTTGAAGTACCTAAATAGTATATACTTGTCTGTTATTTTCTTGAAAAGTAACCTGGCAAAAGTAAGTACTGTAAATCTATATTCAATTACAAAAATTCTATCTTTTATAAAGGCACACCACATGTATTTCATACTAATACATGCTCGTCCACTTCTCGAGTTTTTTCATATAAAAATACGATATATTTCGGCAAATTTTTTCCATAAAAATACCACTGGCTCACAAGTGCCAAAAATGTCGCATATCTACCGTTCTTTAACCGTATTATAAAATACGCCATGCACATGTGATTGCAATCAATCATGGCCGCGGATTTACAGGAGCTTGAGGGGGATGATGTGCTGTTTGTGGCTTCCTGGCTTCGGGGAAAAGGCTTGGCCAACTTAGTTGAGACGTTTGAAAGTAGTTTCTGACCTCTATTTTATAAATATATGTTTATGTTTAATAATATGGTTGGTCACGGCTGCCTCAGCTGTCTGACAATATAAACATCTGCTTCTTTAAATTCCCATGGGTGGGGCATTTGCATCAATTTCAAGACCCCTCTGTGGGGATTTTGTACAGCTATGCTGACCCCATGATGGGGCATTTGCAATACTGTAACGCAAAAATGTCAAATGCCCGTCAAGTGCCCGGGGGGGGGGGAGATGGTCACGCTTGGAATTGATTGAGACATAACCAACCCCCAGTCTTTCCTTATTCTGTAAGATCGGGAAGGCAACTTTGGCACTTAATGTTTCGAAAAGTGCATGCCACACTTATTTCATTTTTTGGAGATTGCTTATTTAGATTATAAGCTTCAAATTTGTTCTATCGGAAATTTTCACTTCCCAAATACTTCAAGTCATCCGAAAGAACAATATTGAACCATGATTCGCCATTTCCCAAAAGAGTTGGAGACTGGTAAAGACCACTGAGTGCTGGTGTTTCCTTGGGCCCTAGCATTTGTAACCCGTCACCAGTCTTCAACTCTTTTGGGAAATGGCCAATAGGCTTGTTCTATCAAACTCTCACCTGTATAAGTCAGTTTAAGCTTGCCCTTCGTTTTTCTCCAGCATCAGCTGCTGAAACAACGGGTTCCCAAATGTTAGGGGTTGTTTTTGGCGGGTTTTGATCTCTTTTCCCTCGGATGACACATATGCTAGGTTTTCAAGATCTAGTATCTGTTTCCCATTAGAAACTGAATCACTAGTTGAGTCGTACATGGGATTTATTGCAATCGCGCCAAGAGATTTATAATCTTGTCCATCTGAGTACACTGGGTTTACTCGATAGTCGCTGATTTCCGTTCTGTGTGGTTTTTCTTCGTCGTCTGTGTCGTGCTGATATTTATCACCATGCTTCTTCTTTAATCGATAGACGAAAAATATTATGACGCCTTTGATAAAGAAGATACAATCATATATTAGAAGATAGAGTCACGTAAAGAAAGACGCTTTGTTTGTAGCTTGTTTGTTCCTTCCTTCTTCCCTGCCTCCCTTCCCTTTCTTTCTTTCTTTTTCTTTCTTTCTTTCTTTCTTTCTTTCTTTCTTTCTTTCTTTCTTTCTTTCTTTCTTTCTTTCTTTCTTCCTCCCTCCCTCCCTCCCTCCCTCCCTCCCTCCCTCCCTCCCTCCCTCCCTCCCTCCCTCCCTCCCTCCCTTCCTTCCTTCTTTCCTCCCTCCCTCCTTCCCTCCCTCCCTCCCTCTTTCCTTCCTTTCTTCCTTCTTTCTTTCTTTCTTTCTTTCTTTCCTTCCTTCCTTCCTTCCTTCCTTCCTTCCTTCCTTCCTTCCTTCCTTCCTTCCTTCCTTCCTTCCCCTCCCTCCCTCCCTCCCTCCCTCCCTCCCTCCCTCCCTCCCTCCCTCCCTCCCTCCCTCCCTCCTTCTTTCCTTCCTTCCTTCCTTCCTTCCTTCCTTCCTTCCTTCCTTCCTTCCTCTTTTCTTTCTTTCTTTCTTTCTTTCTTTCTTTCTTTCTTTCTTTCTTTCTTTCTTCTTTCTTTCTTTCTTTCTTTCTTTCTTTCTTCCTTCCTTCCTTCCTTCCTTCCTTCCTTCCTTCCTTCCTTCCTTCCTTCCTTCCTTCCCTCCCTTCTGCATATCTATCGCATGTCTTTCTATTAACAACCATGCTCCTTACCTATAATTAAAACCAAAATGCCAACAACAACTCCAGCAATCCAAGCTCCGTTTCCACTTCCGTTATCCGACGTGTACACTTCCTCGGGCACAGGTGTTCCGGTCGTTCGTTCTTCGACCACTCCTGTTGTCACCGTATCGTGTTCAGATGTATGACTTTCTGTAACCTTTTGTGTCGGCTCTGTAAACAAAACGTTTAGTCATTTACAAGAAAAAAACAATCTTCTGAATTTTCTTAAAAAAATAAATTTCTTGAAAAAATTCACGTGGACAACTACACATTGTGTCACTCGTCTTACCCAAGATGCATTTCGCAACGTCCACGGTCGCTTCTTCGATGGTCACGTGACCACTAGGGCAAGACAGGCATTCGAATTGTCCTTCCATTGGTTGGTACGTGTTCACAGGGCATGTACGACATTGGCCGATGTTCTGTATAATCACGCCATATAGGCCAGCTGGACAGATAACTGTAATTTGATACAAAAAGTAATCTATTTACCGCGTTTCCTCTATTAACACCCCCCGGCCAAAATTGACCCTTTTCTAATAAGCCCCACCTTCAATATGCAAAAAGGAAGCGAAAATTAAGTCAGTCTTATTTGAAAGAACACCTAAAATGATAGAGTAACATCTTTTGCAGTTTTTCGTTTCCTTGCTTCGTTCTTGAGATATTTCAGTTTGTTTGACATGCAAGTTAAACATTTTGAGGTCATGACGTGCATAATGAGTTATCGAAAAAGGTTATATATCTTTTATATTGTCAAATATAATTACCTGAAAATCTACATGTTTAGTGTTCTGGACGAAACACACACACATGCTGCCTTTGAATTAATTTGGTTTAATAATAGCAAAGCTATATAACTTTTCTCGATAACTCATTATGCACGTCATGACTTCAAAATGTTTAATTCGCATATCAAACAAACTGAAATATCTCAAGAACGAAGGAGGGAAACGAAAAACTGCAAAAGATGTTACTCTATCATTTTAAGTGTTCTTTCAAATAAGACTAACTTAATTTCCGTTTCATTTGCGCTTTAAGCGTAGTGAGAAAGCAGAAAGGAAAATCCTCTGGCCGAATCGGTTGAGAACTTTCCTTCCGAATTATCTACGCTTGGCTAGGTTCAGACTTTAAACCTTGTCTGTGGTTGGGTATTCTTTTAGTTACTAATAAACTAATTTGAACTGCAAGTCAATAGACAATTTCCCACGGTGACATTTTTGAAAGAGTAAGGTTACGCAATCCAGCATAGTTAATTCAGATTATCACCCAATTCAACCAGAGGCTTTGCATCTCCGACTACTCACAATGCGTGTACACCAGAGCCCCTGCCATCCGTTACCTTTGCATTGACTTTTGTCATACGATCCTTCATACACGGTTGTAAATCCTTCAGGACATTTAATACAAGATGATTGAGCTGCGTTTGGCTGATAAGATCCCAAGGAACAAGGAAAGCAGCTAGCTATCATATTTTCATCCAGTTTGCCAAAATATCCTGGTGGACAGTCGACTGAAGAAATAAGACAATACTTTACATCAGGTCAAGTGGCACCTCACAACACAACACAACGCTACATCACACCGTCAGGTCACTTGGGGTCACGTCAAGGCACGTCAGGATACGTGAGATTACGTCCAGTCAGGTCACGTCATTTCATTTCATGTCACGTCATACCAGGACACGTCATGTCAGGTCACGTCATGTCATGTCAGGACACGTCATGTCTGGTCACGTCATGTCAGGTCAGGTCACGTCATGTCAGGTCACGTCATGTTATATCATTTCACGCCATGTCAGGTCACGTCATGTCAGAACACGTCATGTCATGTCATGTCACGTCATGTCAGGTCACATCATGTCAGGTCACGTCATGTTATATCATTTCACGTCATGTCACGTCACGTCATGTTACATCATGTCAGGTCTCAGGTCACGTCATGTCAGGTCACGTCATGTTATATAATTTCACGTCATGTCAGGACACGTCACGTCAGGTCACGTCATGTTATATCATGTCACGCCATGTCAGGTCACATCATGTCATGTCAGGACACGTCATGTCATGTCAGGTCACGTCATGTCAGGTCACGTCACGTCATGTTATCATTTCACGCCATGTCACGTCACGTCATGTTATATCATGTCACGTCATGTCAGGTCTCAGGTCACGTCATGTTATCACGTCATGTCACGTCGTGTCATGTCATGTCATGTCATGTCATGTCATGTCATGTCATGTCATGTCATGTCATGTCATGTCATGTCATGTCATGTCACGTCATGTCAGGTCACGTCATGTCACGTCACGCCGCATTAAGTACCATCACGTCATGCCACATCATATCATATCATGCCAGGTCACGTCAGGTCATTTTCTTGTGCTGTGTTGCATTTTTTAATGTCACACTGACTCTTAAAAACGGTAACTTTTCTTACCACATTGAAAGTCTTCTTGCATCAGCATTTGGTTTTGTGAACACAGCAAAGAAAAGTCTTGAACAGTTAACGAATTCTTCTCCACAAAATAGGTTTGCTTATCCAACGAGAACGACAGAGAACCATTATTGGTTGCATTAAGCAGCTCACTAATCGCCTGCTTTATGTCGATGGTCGCGTTAATCACCTTTCTAGCATTTGTTTGAAAGTCATTATTAACGCTAGTGTTCGAGGTTGCGTTTTCTCCTAAATAATGGAATTTCCAACTACAGACCTCAAAATCATGGTCCGTTTTATTACCCCGAGATCTTTTTAACTGGCAGTTAACTGGATGTAAGTTCACTACACGTACTTCAGATGCATTAGTACTGGAATTACCAAAAGAAGAAAGCATGGTTGAAATCTTGGCGCTAATATCTTCATAACGGCTAGTGTTTACTTTCTTTACAAAGGTAGCGTTTTCGTCCGGTCTTCGGAAGATATATAGCGAAAGCGTCGCGGCTGGTACAGGTAGGGTGAAGTGCAAGGCTTTGACGAAGCTTGTCGTTGAAACACTGAATCCATACGAGTTGGACACGTTACAGAAATACCATCCTTCTTGGTGAGCTTGCATTGGAGCAAAGTTAAGGTAAGAAAATGTCTCGTTTATCAGAATGGAAAAGGTAGTTGAGTTGATAGATTTGAACCACCATTGATACGAGATGTTTCTATCGGTGTTTTCGATCTCGCATTGAAGCGACGCATCACTGGATAGAACCACGCTAAGATGGTCAACAGGTTGACCGATGATCAAAGGTGGTGAATGAACGACAACCACGGCCGGTGTGGATACCTCCTTCGCTATATGGTTCGATACTTCGCAAGTATAGTTCCCAGAATGAGACACTGTTGTGTTTTTAATCAGTAAAACATTCGATGCTTCACCTTGTAAAATGTCGTCGTTAAACCTCCAGTTGTAAACCAAAGCACCACCCGTGGCGTTGCAGGTTAGGAAAAGCATTTCACCCACGCCGATCTCCGTAAAGACTTCGGGATGCTTCGTAATATTTGGTGCGCGTGCGCAGAGGTCGTTCACTTCAGTCATGTTTTCAAGGATTTTCAAAATTTCCAATGAAATCTCAGCAGCATCTTCCACTGACATGTCAATGTTTTGCGTTAGGTTTGAAAGCTTTGTTTCGACATCTCTGATATGTTCGCGGACTTTTTGCGCTCCAGGCAGGTCGACTACTGCATAGATCTCGTATAAACCGTTCAGAATGGACGTCAGACAATCATCCAAGCCACTACACTCATCCGCTATTGCAGAATCATTAAAAATATTCTCCATAGTTGCGAACCAGTTATAAACAAGCAACTTCGTCGCTAACTCAAGAGGTCCGTATTGACCCTGGATTGCTTCGTCTATGAGAGATTTTGCTTCAAACAATTCAGGATCTGTTTCGAGATAACCTATATACGACAAATTCTTTACATTCATTCCAAATTTTAGCGCCATCGTCTCGTTGAGCGTAAACCGGGTTAAAACATTACTGGTGTTGAATGTTGCTTCATCTTTGTCTTTCAAGTTTTGGCGCAGATTGTGAACTTCAGACGACAAGTTGTACAGCGACCTGACGACGTTCTGCAAGGTTTGTTCGTAATTTGTAAACTCTGAACAGAGTCTGTGATAATCCTTAAGCGCCGACAACTTCGGGTCAGCGACAGAACTTCGAATGTCTTCCACTGAACGTTTCTTTCGCGACACACTGGACAAGTCCCCAACGGAATGACTAAGGATTTCCTTTGCAATACTTCTTAAAGATGTATTCAGCTTTTTGAAATCAAGAACTGTAGATAAAACCTCTCGAGTTCCGTTTAACTGAAACGGTATGTCAATGGGTAACAAGGTGTTTTCATGTCCCGCCGACACCTTCGCGTTGAATCTGATCTGTCCTAACTTAACCATCACAACGGACTCCAGGCGTTCATCCATTAATGTTTTCAACTTCAGCGGTTTTGCCGAAAGTTCCAACTTTCTCTTTCGAGCTTCGACTGTGACGTTATAAGCTTTCTCGAGACTGCGCACAGCACTTTGGGACGTATTTAGTGAACGCGAAGCAGACATAAGCTTAATGTACTCTTTCTGCTTCCTAATCTTCCAATACGAGACATTCTGTCTTGCACTCTCCAAACTGGCCAAGATCTTTCCAGCGTTGGCTTTCGTGGCCGACGTTTGGTTCAACGCAATTTTCCTCGCCTTTTTACAGAGTGCATTTTCGGCAACACAAGTGATATTCACAACAAACGAAGCACAAGGAACAGTAGAACAGCACGTTTTCTCAACGGTCTTGGTTATTTTATATTTCTCACACGATGTCTTGCACATGTAAGGAGTGTCTTCGTACTCGTAGTGAAATACACGCTTGGTGCACGTTACTTGTTCAACGTGACACTTCCAAGATCCGTCTCGTTGATCTCTTTGGCATGAGATCACTTTCTTTACAAGAGCACCAGCGCCTTTTCTACCTAAAGAAACAGCACTCTTCTTTACGGCTTCTTTGATTCCAACTTTAGCGTACTGCTTGAACACTTTTGTGACACTTGGACCACCGATGATGCCCGTTAAGAACCCGGTACCTATCGAGCACAACGTCTCGTCAATTCGCCCGGTGTCAAACAAGGTCACAAGGCCACTGCCAAGAGCTGCTGAGATTGGTGGAGGTACTCCAAAGAAAGTAGCCACCGAAGTAATGCCGAACGATAGAACGCTTTTCACTATACCACCGAAAAGCTTCCCAAAGACTTTTTTGAACAGTCCGTTGGTGCTGTGGATCCTATTACATTTCTCCTTATCGCAAAGTAAGACTTCGGAATAAGGAGGAAGCCTTCGTTGTTTGGTTTGAAAACAAGTCGCAGGACATACTCCCATGGACTTGCCAATAACATCGTGAAAGCACTTGTTACAAACGTTCCCTTCTTGACAAATGTCCGGACATTGTTTCACCAGGCAAAGTCCATCTAATTCAGACTTTAGCTCTTCCACATCTTTGGAGTAATTCCTTGCCACACGTTCCAGGTAAGTAAGTTCTTTTTTCGCTAAATCTAATTCACGCCCTGCCGTTGAGTATGCTTTACGAATTCCTTTCACTTTTTCCAATGCCCTTTTTTCAATCAGTAAAACGTTTTCGAGGCGAGCCTTTGCTCGTTGCTCCGTTTCATTAGCGGATGCCATTCTTTCCTGCGCCTTTCTTAAGACCTCTACAGCAAATCTGTTCATGTTTTCACTCAGGGAATTTCTTAGGTTACCCTCAGTTGACTTGTCTTCAAACTCGCCAGTAACAACGAAAACCTGGTTTTCCCATGAAGCTAAAATTGAATTACAATCCATGGACGCGTCGAACAAACCATGTATTTTACCAGTCACTGGGAAACTCATACCTTTGTAAGAAAAACTGACATTTACCAGCTTTTCAAAGCCGAGAATCTTGGCAACAGTTTGAAAAGAGCCTGTCGAAGTGGAGTTTTTATTTCGGGCAGTATGAAGCCGAATGTTTGGGGGTACATTAGGATTATGTTCAAAAATCCCGAATTTTCGTTTTTGAAGTTCGTTATAGTTGGCAGTAAATTCGACACCGGTGTTCTTGGAAGAATTTGTTTCTTGTGCGTTAGCGTTTCTCATAGAAAGTTGAATATGTAGATTGTGAAATCGTAAAGGACCAAACTTGAGAATTCCGTGGAAGGCCATACTGATGCCATTGTTTGTTTCGCTGTATGTTGACTGCTCGTTTTCTTTGTCCGAATAGATCGTCGTGTCAAGGAAGCAAGAAATTGTTTTATTCGAACCCATTTCAACAAATTGGGTTAACTCTGAGTAAACGAAAGGGTCTTGTTGAAGTATATTGGTGAAAAATAGTCCATGTGGATCGTAGTTGGAGTTAGTCGAACGGCGTTTCAATTTTCTGCCTATATTAAATAGTTTGAAAAAAAGTTATATAAGTACAAGTTGTGGTGCAAGAAAAATTTTTAATGATTTTGATTTTTCGAAAAATCATAAAATTATCTGCACAAGTTTCTTTTTTAAAAGTTGATTCATTCTCGTACCCAGACCTACGCGCTGATGCGTGAAGTGGCTCTGGGAATCTCTGGAAATATGAGCGTTCTGATTGGCTTTACGAAACAATGAAAATAATTCAAACAAATGCAACAAAATAAGAATTTTACAATCTACACTCTGTTTGCCATAAACGTACGTTTGATATAATTTGACAAATCTAATAACAGCAATAGACCACATTTAAATTCGAAAATATAATACTATAAACTAATATTTATCATGTTGCGATCGTCTCTCAAAACAACAGCCTTCAATCCCATATTCTTTCGTTTCGCCAGTTGGTCTTCGATGAGTACGATTAAAACTGATTTGACCAAAACAACACTTTCTTTCCAGAGTGGGCTGATGTTTCTCGTTTTAGATTGTAGACTAGTCAAACACCAGGGGAAGAAGTTGATAAATATTGAATTTGCCAAACCGCTTTGCAATACAGCTGTGATGTCTTCGACTCCGCGAACGTCGAACGATGGCTGTTATGGCATCTTTCTGTTCTCTCTTTAACACTAACTAGATTGTCCCGTTCTTTCTAACGCATAGCTTCGTTTACCTCGCGATTCATGATGGATACGAATCATACGATACGATTTACAGGAGATTTGTTGCCGAGGAGGGGAAATGACAAGCCGTTTATACCATGAGTCTGGGCACGAGAGTTTGGAATGTTTGGAATGCGCCTGACGTCACTGCGTAGGGAATCCGACGCAGCGATCCAGAGTTTCCCAGAGCCTTCGCCAGCGGGGAGCGCGAGGGTCTGGGTACGAGAATGAAGTTGATTCCAAAATGAAATGAAATGGAATGAAATGAAATGACATGAAATGAAATAAAATGGAATGGAATGAAATGAAATGAAATGACATGAAATGGAATGAAACGACATGAAATGAAATGACATGAAATGAAACAAAATAAAATAAAATAAAATAAAATAAAATAAAATAAAATGGAATGGAATGGAATGAAATGGAATGAAATGAAATGAAATGGAATAAAATGAAATGAAATAAACTGAAATAGAGTAAAATGAAATGGAATAAAATGAAATGAAATAAAATTAAATGAAATAAAATGAAATAAAATAGAATAACATGAAACAAAAATAAATAAGATGAGATGAAATAAACTTAACGAAATTAATTTTTGCCCTGCATACATAAAGCCTCTGCGGAGGAGAGAGAGGCTGTGGTTAAATAATACAGACGACTTATTTACACCGTTTGACGCACCTCCAAACTTAGCGTAACCAATCGACTGTGCGGCTTCCAGAATAAGTTTCGTCGTTTTCCCTTCTACTTTGAACTTCGCTGTTAATACAACTTTACCATAGAGATCCACTTCCCATTCTTGGTCTAAAGGAGAATCTAGGATCTTTAAAAAACACAGAAAAACAGCCAAGTGAGAATGAAATATACACCTAATCCAATTTATTTCGAAAACGAGTTTGGTAATTCCCGATATATTTAGCATTAAAATAATTTTTTGCTTAAAGTAATCAATAGTCACAATAGACGTGAAAAAATCATAATTTGGGAAACAATTAGAAATACAGATTTTTAAGGCATAATAAAGAGCGCATTCAAGCATTTTTTCCCCAATTATTTCTTCTACACGGCGAAACTTTTATAAAATCCTCATCCAATTTTCAACTAAATTAAACCAAAATGTAATGGCTTGGTCCTTGGTCTATGACCAATCTCTCTACAAACTTTCATGAACATCTGTGCAGTGCTTCGTGAGATATCCCGGCGACAAACGGACAGACAAACAGATAAACAGAGATGGAAACGTAAACTTCTGGGGGTAATAATTCACGACTACTTACATTATCTATGTCGTCAACGTTGACAACCATTGTTCCCTCGAATTCCACGCCAGAGTTGACAAAACTTGTGTTCCCGAAGAACTTACTAAACGACGACACTATTGCCATATTACCATTCGCCGAAGACGGAATTTCGAAGAACCGTTCACCATTCCAAAACGGAACTTTTTCAAGTGTCTGAATTGACTTTTTCTTGGAGATTTGTAGAGAGTAAAACTTAAAGTTCCATCCGTTTTCCTTCAATCTTTTTGTAACGTAAATATCGTTTATCAAATCCATGTCTCCAAGCGACGGACGAAGGATGACGTTCTTTGACGACGGACCGCAAAGATCGAGAGCCAATGAGACTGGTGCGTTGTTATCACGTGACCCTAATAAGTCAACATCATTTTGTATAGTAAGGTTGAGATTGCGAGACATGAGAAGCGAATAGAACGAGTCTTCGGATATTGGTTGTCCTTCTCCGACGTCGGTATCTCGCATAAGCTTTCCTGTTAGATAACGCGCTTTAAGTTCGGCGTTAGACAATCTTCTAGAAGAGTTGTTGTTGCGTAGCGTTATGTTTAGCCATTTAGGAAGACTGTCGCGGACAGCATCCAAAAACGATTGCTCTAAAACACGCGATTTTAAAAATTGTTCGGCTGAGTAACTAACATCTTCCTCGCTGCAGTGCTCAGAGACTGAAAGCAGATCTGAATTCGGCAGGTTGCTACCAACCAACGATAAAGGTACGTTAGTCGCCCCAATCTCCACGTTTACCACGCCGCGTGTCATTGCCAAAGGACCAAACTTAACCCACGGTAACGTCGAGGCAGCATATATGACGTCATTTGTATGAGGACATTTGTTTAGCTGTTTCTTGTGACAACCAAAAGGAAGTGTGTTGGACAATAGTTCGTTATCAGATGAGGAATTGGCTGGGGATCTGACGAAAATTCTGCTTGGCGAAGGCAGCTGAAATTCTCCGGCATTGGGACCGGATAATGAGTATCGAATAGTTTGCCAGCCTGGTTGACGAGCGGTGATTCTCAGAAACTTGGTAGGTGAGACACCATGTTGAAAACGTAGACGAACAGGATTGAATTTCAAATCTCGGTTTATGAAAGTGAGAACAATGTAATCACTGGGAGGTGAAGCTCGAAATGTGAGGGGTGGCGAGGGAATGTCAACGGTCAGTGGGGGACAGTAAGGGATAGTAATATACCCAACGTTGCACGTAACTCCCTTGTAACCAGTGTTCGAGCAGTCACACGAGTAGTGAGTAGGGCTGAGTGAAGTACATATTCCACCGTGGAGACATGGGTTAGGTTGACAAACTTTGATTTCTAAAAAAATATAATTTTTAAGTTAACATTCTTATACCATTAATAATTCATGAAGAAAATTCAAAAGAATTCAATACGTATTTAGAAATCGGAAAAAGATTCCGGTAAAATTTAGCAAACTCTGAGGTCGATTTTCTCTTAAGCCGCGTTTACACTAGCGGCCTGGGCCTGGCTTGGGCCAAGTGTGACCCGTTCACACTTACGTGGCCAAGGTTTGGCGGCCAAAGTAAACAGGCTCGTATGTCTATACAATTTTTGGCGGCCTTGCACTACCAGCACCAGATCTAGCATCTTTATCTTTACAATTGCAATATTTTTCTCTGAGATGTTTGATTTTTGACTGGCGTTGTTTATATAGCGTTTCGCTTAAATCCACTATCCGCCATGTCTTCGGCAAGCTTCTCGAATACCGCATTGTTCCGTTTGCTGTGGTTTTCTAGTTGTCCTTGCACGTTTGCATCACTCCAAATTAAAGCGTAACAAGAAGCTTGGTTTCGATATCCGACCAAGTGTTTGCCATGAATACGAATGAAAACGATTAGAATAAAAATGTCTTGAAACGCACGAGCCGCAACTTATTATAATCGTTTTCCCTCCGATTCTTGAATCATGCGTCTGGCCAATTTTTATCGTAGGCGCTTCTTACCATGGCAATATGGCCTGGCCTAGGCCGGACCCAGGTAAAACCCGTTCACATCAGCATAAACGAGGCCCAGGCCAGGCCTAGGCCAGGCTCAGGCCAACTACTTTCGTCGGCCTAGTTTTCTGGGCCCAGGCCAGGTCCAGGCCAGGTAAAACCCGTTCACACCATCAAAAATCTGGGCCCAGGCCAGGCCTAGGCCTAGAATATAGATTCGTTTGAGAAGATATATCCAACACTTGCCAGTGTTCGTCCTCGGCGCCGATGTCTAAACACAGCCAAGCTGGGTAACACTTTGAGGCTTGAACCTCTCTCTCCCTGTGCTGAATAAAATCGTCTGGGGTTAGCCAGAATAAAATACTAAAGGGGTGTTGGTGGCACAGTGGTTAGCGCACGCGCCTTTCACCTCTGCGACCCGGGTTCAATTCCTGCTCTCTGCAGTTATCTGATTAAAATTTCACCTGGGCCGTATGTGAGAAGAGTGCTTCCAGTTTGACTCTACCAAACATCGCAGGTTTCCTCCGGGTACTCCGGTTTCGTCCTGTAGAAACACTGGACCAATGAGGGAAGGCCCTTACTGGACCTCTGGGGAGAACAGTTAGCTATTAACTGATAGAGCTATCCAGTATAAATAAGAAAAATAAGATTAGTTTAAAGACTCGCCTTCAGGCTTGTTTAAAAATTTGTTATAATTGTATTACACAAGCTGTTTATTCTAGTACTCCACCTCTGCATGTTATGTTCCTTGGTTGCCATACACCATTCACGTCACAGATAATCGTTTGCGTTCCCTGGATGTAATAATCACGTGCACAGTCCACAGTGCATCGCGACCCAAAATGAGTTTGACAAGGAGAGTATACAAAGCCATTCCATGGTTCAACTGGAGTGGGACAATGGATTACTGGAAACAAATATGAAAAAAAGAGTTGAAAGCTTGTGTTCTTGTGAAATTCACATTTTCCCATTAAACTATACAAATACTGATATAAAATAACAAATTTCGTACAAAGAAGTCTAAAGACAGCCATTCAATTGAAATATAGTAATAAAAGTAGTGTGCTGCGTAGGCAGTGTTGAAACAACAATCGAAATATGGTATAGTAGGTTAATACTGCCGAAACAGAACGTAAGTGGTCTAACGTTTCGAGCGAAGGCCCTTCGTCAGAGAGACACGTTTCTCTCTGACGAAGGGCCTTCGCTCGAAACGTTAGACCACTCACGTTCTCTGTTTCGGCAGTATTAACCTACTATACCATATTTCAATTGAAATATAGTAAGGCTTGAGTACCCCTGAAATTACTGGACGTAGTTTCTAACGTTTCGAGCAAAGGCCCTTCGTCAGGGAGTTCTCTCGAAGGGCCTTCGCTCGAAACGTTAGAAACTAAAGAATAAAACATAATCCGAAAATCGTCATCTTGTGACTTGATATTCAAGTTAAAAAACAAGATAAGACAAAATGAGAGGTAATATTTCGACTCTAATTCAAAGTCATTATCAAACCAATAATTTACAAGCTTATATACTGAGTCCCATATATATACAATAATCACAAGGATGATGTCACCGCTTAGTAACTGGAAATGTCACCAAGTTGACAAAACAGGTTAGACTGACATGTCAGCTGAATTGTTTCAAGTAAATGAAGATAAAAAATATAAGTTGACAGTGGTGAAAGGATATAAACTGTACATATTAAAGTTCTAAAAATAAAGCTAAGGAAATAGAGATAGTTCTTTGCTGGCCTTTAGGCCATTGTTCAGTTCAGGCTTTCTAAATTTGATTAGAAGAGCTTCTAAAATAAGTAATTGATTTGTGTTACCAAATTTACAGGAGTGAATTATTGTAAAGTTATTAAATATTTGGTTCGATAAACTAGGTCCAAGAAGAGGGAAATCAGAGGTGTTATTAAGGTTGTCATAAAGAATGTTGAGGTTGGCAAGGTGTTGAGCAAGAGGACAGTCAATTTGGTGCTGTGCTACAGCGCTAGTGTTGATGTTAGCGTGTTCAGAAAGGCGAGTTTGAAGGCAGCGTTCAGTTTTTCCAATGTATTTGTGGTTGCAACCGGGACAAGAAATCTCGTAAATTACATTGTTTTTAGAAAGGTCCGGTATTTTATCTTTATTTGTGGTGAAGAAGGCAGTTTTTTTGGTTTGGTTAATTACAGCGAAATTGACATCAACTTTTAGGTTGCGCCGAAGTTTTTTAATTAGGTTACGTAATTCAGCAGTACTCAAACATTACTACAGGGTGTCCCAAAAAAATGCTCCCCATCCATTTATGAGGTGCATCTTCTTTAATTATGATACAAGAAGTAAATTTTTATGTCACGCCGAAAGCCCATGCCTCCTTCTTTGTTGTCTGAAATTTTCAGAGCTAAGTAGGTATCTACTCGCTTCCTGTAGTCATTTAAAGAGGCAACATCAAAATTTGGACTTGTCCAAATTATGTATGCTACGTCAAGATTTGGAAATCTTCTCCTAAAGGCTTCCCTTGTCCTTGTTGGGCTTCTTGTTTCGTGATAGGAAAGTACCATGAATGCTCTTTCCTCGGGAGTGAATTGCTGTCCAACCATCTTAAGACAGATGAAGTAAAGTGCACTTCTGCCTACATGGCAAACATGTGCATGGAACTCTCATGAGCATTGTTATTACCCCAAGGAACCCCACATCATTTGATGCCGCATTGCTTCATTTGGAATCAAACTTTATTCCCCTGTGGTCAGTTTTCACATGCATAAGTATTCAAACTTGTATTCCGCACTCAAACAAAGCTGTGGTCAAACATGGGATGGGCGACATTCGTTTGGGACACCCTGTATTTTTCCAAATCTGTAGGTAGCATAGATAATTTTCATAATTTGGACAAGTTCAAATTTTGATGTTACCTCTTTAAATGACTCCAGGAAGCGAGTAGATAACTATTTAGCTCTGAAAATTTCAGACAACAAAGAAGGAGTGATGGGCTTTCGGCGTGATACAATCCCAACCGATTTATTTTGCTGGCAGAAACCCTGTATAATAGTAAAATAACTTTACCTATATTTATATCCAATATTTTTTCACTTACTTTTACACTTCGTCTCTATACCAGTCCACGTCCTCAAAGGGCTACACGTGCGGTTCTTTGAACCAATAAGATCATACCCCGGCGAGCATTGGAAGTGACAAACCTCCTCTGTTGTATAACCAGAACAATTTTTCGCACCATTCATTACAGGAGATATTGGGAAACACGGTCGACCTAATGCCAAAAATAGAAGTAAAAAAAGAAATATGATGAAAAATCACAGTGAGGACCACATCTGAAACTCATTAATAATTCATGGACAGAAACACGCGACGTGGACAAAAATCCCAGACTAATTTATTCATGAATTAATTAGTTGGAATTTGAAAATTTCAAATTTAAAAAATATTCAAATTTTTAAAAATTTTATATGAGTTTTTGAAATTTTCGTGAAGAATTAAGATGACTAGGATGCCCATGAAATGTCCCATATGGTCTATTCATAATGCTTCTTCTAATCAGACAGTGTCTGGCTGGATAGAGGTATGTGTTAAGGCGAGTATCTGGTGCCTCAAAACCAGACAGCTTGGCAGCTAAGGGATTGCAGCAAGTGGCTGCGATTGACCTTACAAAATATTTTGGAGCCTTGGCTGTCCATGTCGAATTCACTGTACAACAGGGATTCGTAGGCATGCTGATGAGCTCTGACATGGCGCAAAACAGTCCTAAAAAGTTCTGTCCAATAATGATAAAAAAAATGCAAAAGCCAAGTCCTTAAAAAGTCATAAAATGTTGTATAAAAAATACAAGTTAAAACTGTAAGATTTTGCTAAATAGTCTTGTCAGAATGCAGGAAATGCCATTTCAGGAAACCAAATTTTAAAAATTTTCCGGGGGGGCATGCCCCCAGACCCCCCAGAAATAATATTTCCGGGTTTGACGTACTCTGAAAATTTCTTGGATCCACCCCTGCTCGGAAGAGTGTTTCATCAGGATTTAAAAACTCATTAATAATTCATGAGGAAAACACAAAGGAAAATCATGACTGTGACGTGTCTCTATATGTGATAGAGACACGCTCGCTATTTTCGATGAACTTTTTCTTCGATTTTGCGGCTCAGACAACTTCAATTTTCAAAATTGATTTCTAAATGAGCTTATTATATGGATAGTTTTTGAAGCCATTTAAAACATTCGCAGTACGTGTTTTATCAGATCTAAAACACCCGGCTATCGCCTCGTGTTTTAAATCGGATAAAACACTGCTGCTCATGTTTTGAATAGTACACCCAAACACCTCAAAGTTTATTCAAAAACCTCGGCTTCGCCTAGTTGGTTTTCAACAAACGTCTTCTTGGTGTTTTCAAATCAGATAACAAGCAGCTTCTCGTGTATGATCCATATTACCTAAAACAGTCTGCAATCGCCTCGTGTCTTTTCACCTCACAAAACACTTCTGCTCGTTTATTACGATAGTACATAAATTCTTTAGATCACATTACATACCTGCACAATTTCCGCCATTTGGCGACAAATCAAATCCTGGTCTACAGTTACACTTATAGCTTCCTGGTATGTTTACACAATTGTGTTGGCAATGGTGAAAACCAGTGGAGCATTCATCTATGTCTATACATGAAAAAAAAACCAAAAACAAAGCATAAAATCGACATCTAATTGGGAATTTTAAGCTTTTAAACAGGACATCAATCATTCATTTTAAATGTTTTATTTCATAAAACAAATTACTATGAGCAAAACACGATGTTTAGTGTAGGCAGTACATACGAAGCGAAAATTAAGACCCCGTTTTCACGATACCGGTACAATTTGAAAACGGAACAAAATCATGCCGTTTAGGCCTTGCGTTTACACGACACCGGCACAAAAATGGCATGAAAACGGCACAAAATGAAGACGGGTTCCTTGACGGCATGAAATAAAAACGGAACACTAACTGGTATCGTGTAAACGCCGTAACAGTTTGATGACAGTAATCACGATATATACGACCACAGTATTCGGGTCAGCAGTATATTCACAAAGTCTTCTCAATTCTCATTGGAAGAGAATAGTCACATGCTAATCCGTCATTATATTATACCAGCACCGTGTCAACGCAAGACTTTTTGGCCTGTATTTACACACCGGTATGATTTTGTTCCGTTTTCAAATTGTACCGGCATCGTGTAAATGGGGTCTAAATGAGATATTTCAGTTTGTTTGATATGCAAATTAAGCATTTTAACATCATGCGTGCACAGTTATCGGAGAAGGTTAAATATCTTTGCTATTATCAACAATAATCACTTGAGAATCTACATGTTTGGCCGGTGTTGTGGAAAAAACACCCCCACACGCTTCCCTCAAATTGATTTTATTTGATAATAGCAACGGACATATACATGTAACCTTCTCTGATAAGTCATTATGCACGTGTGACGTCAAGATGTTTAATTTACATATCAAACAAACTAAAATATCTCAACAACGAAGCCAGGAAACGAAAAACTGCAAAATATGTTACTCTGCCATTTTAATTAAGTGTTCTTTCAAATAAGACAAACTTAATTTTCGTTTCATGTGCACTTTAAGCATATATGACATTTAATTGCTTCAAGAAACATACCATTACAAGACTTTGAATCAGTTCCAAGGTAATATCCTGATCTACAAGAACAGTTAAAACTGCCAATTTCATTGGTGCATTTGTGAGCACATCCCGATATTTTCTCAGAACATTCATCCACGTCTACAAAAATCAATCATATAGGTAATTCACACCTTCTCTAGATAACCAGAACGTTTACAAAATATAAAACATACTAACACGGCAACTGTAGCATCAAACAGGGGCGTAGGAAGCTTGATAAACTCAGGGGGGCCGACTCTCACGAGGCGCCACCATGGTTGGCGCCGAGCGTTAAAATTTTGAAAATTTGGAGTCTCTAGATCATCGGAAATGGCATTTTCAGAGTCTCCTCTACCTCTTTCGTTAGGCCCTTTCATTAATTCTTTCATTATAATTTGTGAGTCTCTTGCTATCCGTGAGTCAGGATGGATTATTATTATTATTAATTGGCCGATCAGCGCAATCGAAGTCGCACTTATAATGCAATTTTTTTAAATTCAATTAATTTTTTTATTTTTTTTTTGGGGGGGGGGGGGCGGGGCGGCGAAAGCTATTCCGGCCCCCCTTTATAAAATATTAGGGGGGCGGCCCCCCTGCTTCCTTCGCCCCTGGCATCAAAATGCTTTTGGCAGTATTTCTTGCAGCTTAAAAACCACTGTAACACGATGCAACGATTTGTGAAACCTGTGTCGCAACGGTATATTGTGAGACAGGTTTCAAGACAGATTGGCAACGTAGTATTCGGGCACCGGTCGTGCCGGGCACGAGCACCAGTCTGAACAGGATTTTTACGGTGCCAATCACTTTTAACCAGAAAACAAACAGTGGAAACACATCGACAAAATATATTTTGGCGCCAAGAAGCACCAAAAGCATCCAGGCTTTAACGAGTCTGGAAACCAGTGCATTTAGTTGCTGTCCATTCGACACGGAATCGAAGAGTACTTCGTCTAAATTCAAGTAAAAGTCGTTTTGAGTTATTTGCATTCAAACTGTCCAAATTCGTTTGTTTCAGTTCAAGTAAGTTGAGTAATTTGACATACTGCTAGGGTGGGCTCCCTGTGGACCTAGTGCTTGACAGACATGCAGATGTATGCTCACCATCACATGATTTGTAATCTCCTGCGTCCAATCGATATCCAACCTGACATGTACAGTTGTATCCTCCGGGATAATTCACACACACTTGACTGCAGCCATGGGCATTACCAGCGCATTCGTCATGGTCTAGCAAGACAAGAATTACTCTTGGTTTACACTTGACGTAATGGCAGACATGTTGGGGGAACTTTAACAAAATAATACCATTAGCAGCTATTGTATTTGCAACCTCGTCCCCAGGGCATTTTGCCTCCACGTTGGGAGTCGGAGAAAATGGCCCTGGCATCGACTGGTCGATTCTATAATCGGATTGGCCGGTTTAAAAACTTGATTAATTCAGATACAGTGTAATTTATTCATCAAAATATGAATTGCAATAAATCCACGCTGCGAAGTTCATCCAAAGAATTGTAACGATAGCTTTGGTTAAAGTCAAGAACAACATTAGATATACGTTTCTTCCCGACATTTAAATGTATCCTGGATAATCGTGGGGAGTATCATGATGAATAATGCTAGCCAGTTGCATTTATGATAAAGGTTCACATGAGTGATTCGGCAGAGCGTTAAATATTTATTATTTATTATTCATGTATACGTATTATACAAAAACGAAACACAAAGACCGCATAAATTTTCTTGCCAAAACACCCCAAAATTCTGGGTGTCACGTGACCAGCCGATGCCAGGGCCATTTTCGCCGACCTCCCAACGTGGAAGTAAAATGCCCTGGGGACGAGGTTGATTGTATTTGAAGTATGTTTTCCTCCAACATGGCTGCCGTATCTTTGTCTTCTAAATCTCAAGGGATTGATTGCAAACCACCAATACTCTGAGGATAATGCTCTTGTACGTCGTTTACACATGGCATCAAATATTTACATGTATCGGAACGATTTATAATTTACTTGCATGTGATTTAACCGTTTCACAGTAAAGTATCAAAAAACCGGTACATTGAACCTTGCAACGTCGAATGTACTGTGAAGTGCCAACACGCCAGGAGATGACGAGTAAAATCGTCTGACGTTGGAGAGAGTAAAATAATAAAAGTGTAAAATAGCACCATTGGAAAGAATAGCGATAAATTAGAAACAGCGAAATGATCTGAAAGCTCAATGTCCTCATTTCACTGACCTACATACAGGTAAATAAAACTGAACAAACAAAAATGGTGTGTGAAAAAAAGGGTGTACTGTCTGTCTGTCTGTCTGTCTGTCTGTCTGTCTGTCTGTCTGTCTGTCTGTCTGTCTGTCTGTCTGTCTGTTTGTTTGTTTGTTTGTTTGTTTGTTTGTTTGTTTGTTTGTTTGTTTGTTTGTTTGTTTGTTTGTTTGTTTGTTTGTTTGTTTGTTTGTTTGTTTGTTTGTTTGTTTGTTTGTTTGTTTGTTTGTTTGTTTGTTTGTTTGTTTGTTTGTTTGTTTGTTTGTTTGTTTGTTTGTTTGTTTGTTTGTTTGTTTGTTTGTTTGTTTGTTTGTTTGTTTGTTTGTTTGTTTGTTTGTTTGTTTGTCTGACTGTCTGACTGTCTGACTGTCTGACTGTCTGACTGTCTGACTGTCTGACTGTCTGACTGTCTGACTGTCTGACTGTCTGACTGTCTGACTGTCTGACTGTCTGACTGTCTGTCTGACTGTCTGACTGTCTGACTGTCTGACTGTCTGGCTGTCTGACTGTCCGGCCAGCTGTCTGGCCGACTGACGGCCGGCCGGCGGCCGGACCGACCGACCAACTAACTCTCTCTTACCTGTACAATCCCTCCCATTGGAAGCAACATAATGTCCTTTAGAACAATTACACTTATAACTCCCAATAATATTAACACAAGTTCCTTGACATCCATGAATAACGCCGCTGCTTGGGTCACACTCATTGATATCTTAAAGAAAGACAAGCATGCCTGAATGTGTCAGTAAAATGCAAAACCTATAGATTCGTAGACCTACATAGACTCCCCACAAATACATAAAGTGTCCCGCCTTGACCTTCAGAAGATTCTGCCACTAATCAGCTGAGTAAACCCCCAAGATCGTAGCCTGTTTTTCATCAACAGTGTCCATCCTTAGATGCAACCGACGGTAGTAACCATTTTTAGTGTCGATGAACACCGCTGCCAAACGTTTATGCATGTGCGAGTTTGCACGAGGTTTAGTTTAGGCATTTCTCGTTAGTAGCCGTGGCAACAACAACCAGCCAGAGAAGACTGATCCAAGGTAAAATATTCATGACTTTCTTTCAAAAAGCATGAAAATTACGAAGGGGGCATTCCAGAATATGTTACAATATTGACAAAGAAGCCATGCACAAATTACCTACCTTATCTTTTTGGTAGTATGTTTATAATTTTAACTTTTGTGTGGACTCTCGGACCAGTCTAAATATTTCAGTGATTTCCCGCTCTTTTTTTGAGATACGAGCTCGGCCGTCGCGCAAGCGCAAAACGTTTGACAGCGGTGTTTCCAGTGTCGATGTATTTAGCTATTACATTCTCTTCCCCATATTCTTCGCATCACACAGAGAGAGAGAGAGAGAGAGAGAGAGAGAGAGAGAGAGAGAGAGAGAGAGAGAGAGAGAGAGAGAGAGAGAGAGAGAGAGAGAGAGGGGAGGAAATCATACTGTAACTCGCGTCTGGTAATATAGTTTTGGGTTGTAAGCATGAACATGCACAATTATCAATCTGCAAATTAAAATATTGTGCCCTTACCTTTACATGATTTTGTTAAGCTAGCATCCGGAGTAAAACCACGATTGCATGGACAGGTATAACTGCCTGGAATATTAACGCAATGGGTATTGACGCCACAATTGTGTTGTCCAGAAGTACATTCATTCCGGTCTGAAAAAAAGGATTTAAAAATACAATGTCCACTTGGTCTATAGATTTTCCCAACTTATAAATTGAACACAACAAAATTTAGCTTTCCAACGCAGCCAGGTGAAGAATCAGACTGTTCAGACATAGTCTAAAGCCGGTTTTCCACTCTAATTAGTTCCACCCGAGAAATCACAAGGCAAAGAAGATTTCCGCACCGCGCGCAAAATTCCGCCCAGTGGAAAACCGGCTTAACGTTACTCTGGCTTAAATGTTTTTTGAACGTAGTTGAAATACGGTAGTTACTGTTCATGACCCAGCGTTTTAGCGCAATCTAGTCTTTTATCGATGTCAAAACAGTTCCCATATTTATACTTATCAGTGCTTCGGTCATTCTCGTCCCCAGAGCCTCTTCCGTGCTGGCGCGCGGAAAAGGCTCTGGGGACGAGAATGTGCTTCGGTGAGATGCATGCAAATTTAAAATGATTTTCAAGCAATTAAACGGCTAACTTTAATTTGTGTATAGTTCATCTTAGTTATTCACTCTAAATTGCATCATTTTTGTTTTATCACGTAGACGGTTCAGTCAAAATACCGTACACGGCTCATTGGTAGTTGAGAAAAGACTCAGAAAATGCACTGAAGAATATTTAGTGTGCGGAACATTTTGGACGGCGCTTTCTTACGTTACCTTTACACGTCCTCTGGTCCGACATGAGATAGTAGCCTGCACGGCAAGTACATCTGTAGCTTCCATACGTGTTGCGGCAACCTGGCTTGTAGCTACAACTGTGTCGGTTGGTTCGACACTCATCAACATCTGTTTTAAAATAGCAATTAATATTTACTTTATCTTACAGACCTTCTTCAAAAATGGCCGATGAATTAGAATTCTTTTATGTGCATATAAATTAACCCTTATGACCTTGTTTTAAAGTAAAAATTATTTTGAATTTCACACATGAATACGAGTTCATAAGAGCTAATTTATATGTATATAAAAGAATTCTAATTCGGCGGCCATTTTGGAATAAGTTCTATTTACTTACTTATTTATTTATTTATCTATCTATTTATTCATTTAATCATTTATATATTCATTTATAAATTCATGATCAATTAAATAATGAAATACTGTAGATATACAGATATACACAAATAGGTTTACATTTAGATACAATGATATATAGATGAATGGCATACACACGCAAAAACGCACACTCTGTGTCAGACCTGATGCAGAATGATGTCAGATCTGTTCAGAAAAATGTAGCGACCCCTGATACAGCCTGTTGCAGTATCAGCTATGATACACCTATGATATCATATCTGTATCGTACCTGCAGCTACAACAGACTGTTCAGAACAGATTCGGTCAAACTGTATCAGCCTGACACGGTCAGCGCTGTATCAGTTTGATATAACAGACTGAACAGGTATGTTGTCTACGGAGCTGTCGGAAATTCTAACGAAATGTTTATACATCAGCGCTGGTACATTCTGTAGCTGTCAGGCTGTATCAAAAGTCGCTACATTTCTCTGAACAGATTTGATATCAGAGCTGATCAGACCGTGCGTTGTTTATACATGTGTAGATGGGTGGGTGTATGATTGTATGGATAGATGGAAAGATGGATGGGAGTATGAATGGGTGAATGGATAGATGGATTAATAAATAAATAAATAAATGGGTGGTGGATGGACGGTTGGGTGGGTGGGTAGATAAATGAATGGATGAATGGAAGAAGGGTTGGATGAATAAGTGTGTGGATGCATGCATGAATGAAGAAATGCATATTAAATACATAAGACATGTTCTTACCACTACGACACCGTGAGCCAGTCCAACCTGATGTACAGCGGCATGTTTGTGGAGATATACAAACTCCCCCGTTTTGACAACCACCAGTACAAATAGCTACAGTATTAAACGAAATATGTATCAGTAGTGAACGCTGTCTATACGGGTACTCGTAGTCTACGTATATCTCTATAAATAAATAAATAAATATATATATATATATATATATTATACATATATATATATATATATTATATATATATATATATTATATATATATATATATATATATATATATATATATATATAGATAGATAGATAGATAGATAGTTTAAGTGGGTTTACCTCAAAATGTTGAGTGTCGCAACTGTCAGTTTCACGCGGGGCGGTTTTCAGGCGCCTAAATATTTTCAAATCGAAACTATCCCCTGCCTGAAGATCGCCCCGCGTGAAACTGACAGTTGCGACACTCAACATTTTGAGGTAAGCCAACTTAAACTATACTATATTCGCTCTACCTTTATGGTATTGAGCACTTTCCGACATTCCGTGAACAAAATCACATGTGTTCGTTTGAGAGAGAGCCCCGCGTCCTGCCTCTCACCAAAAACGTTAAGCCTACAATCATTGACATAATTCTTGAAACAAAGCTAACATGAAATGGTTTCATACTCCCCCTTCCCCCCACTTCAATGTTGTGGACCTCAAAACGTTTGCAATTTGCACTCAGTCACCTGTCATTACATTTAAATGTTCAGAGTATCAACATTGAAAAGGGGGGACGGGGGGATAGTAATTCATGCAAAAAAGAGGCCTAGCAATTAACATGGCATGATTCACTCAAGTCGTTTCAACTAATTTTGTCAATGATTGTCTGAATTTACGTTAATAATTCTCCGTACATTTTTCGTTGCAGAGAAACGGCATATTTTACCCACGACTGCGCAAAGTGATCTCACATACATTTAACACATATATTGATCGCTAACAACAAACGATAATTTTAAAGGTTAATTACATGACGTCACCATGACGTCCTAATGTTAACTTTCACTACGCGGAAATCAGGTTCAAAATTATTGTCGGTTTAAAAGCTGCGCACGCTCTCTGTATTTCCATGATGAATTTATAATTCTGATACAAAACCTACACGTAAAATTAAAATCTGCCGATAACTTTATTGCAGATCTATCATGAAGGATAATGTATACCCTGCACTTGCGCAAATAATTAAAATATTTGACCATTCATGCTGATATAAAGAGAAAAATCGGGAAGAAATTGTCTTAAGTTAATGCCCAAAAGAACAGAACAAATTGTTTGCAGCAAGGGGGAAAACATTCTTTCACCAGTTGCATTCATTAAAAACTTGTCAATAGAATAATTACCCAAGGCTTCGAATTCATCTCAAGTTACAACTGGCACCCGTGTTATAAAAGAGCTCATATGTCAAGGAACATAAATAAACAATGAATTGAGGAGTTCAGCTCGATTTCAACAAAAATAATCCATACCCAAACATTTCTCCTTATACTTTTATCATTACAAATAGTTGACAACACATATATACTTCTAAGATATCATTGCACTTTGCTGTGTACGAGACCGCTAAAATTAAGCTCAGTTTACCACACTTTACCACAAACTTCGCATAATATTCAGTGCAATTTCAACTGAAATATTCGTTACACAAAGATGTTTTTAAACTTTAGCTCTATTTAAGCATTAAGTGGACATAATTGTTGCATTTGATCACACTTTACCATATACTTACAATAAAATTTAGTACACTTTACCACACTTTACCACAATCTGCATATATAAAAGAATCATAATCTAATTTATTAACATATGCATGGTAAAGTGTGGTAAAGTGTGGTAAAGTGTGGCAAAATACAGAATTGATATGGTAAACTGAATTGATATAAAACGATGTAGCTAAGAAATTACTATAAACAGTTCATTTCACTCGAAATAATTCTATAACACTATTTATTTGTCCAATATAACGCATGCTAAGCAGCAAGGCGCCATGTTGCGATAGACCCCCTGGGGAATTTGTTCAAAAAAACAAGACATGTTGGGCTTATTTCTCCGGTTGAACGTAATCGTATACGATCGATTGCAGAAACCGCCTAAATTCCATGTTATTCCTGACGCTTAAATTTTATTTACGAATAATTCCTGTTATGCTGCCACACTAATTCCACTATGTTCTTTCGCGAAAAATGATCATTCAAAGTAATTGAGCAACCAGCGGCACATGAGCCACTCGACTTCGCCACGGTTCTATAGAAATTCAATAGGACGAGAGTTCTTTTATCAAACTACTAATCTTTTTCTAAATGACTTGGTAATTTCTTAACTAGAGTGGCTTCTTCGACTTGTTTTGTCACATAGGTCATTATGCCTGTGAGCCGTGGCATACGCAACTTCTTTTAAATGGCTACAACTGTAATTAATCGCTTGCTTAATGCTTACAAAAAATTATTGTAATCCCGTTCGACAATATAATATGCATATAAACTAACCACATATTCTTCTTTAGCATATTTTAAAACATTAATGGTCAATCCATCAGAGAAAATGGCTTTTTATGAATTAAATCTGTTGCGTTTGCGTCCAATTTGTTCTCAGACAATCATTGACATAATTCTTGAAACAAAGCTAACATGAAATGGTTTCATACTCCCCCTTCCCCCCACTTCAATGTTGTGGACCTCAAAACGTTTGCAATTTGCACTCAGTCACCTGTCATTACATTTAAATGTTCAGAGTATCAACATTGAAAAGGGGGGACGGGGGGATAGTAATTCATGCAAAAAAGAGGCCTAGCAATTAACATGGCATGATTCACTCAAGTCGTTTCAACTAATTTTGTCAATGATTGTCTGAATTTACGTTAATAATTCTCCGTACATTTTTCGTTGCAGAGAAACGGCATATTTTACCCACGACTGCGCAAAGTGATCTCACATACATTTAACACATATATTGATCGCTAACAACAAACGATAATTTTAAAGGTTAATTACATGACGTCACCATGACGTCCTAATGTTAACTTTCACTACGCGGAAATCAGGTTCAAAATTATTGTCGGTTTAAAAGCTGCGCACGCTCTCTGTATTTCCATGATGAATTTATAATTCTGATACAAAACCTACACGTAAAATTAAAATCTGCCGATAACTTTATTGCAGATCTATCATGAAGGATAATGTATACCCTGCACTTGCGCAAATAATTAAAATATTTGACCATTCATGCTGATATAAAGAGAAAAATCGGGAAGAAATTGTCTTAAGTTAATGCCCAAAAGAACAGAACAAATTGTTTGCAGCAAGGGGGAAAACATTCTTTCACCAGTTGCATTCATTAAAAACTTGTCAATAGAATAATTACCCAAGGCTTCGAATTCATCTCAAGTTACAACTGGCACCCGTGTTATAAAAGAGCTCATATGTCAAGGAACATAAATAAACAATGAATTGAGGAGTTCAGCTCGATTTCAACAAAAATAATCCATACCCAAACATTTCTCCTTATACTTTTATCATTACAAATAGTTGACAACACATATATACTTCTAAGATATCATTGCACTTTGCTGTGTACGAGACCGCTAAAATTAAGCTCAGTTTACCACACTTTACCACAAACTTCGCATAATATTCAGTGCAATTTCAACTGAAATATTCGTTACACAAAGATGTTTTTAAACTTTAGCTCTATTTAAGCATTAAGTGGACATAATTGTTGCATTTGATCACACTTTACCATATACTTACAATAAAATTTAGTACACTTTACCACACTTTACCACAATCTGCATATATAAAAGAATCATAATCTAATTTATTAACATATGCATGGTAAAGTGTGGTAAAGTGTGGTAAAGTGTGGCAAAATACAGAATTGATATGGTAAACTGAATTGATATAAAACGATGTAGCTAAGAAATTACTATAAACAGTTCATTTCACTCGAAATAATTCTATAACACTATTTATTTGTCCAATATAACGCATGCTAAGCAGCAAGGCGCCATGTTGCGATAGACCCCCTGGGGAATTTGTTCAAAAAAACAAGACATGTTGGGCTTATTTCTCCGGTTGAACGTAATCGTATACGATCGATTGCAGAAACCGCCTAAATTCCATGTTATTCCTGACGCTTAAATTTTATTTACGAATAATTCCTGTTATGCTGCCACACTAATTCCACTATGTTCTTTCGCGAAAAATGATCATTCAAAGTAATTGAGCAACCAGCGGCACATGAGCCACTCGACTTCGCCACGGTTCTATAGAAATTCAATAGGACGAGAGTTCTTTTATCAAACTACTAATCTTTTTCTAAATGACTTGGTAATTTCTTAACTAGAGTGGCTTCTTCGACTTGTTTTGTCACATAGGTCATTATGCCTGTGAGCCGTGGCATACGCAACTTCTTTTAAATGGCTACAACTGTAATTAATCGCTTGCTTAATGCTTACAAAAAATTATTGTAATCCCGTTCGACAATATAATATGCATATAAACTAACCACATATTCTTCTTTAGCATATTTTAAAACATTAATGGTCAATCCATCAGAGAAAATGGCTTTTTATGAATTAAATCTGTTGCGTTTGCGTCCAATTTGTTCTCAGACAGTCTGAATTTACGTTAATAATTCTCCGTACATTTTTCGTTGCAGAGAAACGGCATATTTTACCCACGACTGCGCAAAGTGATCTCACATACATTTAACACATATATTGATCGCTAACAACAAACGATAATTTTAAAGGTTAATTACATGACGTCACCATGACGTCCTAATGTTAACTTTCACTACGCGGAAATCAGGTTCAAAATTATTGTCGGTTTAAAAGCTGCGCACGCTCTCTGTATTTCCATGATGAATTTATAATTCTGATACAAAACCTACACGTAAAATTAAAATCTGCCGATAACTTTATTGCAGATCTATCATGAAGGATAATGTATACCCTGCACTTGCGCAAATAATTAAAATATTTGACCATTCATGCTGATATAAAGAGAAAAATCGGGAAGAAATTGTCTTAAGTTAATGCCCAAAAGAACAGAACAAATTGTTTGCAGCAAGGGGGAAAACATTCTTTCACCAGTTGCATTCATTAAAAACTTGTCAATAGAATAATTACCCAAGGCTTCGAATTCATCTCAAGTTACAACTGGCACCCGTGTTATAAAAGAGCTCATATGTCAAGGAACATAAATAAACAATGAATTGAGGAGTTCAGCTCGATTTCAACAAAAATAATCCATACCCAAACATTTCTCCTTATACTTTTATCATTACAAATAGTTGACAACACATATATACTTCTAAGATATCATTGCACTTTGCTGTGTACGAGACCGCTAAAATTAAGCTCAGTTTACCACACTTTACCACAAACTTCGCATAATATTCAGTGCAATTTCAACTGAAATATTCGTTACACAAAGATGTTTTTAAACTTTAGCTCTATTTAAGCATTAAGTGGACATAATTGTTGCATTTGATCACACTTTACCATATACTTACAATAAAATTTAGTACACTTTACCACACTTTACCACAATCTGCATATATAAAAGAATCATAATCTAATTTATTAACATATGCATGGTAAAGTGTGGTAAAGTGTGGTAAAGTGTGGCAAAATACAGAATTGATATGGTAAACTGAATTGATATAAAACGATGTAGCTAAGAAATTACTATAAACAGTTCATTTCACTCGAAATAATTCTATAACACTATTTATTTGTCCAATATAACGCATGCTAAGCAGCAAGGCGCCATGTTGCGATAGACCCCCTGGGGAATTTGTTCAAAAAAACAAGACATGTTTAGCCTGCGTAGCAGGCTCGAGGGGGGGGGGGGGGGGGGGGGGGGGGAGGGGAAGAGCGAAAACGCGCGCGAGGGGAGCGAAAGACTGGGGAGGGGAAGGGAAGGGAGAGCCTGCAGGAAGTCTATTGTTTTGTCGTATTTACTCGTGCTCTCAGTGAACGAGAAATCTGATTGGTTGAAAATGACAGATATGCTAATTATTCATTATTGCGTGTCATGGTACAGAACACGAACATGGCGGATGGGGAGCTGATGTTGTTTGAGGAATGTTTCTCGAGAGTTTTGCTCACCTTAAAAGAGTCAAAAGGCCCTGATTTCACTTTTAAGGAGGAGCAAAAAAAGTGTTTACAACATTTGTTTATGAAGAGAGATGTAATCGCTGTGATGCCCACAGGATTTGGGAAGAGTTTGATATTTCAGTCGCTGGTATTATTCACACAGCAAAGTTATGTTCTGGTCATCGTTCCTTTAAAAAGTATCATTGCCGACCAGATATCAGAGCTCAAGTCAATGGGAATAACAGCGTGCTCTATTGGCGACTACATTGACAACAGTATGGACGATATTTGCAGTGGTAAATATCATTGTGTATGGATCTGCAGAGTATGTTACGGACGCGAGGTTTCTCGAGGAGTTGAAAAAACCTTCTATTTTCAGCGAAAACTTGGCAGCGTGTGTCATAGATGAACGCATACAATACAGACCTGGGGTGGGAAAAGGTAAGCAACTGAAGTAACTGTTGTGAAAAGTCTAGGTCAATTCTTCAATCTCTATCTTGTATAATTAGCTTGTTGGTATGAAATTAAAAAATGCATCACGCTTCGGATTCATTCAGTCATTGGGAATAGATATTTAAGCTTATCTGTTTGATGGCTAAAGGATGTTGAAATGTAACTGGCTTATTTCTGTATGACTAACCTATTTTTTATGCTCAACAGCGATGGGAAATGTAAAGGAAAACACGATGGCATAGCCTTCCGTGCGGCTTATGGAGAGCTTGCGATATTACGGTCATTTCTAAAAGAAGGTGAGCAGAGAATATTTATTTGTTATATTTGCTCTCAGATGATATACGTAGTCGTTTTATATACTTTAATAATGCCTTATTCCGTATAACCTTAGTATAAAACTGTTAGGAGCGATTACAGATTACTCGTCAGATTTTAAACGTTTGTTTACATGCAAGAATAAACATAAGAGGCTGGAATAAGCATGGCAATTAATAATTATTTCAAAACAGTTTACCTAGCCTGCTGCTACGCAGGCTACAGTTTACCTTAAATAAGAGTTAAGTAGCAATCTGAAATATGGTGACTTCAAAGAAAGAAGCAATTCTATTAGGTGAATTTTGGTTATGTGGATATAGAAACAACTGGGAATACAGGAACAAGAGATTATCAATTATTTTCTGTCCATTTCATAATTATAGGTACTCCAATTGCTGCATTAACTGGAACAGCAGATGAAAGAACACTCGCTGTTGTAGAGGAGAAACTCCTACTGAAAACCCCCTTCAAAATCAGAATCAGCCCCAATAGAAACAACATTCGTTTTTCTGTAGAAAAATATAAGAAGGAAACCATCATGACAGGACTGGATTGAACTTTTAATATCTGGGCCATTTCAGCTGCCACATTAGGGTTGTAAAATTCCATACCAATGGAACACTGCACATACAAAACAAACAAACCTGTTATAATGTAAAAGACTCGGAATTCCTTCTCAGCTTATTCAGACCCCCTGTTTATTAATTCATGGACATATAACAAAAGTTTAATAAAATTTTTGATCAACCATGTACATCAAAGTTCTGTTTTCCTTCATGTAATTTTTCTACTCCCAGTTATTAAATTCTTACAGCCTGATTCTTTCAGACTACATAGAGAGCTAGAAGAGTATGTCAAAAGGATCAGCTTAAATAAACTACTGGATGTATATGTTTTACTGTAGGGTCTACTTGTGGTGCTGTAGTTTTGAGGGTTGGATTAATGACTTTATCCTGTACAGCATACTGGTGGGTCCAATGAATTGTGCGGTTGGAATGATCTTTAGTTTGAATTCGTGCATGAACTTCATGATCAATGTTGTCTGATACAATTCTTAACAAAAGAAAATAATAAGTTCAGTTCAATAATTGCACATTAGAAATTGTGATGATGTATTTGTGTGGCATAACCACCCTAACCTCAAATGAAAAAATAAAGAAATAAGTACTAAAATATAAATAAGGTTACTCGGCTGTTCAATTTATTCTGTACATTTTTGTAACAACTGGCCTTAAGAACACAATTTGTAACTACTCAGGGTGATCAGGCTCTAGGGGGGGGGAGGGAAGGTGGGGAAGAGCAAAAACGCATGCATGGGGACTGGTTCACTCTTCTCCTCCTGCCCTCCTCCCCCCCCCCCCCCCAAGAGCTACTCATTTTTTTCACCTTTTAAGGGTCAAAATAAAACTCTTAATTTGTGAGAACGGTTTAGCTGTTTAGGAGGGGTCATTTTGAGGGTCAGGAATTCAAGACATAGCACTTCTGTCAGTTCAAGTTCACGACTTTTAATTAACCGAGAAAGTTTGTTAATCCCTTATAACCCAGGAGGTTCCCTATTGACAAGTAAAACCGTCTGGCGTAAAATCGTCTGGCATTAGCCAGAGTAAAATACTAAAGGCACTCTTGGGCATTAACGGGTTAAGAAACTCTCAAAATTGCTACACTTTTTTACAAATTTAGGTAATCTAAAACCAAGTAGAATGTGGTAGAAACTTACTTGTAGGTTGGAAGTTTTGCATTTTGCAACCTTGCTTTTACTGCCATTAAGACATCATCGTTGAATGTACGTCTCCACAAGATTTCTTACTTTTCTTGCGCACGGATTGCAAGCTACTTGAGAAGATGACGGGGATGGATCTATCGATATTCCCACAGGCTTCAGTCCTTCAGCAATCACCTCTCCAAAGCTTTCCTTTCTTTGACTGGGTTTAAATATGTTCGTGTACGATTTAAAAGATAATTGCGTTCCGTACCTTAAACGTAAACACGTCTTGCACAAGCGGCAACATTCGTTTTGATATGTTTCAGATCTTGGACGTCCTTTTCGTGGATTTATATTTTCTTTAGCCGACATCCAGGTGAACCCGTAATCCAGGTGCAATAGTATATTTTATTTTGTATTTTGACAAGTACTGATTTGCAAATGTAAACAATCACTGCTATTGGTTAATTTTGACAGCTATTGAAAATGAGATTAATGTGGGCGGATAACGACAAAACAGTAGACTTCCTGCAGGCTCTCCCTTCCCTTCCCCTCCCCAGTCTTTCGCTCCCCTCGCGCGCGTTTTCGCTCTTCCCCTCCTTCCCCCCTCCCCCCCCCCCCTCGAGCCTGCTACGCAGGCTAAGACATGTTGGGCTTATTTCTCCGGTTGAACGTAATCGTATACGATCGATTGCAGAAACCGCCTAAATTCCATGTTATTCCTGACGCTTAAATTTTATTTACGAATAATTCCTGTTATGCTGCCACACTAATTCCACTATGTTCTTTCGCGAAAAATGATCATTCAAAGTAATTGAGCAACCAGCGGCACATGAGCCACTCGACTTCGCCACGGTTCTATAGAAATTCAATAGGACGAGAGTTCTTTTATCAATCTACTAATCTTTTTCTAAATGACTTGGTAATTTCTTAACTAGAGTGGCTTCTTCGACTTGTTTTGTCACATAGGTCATTATGCCTGTGAGCCGTGGCATACGCAACTTCTTTTAAATGGCTACAACTGTAATTAATCGCTTGCTTAATGCTTACAAAAAATTATTGTAATCCCGTTCGACAATATAATATGCATATAAACTAACCACATATTCTTCTTTAGCATATTTTAAAACATTAATGGTCAATCCATCAGAGAAAATGGCTTTTTATGAATTAAATCTGTTGCGTTTGCGTCCAATTTGTTCTCAGACAATCATTGACATAATTCTTGAAACAAAGCTAACATGAAATGGTTTCATACTCCCCCTTCCCCCCACTTCAATGTTGTGGACCTCAAAACGTTTGCAATTTGCACTCAGTCACCTGTCATTACATTTAAATGTTCAGAGTATCAACATTGAAAAGGGGGGACGGGGGGATAGTAATTCATGCAAAAAAGAGGCCTAGCAATTAACATGGCATGATTCACTCAAGTCGTTTCAACTAATTTTGTCAATGATTGTAGTTAGACAGGGTTAGTACTTGGATGGGTGCATGAGCGCTTGGGAATGGCTCAGTTGTCGAGCTTGGAACTCATGTGAGTAGAGTTGTAGTTGATCTTTCCTGTGCTTCGAGGGTTTTTCGCCAGGTTCTCCGGTTTTCCTCCCTCCATAAAATCAACACCTAACATCCTAGCTGTGATACGTAGTCTGAACTGTGTCGTTGGCGGCTGCCTGGAGCGCCTTTGATATGCCTCGACACGGCCACGTTTATCTGCGTCTTCGTAATTCAGCCGCTGGCTGCGAGTAAGGATGATTAGCTCCTAGTCCTTTATCCTTTACATATATGAAGACTGGATTGAATTGAAGTATTGCAGATAAGATTAAAGTAATTATTTGTGAATTAATAAAAGTGTAGTAAAAATCCTTACGTATTGTACATTCATCGCCCCAAGCTCGCCATCCTGAATAACACGAGTAAACTGGTCTTGTTCGGGCAACTCGTTTGGTGGTAGATACCCATTTGTAGTAAGGATAGGTTCTTCAATATTCACATAAGTTTGAAAAAAGTCATTAAGAAAGAAAGAAAGAAAGAAAGAAAGAAAGAAAGAAAGAAAGAAAGAAAGAAAGAAAGAAAGAAAGAAAGAAAGAAAGAAAGAAGGGAGGGAGGGAGGGAGGGAGGGAGGGAGGGAGGGAGGGAGGGAGGGAGGGAGGGAGGGAGGGAGGGAGGGAGGGAGGGAGGGAGGGAGGGAGGGAGGGAGGGAGGGAGGGAGGGAGGGAGGGAGGGAGGGAGGGAGGGAGGGAGGGAGGGAGGGAGGGAGGGAGGGAGGGAGGGAGGGAGGGAGGGAGGGAGGGAGGGAGGGAGGGAGGGAGGAAGGAAGGAAGGAAGGAAGGAAGGAAGGAAGGAAGGAAGGAAGGAAAGAAGGAAGGAAGGAAGGAAGGAAGAAAGAAGGAAAGAAAGAAGGAAGGAAAGAAAGGAAAGACGGAAGGAAGGAAGGAAGGAAGGAAGGAAGGAAGGAAGGAAGGAAGGAAGGAAGGAAGGAAGGAAGGAAGGAAGGAAGGAAGGAAGGAAGGAAGGAAGGAAGAAGAAGGAAGGAAGGAAGGAAAGAAAGAAGGAAAGAAAGAAGGAAGGAAAGAAAGGAAAGACGGAAGGAAGGAAGGAAGGAAGGAAGGAAGGAAGGAAGGAAGGAAGGAAGGAAGGAAGGAAGGAAGGAAGGAAGGAAGGAAGGAAGGAAGGAAGGAAGGGAAGGAAGGACGGAAAGAAAGGAAGGATGGAAGGAAGGAAAGAAATGAAAGGATGGAAGGAAGAAAGGAAAGGAAGGGAAGGACAGAAGGAAAGGAAGGGGAAAAAAGAAAGAAAGGGGAAGAAAGAAAAGAATAGAAAAAGGAAAAGGGGAAGGAAAGAAAGAATGAATAAAAAATAAAGAAACTCACCGGCAGACTGTCTTTTTAGACCAACAGAATATAAAATGAGAAGCACAGGTTTGTGTGCAAGTTCTCGTGTAAGTTACAGTTTTGGTTGTGGTCCATTGAGAAACATAATACCTTACATACGATGTTCTGACATTTCTCCTACAAAACAATACAGAAATTTAGTCAAATATTAAAGAAATGAAAAGCATGCATTAAGTATTATATGGCACAAGTTTCTTCCATTGAAATCGTGTGTTCTCATCTTTTGTTTCCAAAAGCTACAATGAAAGAGAACCGCAAAAATTTTATAAATTCAGTAACCTAAGCTCTAAATCCTGTATGAGTAACAGCGAAAACGATGAGCAGTGGCGGATTACCAGATTCGAGGCCTGTAGGCTAAATAAAATTCACGGGCCTTTATAACGATATTTTCCGGAAAATTTTTTGAATTTAGAATCTCGGAAACGCCATTTCCTGCATTCTGAGGCAGTGTACGATGCTCATTGCTGGATTAAAAATAATAATCTTAATGAAAAATCCATTCTCTGGAAATTACGGGCCTCTTGCAAGCCCGGACCTGTAGGCTTCGGCCTACTCGGCCTACTGGATAATCTACCACTGACGATGAGTCTATGTCACACGCTCGAGGTCACGTTATAAGTACGTATCATGTAAGGTACAGTAAGGTATGTTGTTTCAGCAAAAGCCATGTAATAAACTTCTTATTAACCTCGATTGCTTGTGACTTACAAAGCCTCGCTATACGAGCTCGGTCTGACATTTCTCCGTAATGACCGCACTCTCGGTTCATCCCAGGGCAATGAGGGCATTTTGCTTTTGCGATCGGCTGTTTAGATTGGCATTTGTCCCTTTTACAGCTGCTCGACGGTTGCGGTTTTAAATATACACGTTCTTTCGACGGCAAAATGGCTTTTGACTAGACTTGCTTCAAGTCTGTCTCTTGGTTGTTTCGAGACGGGTTTGTTTCGAGATGGGTTTTATGATTTACAAACCAATTTACCGCATGTTGCCAATGCCTAATGCCTCCCACACATTTTGTAAATAAAACCCATCTCGAAACAAACCCGTCTCGAAACAACCAAGAGGCAGACTTGGAGCAAGTCTAGGTTTTTAAGTAAGTTATCTATTTCTGCAATTCTCTGGCTTCTGATATATTTGAATTTAATCGCAATAAATAATAAATAATAAATACAATGTCCATATACTAAAAATTTAATAGAAAACAGCGACATGCAGGAGAAAAAAAAACACAAGACAAAGTACCCTATTTCTAAATTTGATGCGCACTCAAGCCCTCTGTTTAAATGTCTTAAAATAATCAAGTTTCAGGACATTGTTACCTTACATATTACAATATTTATGCATAAATACCATAACAATACATTGCCAACTGTATTCAAAGATTTTTTTACTCCTGTCAGTAAAATACATAATTATAATACTAGACTTGCATCTAAACAAACTTATTCTATTCCTAAAACTAGAACTAATTATGGAATTTTTAATTTGAGATATCAAGGAGCCAAAATTTGGAACTCCCTTGATGAAAGTAAAGAAAATTTCTCCATTTCTCAATTGAAAAAGAATTTACAAGCTAGCTTAATTAATAACTATTAAATTCCTTCCAATAATATTTGCTAAATAATTTTCAGCCAATTTATATGTGCTAATATATAAATTAAAGTTAATGAGACAACGTTCACTACAAGCTGTGCCAAAACCTTGAACAGGAAGGTTGGCAAAGATGTTACTCCCACCTATCAACAACCGATATATATGCCAGATAGTTCTAAAGGTCGTTTTCTTCCAGCTTGCCAGTGCACGTGAAAAACAAGTGATACGGCACTTGCTAACCAATTAGAACATTACTTCTCTCTTCGGCGGGAAAACTAACCAATTACAATTCGCGCAAGAGTCACATATAAGCTCAAACGCGCCAAAATGAATCACTTTATCCAAGAGCTCTACATTGAAAGCTACTTGTAAGCTATACACAGGAATTTTTTCCCACCCACCCACCGCTTCAAAGTTGCACTTACGCAAATATTTTCGAAACGAAAAATATTGGTATATACGTGGAAAGTAATCTGCCAATATCATTTGATAGCAGATCTTTAGCCTAGTTTCCTTTATGTTGTGTTGAACAATGGACACCGGGAAGCATGTGGTAATGTTTCTCCACGAACGAACAGATAATTTGAAGAACTTGCAACTATTTTTGTAAATAATTCATTGGTGTAATATATTCTTGATGGTTTTATGTTCCTGCTGTAAAAAATAAAGTTCTGGTTTGGGGATGAAGTGCTCCCAATGGTCACCTTCAAGCCCATAGACTCAGGTTATTTTATGTAAATATAATGATCAGTCGAATCGTAAGAACTGTCCAAGGGGATTATGACCCCTTGTTCAGGTCGATGTCTTAGGGGGTCGCTACCCCTTTGGCAGGATATGTCCTACTCGGGGATTATTACCCCTAGGGCATTAGCAGAGTCCTAATGGGGATTATATACCCCAGGACAACAATCTAAGGCCATGTAATAATGAGTCGTTGGGATGATGTCTGACCACAATTTTAGACAATCGGAGTACTTCACCCCAAACCCCTTCTCCCACAAAACTTTGTGTGTGTGCCATTAGTATTTGATTGATTGTTCGGCCTTTCCTTTTAAAGAACCGCTTGAATCATTAACTTTTCAAATATTTGATAAAATTTTATATCTCATAGTTCTTTTGTTTTTTTGTTTTATATAAACCAAAGTAAATAAATCTCCTGGTGGTGTGTAGTAGTTATTTTCTCTCTCTGTATTTGTGTTTTGCATATGTGTGAATACCCGCCATCTCAGTGAAATTTTTAAAATTACAAGTGTTGTGACTATTTGACTGCCTGATATTTTTAGCCCTTATGGTTATTACAGGTAGTCAGTACCTAAACTATGTAAAACACACGTTAAAATTTGTAATTGTTTTTTTTTTAATGGGGTACAATAAAGTATTTTTGTCTTGTCTTGTCTTGTCTATTGACATCAAACTCTTTCATTAGGTATATAATTTTTTTTGCCTTCTTCCTCCGGCGTTTGAAGCGTATGACTATGGAAACATGAACGCCATACATGCAACAAGAGAATCCAACATGCCAGAGCCAAACTTCTCCAATTAAAATATAATACTGAAATAAAAGCAGTGTGCTGCGTAGGCAGTGTTGAAACAACAATCGAAATATAGTAAGGTTAGATATACTGCCGAAACAGAGAACGTAGGAGTCTAACGTTTCGAGCGAAGGCCCCTTCGTCAGAGAGAAACGTGATGGGCTTTCGCTCGAAACGTTAGATTCCTACGTTCTCTGTTCTGGCAGTATATCTATAAACCTTACTATATACTTAATATTTGTTTCTTGTTGTGTAGCAAGCCTTAGATTAATTCCTGAAATTCGTTTATTGCATAAGTGAGTCGCTTTTTTTTCTGTGGTAAACGTGAATCTAAATACCTGTAGCATCCTGCTAATTACTGACACGGCTGAAATGATATTTCGCCGCGTGATACGTAAACTTCGATGGTTTATTTATGGCAAATTTCATAGCTCTATTGCAACAAGAAAATAGTTAATCATAGCCATAGGAATACTTGAATACAAGATTAACCCTTTCTGGGCGAAATCCAACTCTCAAGTCTTATTCTCCTATGGTAACGCCAAATTATTCACACGCGAAAACGGTCATCGTGAACTTTTTCGAAAACTCCGTTTACACGTTCTCGTTTGGATGGCATAAATGTATATTTTCAAAAACGCTGACGTTACAACATCGAACCAAGTCAGCACTGAGATATCCAATCATGCGTTTTATATATAAAGTATATATGAAATATAGTATATAAGGTTAGATATACTGCCGAAACAGAGAACGTAGGGGTCTAACGTTTCGAGCGAAGGCCCTTCGTCAAAGAGAAACGTAAAGAGTGTAAACAAACAACGAGCTTATATACGAAAGGTAATCATGTGACCAAAAATAAGCCAATCAGATAAAAATGACAATAACAAACTGATAATGAGATGTGAAAAATTAGCCAATCAAATTAAAATAACAATATTTATTTATTATCGATTTGTTATTGTTATTTTGATTTGATTGGCTAATTTTTCACATCTCATTATCAGTTTGTTATTGTCATTTTTATCTGATTGGCTTATTTTTGGTCACATGATTACCTTTCGTATATAAGCTCGTTGTTTTGTTTACACTCTTTACGTTTCTCTCTGACGAAGGGCCTTCGCTCGAAACGTTAGACTCCTACGTTCTCTGTTTCGGCAGTATGTCTAACCTTACTATATTTCGATTGTTGTTTCTACACTGCCTACGCAGCACACTACTTTTATTAAGTATATATGATTTGTTTGCATACATTTACGAACGTAAGCCGTGGACGGAAAATTTCCGATGCGTTTACTATATATACTGTCATTACATGATCACTTCGTAATCCTTTAAATTGTTTCAGAGGGATGATTAACGTCGTATTTCCCCCAGTATTCATGAGGGACAATTGGACTAAACGTCCCTCATTACTATTAATGTGGAAATTGTCCCCCATAATCATCATCGACGCCAATGCTATAGCATTGGCAAACTGTTAACAGAAGAGAGGCTCCTATCTTGACAGTATACGGTGGCCACTTCTCCGTATACGAACAAGTATATAGCTTCTCCGTATACAAACACATAGCTTCTCCATACAAACACGTTGCGAACACGTAGCTTCCCCGTACGAACACGTATAGCTTCTCCGTACCAACACGCAGCTTCACCGTACAAACTAATAACGACTTCTCGGTGACTGACATAATGACTGTGGTCTGAACAACCCTGTCAAGATAGCTGCAAAGCTGAATCCATCCTCTATATTTAATCTTGTTTTAGCTTCCAAACGTTATGGAATAAAAATTTGTGTTTGCGCATGTCCATCCTACTATAGTTTTGTTTATTTCCTCGGTGACCATGTGGTTACAAAGCAAATGCATGACATTTTGGGTTATGCATATACTGGTTAGTTACCAAGACCGCAGACGGAGGTAACTAAGCTACAATCTTTGACAAAATTGTTGTAACAAAGGCAACATCGACTTCTTTTGACCTCTCAGCCAGCATACGTATACCCCCCGTCCCCCTTAACAATTTAGCAATTTGTTTTCGACAGCTTTTCATAACATTTTCGTTTATGGAAAACCAACATTATTTAGGGGGAGGGTGGGAACATAACGATACTGGGAAATTGCATGTTTTGTTGACGCTGGTACAACTAATTTTGTGAATGATTGTAGTTTGTCAACATAAGCTTAAGAGCGGCTGCGAGGGAGACTAACCCTCAGTCGGCTTTCGGGGTATTTAATCACTATTAATTTATTATATTGAGTCGGTTTTCTTTGTTCTTTCGAGGGCTTTATAGCGCATAAAGCCCTTGAATACTAATTAGATAAGAAATGAAGAAAAAACTAGGAACATCTTTGTCCAAGGTAGGAAAAAAAGACAAAACTTTGTTGGAAAACCTTCTCAATAATAAATTAAGTCAGATAAATCCCTCGAACGTCGGGATTTATGCGATATAAAGCCCTCGGACGCTGCGCGTCCTCGGGTCTTTTGATAGCATAAATCCCTCGTTCTCAGGATTTATCTATTACTTAACCCTCAATGCCATGCAATTTACCTATTTATTTTTTATTGTGATTAAATTCAAATATATCAGAAGAATTTACACGTGACTTAATGCAAACCCGAGCAGAGAATTGCAGAAATAGACGACTTATGTGAAAACCTATCTTTGTCGAAAGAACGCGCGTATTTAAAGTACATATAAACCCAAATTTTTTATCATCTGAATTCTGAATACGTTCTACATAGAGCACACAATTGTTCAGTGAAATATTTTTTTGACTGGAGCTATTCTTCAATGTTTTTTGGGGGATTCGCATTTCTAGTATGGTAATGAGATGACGTCTATATGTAGGCATTTGGCTTTCTTTTTCGTTTTGGCAAGATAAACTACCTGAGAATGTTCGTGGAAAAACTCATACAATATGGAACATGTTGTTCAAATACACCATTAATGGAAGGATTGGGTCATGTCACTCCTGCAAATAAATATTGTATAGATAATGATGACTACTTTGGCGTCATCTCATTACCATTTTGAAAACAATCCCTAAGGAGATAGCGCGACATAGTTTCTTAACCCTTTATAGCCCAAGACCTTCCCATACGCTGAATAAAATCGTCTGCAATGGACTATAAAGGGTTAAAACAGTAAAGGTTGCTCCAATCTAAAAAAGACTCTGTTGTTCAACTACTTGTCAGAGGTAGAACGTATTTACTGTTTAGATGATAAAAATGATGGGGTTATATGCACTTTAAAACCGCAAGCGTCGAGCTGCTGTAAAAGGAACATATCAGCCAATCTAAACAGCCGATCGCAAAGGCAAAATGCCCTACAATAATCGAATACGTGTTAACAGGGCTAAATTGATGCATGACATATACATACATGACAAGGATGACTTCATACACAGCATTACAATACATATGTCGACCAGTCACGGTTCAAAAACATATTTTCTTTAACTTATGCTATCCCTATGATTCAGCTAAGTTTTCTCAAGAACTGTTTAAAGCTTAAACGTTTGAATGGCTTATACCGTACGGATTTCGAGCCTTTGGACAACTATTGAGGAATCGTCTCAAATCTGCTTGAAAATGCAGAACGTGCTGTGCTTGAACGTGACACAAACAAGATGAAACATGTATATACAGCTGCTTTCAGCTTAACCCAACTCAGGCAAAACACAAGTTAGTACCTAAGTGTGGACTAATCAAATGTGATCGCCTAACTTAGTACTGACACGAAGCACTTAAAGAGCTGTTCTGAAACAAAGAAACGTATCAAAGCGAAACTAATTCTCTTACACACAAACAAATAAAAATTGTCACTCACGATACAAGACACGTTAAAGAAAACTTGAGTAAACTATATATAAGCCCAAACCACTGGCAGTCTGTACCTTTGCTACGTATGCATGGCATTTCAAAGGCCATGGCGCCATGCATATCGCGTCCATGATCCGATCATCTCGCCACCTTGGCATAACCGGAATATTATGGTTTCATGCTTAAATACGTCTCAACCAAATCAACTAAGTTATGTAATTAATATACGACTCTACGTACCTTAAAAAGATTACAGTATTAAAAAGAAAACTGAAAAAGTCTTTTGACTTACCCGCCTGCTCTTAACGATGCTACTGGATTCAGAAAAATCAATGAAAGTAACAAGGAAATACAGACAATCCTAATACCGGTCATATTACAGCTGTTGTAATATCAGGAAATACAACGATATTGTACGAGTAATCTGGGACTCCACTTGTACGCAATCTTGGAAAGTATAAAAGTTCTTATGACACAAAAACAGTCTGACTACTCTGTTGCGAAGTTTCGCAAACAATGTCACCCAAGAGCTTGCTTTGTTGATACTTAACACCAAAAACAATTGTTTTAATAGCGGAAGTTACTTGTATGTGACTAATGAATCCAATGAATATAGTAGTCAAGGAAAATGTTAATATGACTGGGATATAAAATTAGCTGTACAACTTGTTCGTTTTAAGGCGTTCAAACAACACGACACTAAGCCAATTTCTAAATAGAATAAGCAATCGTTAAGGTTTCAAATAAAACTGAAATATATATATAGACTCAGACAACGGAATGTTTATCCTTGACTTCCGACAATCGATTACAAAATGCTGAGTAGTCTATACTTTGAATTATGCGTGGTCGTAATTCTAGGAAAACGGACAGAAGTCAGAAAGTGAAAGTTCAAAATTTGGCTTGAAGATGTACTTTTGGGCCCTAATCGCGAATAAAATGTTATATCTTATATGGACAAATAGCGAGTTCTATCTATCTATCTATCTATATAAATATTTCTCCAGTGCCTCCAGTCTTTAAGTTTGGGAGATATTATTAGGGAAAAATGAAACTAAAGCTTCAATCCTTCATGAATAAGGGATTTTCCCAACTAGAATATACTGGAGCCAGGATATATAGCGAAAATTAAGCCGGAACAATTAACAATAAATTCCCCAAATCAATCTTTATGAAAACACTAAATCGCCGTGTCAACCAGGGTGCATTCCATGTCAACCCCACGCCGAAGATAAGCCACGGGTGTTCAGGTGCTGCGCCAAGGGATGTCAAGACTCACGACGCCGCGGCGCCACCCATTGTATAGTTGTATGGCTGTACATGTGCGCCGACCGCAGTGCGATTGTACACCAGCACGCCCAGCACTTTTGAAATTCACGCCGAAAATCTTCGGCGTGACCTACATGGCATGCACCCTGGAGTGTCAAAACGCTTGCTCATAAACATGCAGTACTTTTTTAAGCTGCGTTCAAATCAAACTTTCCAGTCACAGCAGCGTCAAACTCAGATCATGCCCACGCTAATTCGTTTTCGTTTAATAACGGAGATTTCGTATCGAAAACGTATCAAAAGCCTTCCGTTCACACTATCGATTTTGAATTGTAGCGATTCTGAAAAGGCACAATATCCAGTTGAGCATGCGCAATGAAAAGCCGTAAGTGACAGCGCTGGAACCAAGATGACGTCAGCGAAAACGGTTCCGTTTTCCCGAAGACTGAGGGCTAATCTTCCCAGTGTTTCCACTTTGCAGGAAATTTCCTGATTCTCAGGAAATCCTGACTTGAAAAGGAAATTTTCAGGATGGGTTAAAATCTCAGGAAAATCAGGAAATCTCAAAAAATCTAAGTAGATCAAGAACATTTTAAAGAAATTTTAACTTTTTAACGTGAATTTTTGGCTTTCCGTTGTTCGCGGTTTGCATGCAGTGCTAGTTTCCCATTATTACTGTCGGAGGGAGCGGTAAGGCTACAAGCAGTTACGAACCATGCTTTTGGCCTTCTCTGTTCTCTATTCTTCACGTCCTTATGGATTGATTATGAAAATATCAATATGTATTTTAAAATTGCTAAAAAAATTTAAATTAAAGTTAAAACAAAAAAAATGTAAGCCTATTTGACTATTTCATCATTTTTGAAGGAAATTTAAATAAAATATCAGGAAATTTCAGGACAACAAACAGGAAATCTGGATTTCGGTTGTGGAAGCACTGAATCTTCCTTATTACTTTGCAGCCAAAGGTCGCCAAAGGCTGAATTGCGAAGGGCGCAGATCAACGTTGCGTGGCAGAGTCGAAGGTATATCAAAGGCGCCCCAGGCAGCCACCATTCGACACGTGTCTGACCACGGTTAATGGTCAGGGATCACAGATAAGATCTATTCTAGGTGTTGATTTTAAGGCGGAGGAAAGAAATTAGATACGTAAGAGTAACCCCAATCTCTATAATAGTAAGAGATTAGTTTATTTCTAAGTTTTGCCACAGATAAACACATTAAAATTGTTTGCTTTACTTACATTCATTGAAAGTTCTAGCAGACAGTGAATACGCATCACAATTGACTGACGACTGGAGATTGTAGATAGTCTTGTTACAGATTTCAGATTGTTACTAGGCCCCTAGAAATACACAAGATATCGTTGTCAATGTTTTATTAATAATATTAGAGTGTATGAAGCGCAATCATCCAATTGTTATGAAGTCACTTGTCAAACAGTGACAACTGAATGTTTGCTTGCTTTCACTTGTGGTTAAGATTTCCATGTAATAAATGAGACAAAACACGTACGTTCCAAATTTTCGAGACTCTCGTATGTTGGCCATATGATATATCTCACGAGTCTCATATCAGCTTTCTGATTGGTTATACGATTTTTTTCACTATATAGTTAAGGTCTTCATTAAGGTTTTCAGGGGCATTTCTGTAAAGCGCTCTCAATTCGTCAGAATTTATGCCACAAAAATAAAATAGATATCGTTAGAAAGCTATTAATTTGTAGAATACAATGGTGTCTTTGGTTTCGCGATAAACACAAACCGTTAATAGTTGTGAATTTTTAAATTAAAGCCAGAGGGCTTCACTCGGGGCGACTCGAGTTTTGCTGGACATTTATCTCGGAATCGAAGTGGGAAAAAATATTTTGAACAAAATGAAACCCTTTGTTCTTAAGTCGCCCCGAGTGAAGCACTCTGGTTTTAATTAAAAAATTCACAACTATTAACGGTTTGTATTTATCGCAAAACCAAAGACACCACTGTATTCTACAAATTCATAGCTTTCTAACGATATTTATTTTATTTTTGTAGCATAAATTCTGATGAACTGAGAGCGCTTTACAGAAATAATCCTGCAAACCTTAACGAAGACCTTAAAAATATCGTATATGAGCGTTGTCATTGTCAATGGCTATCCGTTTCAATGTTGTCTTGTGCACATTTTGTTAACGCTTTGTTAGATGTATAAGCTCTCGAATAACCAAAAAAGGCATATATAATGAACGCCCTGCGAATAGTTCTAGCAAGAACTACATGAAAAAATTCAGACTTCAGACACATTTATATTGTATGCCACTTTACAAAATAGGTTGCGTCTTACGCACGCCGTGATTGGTCAATGGACCTTTTCACCAATAGCGGCGCCATCTTGAATTCGCAATGTATTGGTCTATCCAGGGTAATAAGCTCAATTAAAAGGGTGATTGCTGCTGAGACACAATGCGGTAATTTTTTCTTTATAAGCACTTTCATGGCAACAATGTCTAGGTATGGTCATTGTCATATTGGTAAAAGCAATAATTCTCGTACGTATAAGGATACATTTGTCATGAATCTATCCTTACACGTCCGAGAATTGTTGCTTTTACCAATATGACAATTATTATATTTAGATATTGTTGCCACGAAAGTATTTATAAAGAAAAAATTACCGCATTGTCTCAACACTACGCAATCGCCCTTTTAATGGAGCTTGCTAGCCAGCCAGCCAGCCAGCCAGCCACCCTGGATAGACCATAATGCATTGGGAATTCAAGATGGCGCCGCTATTGGTGAAAAGGTCTATTACTGTGTTTATATCAGGCCATGCAAACACGGTTGTGACGTCACGACACCTTTCTTATTTCTTAGCCTTATTTCATAAAAGAAATAGAAAATGGATGCCCTGTGTTTATATAACCTGATGCAAACACTCAAGTGAGTTTGGGAGAATTCGAAAGTACTTATGTAAACCCTCACCTACGGCTCAGGTTCACATAAACTTTCAAATTCTCCCAACTCATTCTTGTGTTTGCATCAGGCTATATAAACACGGGCAGCCATTTTCTATTTCTTAATTATCTAATTATCTCTTTATATTATTCAATTTGGCATAAAGTGTATATAAAATGAAAATTAAGTTTGTCGAATTTGGAAGAACTCTTGATGTTGTAAAGTAACATCTTCTACAGTTTTTCCATATCTTACTTCATTTTTGAGATATTATTATTTGTTTGATATGTAAATGAGCACACTGCATACGTCACATTGTATAATGAGTTGTTGGAAAATTAGGAATATTGTTGAAGTTATCGAACAAAGTCACACGAAACTGGGAATGTAGGTGTATTTGTCTCATGACTTTAAACAACCACAGGTTCAAGCGATTTAACAGATTAATATCAATGATATGCACGATTTCTCAGTAACTCATTATACAATGTGACGTATGCAGTGCGATCATTTACATATCAAACAAATAGTAATATCTCAAGAACGAAGTAAGATATGGAAAAACTGTAGAAGATGTTGCTTTACAATATCAAGAGTTCTTCCAAATTAAACAAACTTAATTTTCATTTCATATACACTATAAACGTAGAAAACAATAATAGAACCACATTAGATGTATACGAGTTACAAAAGCGGATAAAATAGAAAAATACGGGACAGTGCAATAACAATATCCAAAAAAAAAAAGAGAACAGAAATGTGGTAGTTACGTCATACACAGATCTAGAATGTACAATTTTGACCGAGAATGTATATATGTTGTTAAGTAATATTCGTCTTCAAAATGGCGGGAATGTTGGCTTTCGCGACATTCATAAGTAGTGTGATTTTTACCTTGGCGTTCCAGCTTTGCCCGCACGGGTGGCGCGTGCTGTTAGCGCGCTGCAGCTCACCAAAAAGGATTTTATCGAAACTCTTGCCGGATTTGGGGGCATGAAGAAGGAAAAAACAAGTCAGCTGACGTGATCTGACGTGTCCATGTGTCTGTCCTCTAATAGATAATGAGCAACAACCAATGAAAACACACATAGCAACCAGGGTATTATATACACTGTTTGGATAAATGGATGACTGGGTGCATGGCTAATCATCCTTACTTGCAGCCAGCGGCTAAATTGCAAAGGACGCAGATCAACGTGTCCGTGTCGAGGCATATCAAAGGTGCTCCAAGCAGCCGCCAACGACACAGTTCAGACCACGGATCACAGCTAAGATGTTAGGTGTTGATTTTATGGAGGGAGGAAAACCGGAGAACCCGGCGAAAAACCCTCGAAGCACAGGAGAAATCAACTAAAACACTACTCACATGAGTCCAAGCCCGACAACGGGGTCATTCCCAAGCGGTCACCCATCCAAGTACTAACCCCGTCTAACCGGGCTTAACTTTTTGGTGAGAGGCAGCGCGCTAACAGTACACGCCACCCGTGCTCCCATTGTTTATGTAGTATTTAACGTGTTTTCACTTTGAACTACCCTGGTAACTTACAACCTTCCTCACAGGTGGTACCCGCAGCTTTTTCCCCCGCTCCTACATCTCGCGTTAATATGATCGTACTGTATTATACAGTGCACAATACTATATTTATTAACATATCGATTACTTTGATTTCCATAGAAGATTTTGATATAGACTATATGATGTGGTACCTAACAATCTTGCTAAAGCACTATAGTAGAAGGGTTTATTTCCACGCAAATATTTGCATGAACAGTGATCCGTGAGACTGGATACAGACCATGACAGATAGGACAAGAGACAGAAGGTTCTGTAGAGTCCAGGTCTACGGAAGATAGTTGCCTTCGCGGTTGCACCTCGATCTTGTCCGTGTCAGTCTTGGCTGTATACTTTCCAGGGAACCAGCAGTTGTCATCACTAGTGTCAGCGGTTTCCTCTTGCACGGCAGAATCGGAACAGATCGACGCATGCGCCTCTATGATTGTTTGGAGAAAGAACCTCTCGCACATGGGACATTCCACCATTGTTTCGTCAGATTTGGGGGAAGAAATCACGACGGCAGATTGTGAAGGAATATCGATGCAGGTCGGCGGCGAATTGCTGCTTTTCAGTTTCTAAAAGGAACAACAGTAATTAAAAGGGTTTAGTTGAGAGCTGCTTCAATCGTCGGTCTAAATAAGCCTAGCAAGTCTAAGTTGGTCTATAAAGTTGGTCTAAGTAGGTCTAATTTGGTCTAAGTAAGTCTACGTTGGTCTAAGTAAGTCCGACTAAGTCTAAGTTGGTCTGAGTATAGGTCTAAGTACTATAGGTCTAAGTTGGTCTATGTAAGTCTAAGTTGGTCTAACTAGGTCTAAGTTGGTCTAATTTGGTCTAAATAAGTCTACGTTGGTCTAAGTAAGTCTGACTAAGTCTAAGTCTAAGTTGGTCTGAGTAGGTCCAAGCACTGTAGGTCTACGTTGGTCTAACTAGGTCTAAGTTGGTCAGTAGGTCTAAATCTAAGTAAGTCTACGTTGGTCTAAGTAGGTCTGACTAAGTCTAAGTTGGTCTGACTAAGTCTAAGTTGGTCTGAGTTGGTCTAAGTTGGTCTAAGTACTGTAGGTCTAAGTTGGTCTAAGTAGGTCTAAGTTGGTCTAAGGTAGTCTAAGGTGGTCTAAGTAGGTCTAAGTTGGTCTAAGTAGGTCTAAGTTGGTCTAAGTAGGTCTAAGTAGGTCTAAGTTGGTCTAAGTTGGTCTAAGTAGGTCTAAGTAGGTCTAACTAGGTCTACGTTGGTCTAAGTAGGTCTAAGTTGGTCTAAGGTAGTCTAAGGTGGTCTAAGTAGGTCTAAGTAGGTCTAAGTTGGTCTAAGTAGGTCTAAGGTAGTCTAAGTAGGTCAAGGTGGTCTAAGTAGGTCTAAGCAGGCCTAAATTGGTCTAAGTTGGTATAAGTAAGTCTAAGTAGATGTAGGTTTAAGTAGGTCTCAGTTGGTCTAAGTTATTGTTTTCCTTAAAATTATTTGCTGGGCTGTCATTTTTCTAACAAGACTGCGCTTCCCATCTGGTATTTCAATTGCAACTAGCTCTAAATTGGTCTAAGTATGTCTAAGTTGGTCGTTCGTGCGGAATCAATAGACCTCTTCTTGTACATGACGTCAAAACGGAGGATCTGGAAGACAACTTCAAAGTTCCAACGTTCAACAAAGCAAATAATCAATAAAAATTCCATTGTTTATAGGCATTATGTCCTCCACGTAAGGAAAAAGTGCAAGTGGGCTATAGCGAGGGGATGTTTGACGCGAAATAGTACACCACTATTTAGCACTGTAGTGTCTGGTTGAATAACATTTACCTTCTCCTTGGGCTCCTCTCGTTTAGCTAAAACTTTACTAACAAATCTTTTTGCCAACTGTCGAACAAAAAAAAGTGATTAAAACTGCGTTAATATTATTATTTCATTCACAAACAAAACACAGCAAGCAAAGAATGACATACCGCGAGAAAGATCTTTTTTTCTGCTTTTGTGAATTCACAACCCCTTTGTTTTTCGATTTGCTCCAACAGCTCTAGAAAACGGGCCATATATATACAGTACAAATTTGAGGCTTATCAACATGTCTCGTTGGAGGGCAACACTCATAACTGAGTCAGAGAGATAAATAAGATCCATTAGTATATGGCTTTGAATTTAGTTGAATTGTTTAGTCATGTCATTGCGTCAAATGATATGACTAAGGGCCTGTTCATATGATCCCGGTAAGCGAGATGTCCCGCTTACTGGGGATCTCGCCTCGTAGTTATTTTCCTATTAAAATTTGCATTGCGTTCATATGAGCTAGCGGGCTGGCCCGCCTACCGAGATCTCGGCAGATTTTGCCGAGACCATAGGTAGGCGGGATGAAAATTTTCCCATATCATATGAACACGCCATCCCGCTTAATGGGGTAAAGTCAAGAAACACAAATTTGGAATTTTTCGCTTTGATTCGACGATTTTTATCGAATTTATGGTTCCTTTACAGACAAATAACAAATTTGTTGTTAAAACAACGATTTTTTACCCAAACCAACCATTAAAACAACAAAATCGCGAATATTAGATATTTTGCCAAATCGTGGGAATTTCTCGGCGTGCTAATTTTAGTAACTTATAGACTTAAATGTCATCGGTAGGCGGGATGAAATTGCCATATGAACGCGTGAAATATTTCGTCTCGCTTACCGGGGCATCTCGCTTACCGGGATCATATGAACAGGCCCTAAACAAGTTCAGTTCGCACGTTTATTGGATGCTGGGAAGTCCGAAAATAGGTGATGCTCCAACCTCGTCCCCAGGGCCATTTGTGGGGGCTGGGACAAGATGGCGGCCAAGAACAAATGGCCCTGGCACAGGCTGAGCTATCACCACATTTGATTGGTCGAGATAACTTTGGATGTTTTAGGTATTCTGATTGGTGGAAACAAGGCGGGCGGCAGGCTAACTCGCGGGCATTTGTTTTTTTGTGCTCAAATTATATTCAGAATTGCCGGCTGTTAAAAAACAACTTCGAAATGAATGAAAATGTGAGGAAAGCTTTCGAAACACCCGTGAAAACGTCGGAAGAATATGTAATGATGGGTCGTCTCGTCTCTGTGCCCTGGCTGCCATACAACAAAGTCTGTGGGACGGCAATTCAGTGTGTTTTCTAAATCGGGCGAACGAAAGACTTGGTGAACAAACTCAAAAAGTATTTCGGCTGCGAAAGGAAAGTACACCACAGGGCAGAATTTACATGTTTGGCCATTAAGAAGCAGGCTTTTTTCAAACAAGAGTTCTCGAAGAAACGAAGCCTAAATGTTTTTCAAAACGCTGAATTGAATCCACCGAAAACTTACGAAAACAAGGCGGCCCGGCCAGACAACGGCAATCCAGTTTCTTGCGAATTTGGTACAACGGTGAAGCAAATGATAAATAATAAGCATTTACAGATATTTATTAAAAGTGTATTTATTTTAATAATTCGACAATGTATTTGGAAATTTGATGTTTTGATTGTTTTCAGTTTGGGTCAGTCAAGCTGATCAGAAAATAATTGAGCCTGACTAGGCGCGATAAACTTCGTGAAGCCTGGGCCGAGTAAAAAATGAGTCAAAATATGACTCATTTTTTGCAGCCTGTGCCAGGGCCATTTGTTCCCGCCATTTTGTTTTTGGCCGCCATCTTGGCCCAGCCCCCACAAATGGCCCTGGGGACGAGGTTGGTGATGCTCCCTCCCAGCACTGTGGGAGGGCATCACGCCTTTTTTAATGACGTGCAAGTTTTGGCGGGAAAATGTCTGAGTAGATTTGAATGAAAATAAAAGGGAATTAGACATATTTTTCGTTGGAAAATTTTGAACAATAATACGTCCTGGAACAATAGTGTTTCTTTTTATAAAGGCTACTTATAGAAGCGTGAAAAAAGGTAAACGGCAACATCTCAAGACGCAAATTATGAGTTAAAAACAAATAGGGCCTAGATGAATATTACTTGAATGTAATTCTAGTTTCCCTGTTTTAAATAAAGTGATTTATTATGTAATATTTCATAAACGAGTGGGAGTGTTTTACCAGGGGTTACAAATACGAGAGGACAATGAAAATTACGAGGCCGTTAACCGAACAATTTGCATTGTTCTCACGAGTGGTTGTAAAACATGAGAGAATGAAATTGATCAAGAGGATGCAGGCCGAGTGATTTTATTGTTTTCGAGTGTTTTACAAACACGAGAGAACAATGAAAATTTCGAGGTAATACTGTAGGCCGAGTGATTTTTGTTCTCGAATGAACCCCAGTGGTACGACACAATACGCGAGTTTATGAAATAGCTTCTCAATCGTCAATTATAGTGGAGGGATTTGGTGATATTGGTATTATTAGATTAGACAATGGTTTCCCGTTGAATTTATAATTAAGAAATGTGGTAATAAACGGTTCTTTGTTTGTGCCATTTATGCTAATTAGCTCAAGAAAACGAACCAAAAGCCTCGGTCTGTACTGGAAAGTAATAGAGAGCTTATTAAGCATATTAGGCGTTTTTGAGACACGGACGGTGACCGGAAGAACAGGAATACAATACAGAACTACTGAACCGCGTATTCTTTGAAAATGTATTTATGAAATAAAAATAATTAACATCATGCGATGTGTATGTGTTGTTGTTCCACTGGTCCCTTGGGGGTTCTACTTGGGGGTTTCAATCCACTAGCCCCTTTGCTGAGTTAATGAGTGTAGAGGCTCAGAGCTCATTCGTGTGCTGACTGCTGTATGTGACACTTCGCTATCACCCACCCACCCTCCCTGTGTTGTAGGCGTATCACTTGGTCCAGGTGGTTGAGCTGTTGCCATTCCTTGACTTCAGCTCGCTCTGTCGTGCAAATAGGATTTGTTTTCCTGCTGGTGCCCCTAGTGCCTGCTATCGTTGCGGGGATGGTATTTGTGTTCCTTGCAGTGCTACAGTTGCGGGCCGGGTACTGCATTTGCACTACTTGGCAATCTTACTGATGCTAGGTTGTTGCTTGTCTGCCACTTTGCCATAATATTATTGCTGGGGGCATGCTTTTGTACTATTGTTCTTTGCTGTCTTACAGTTGCTAGGTGGTTGCAGGCGTGCTACTTTGCTATCATATTGTTGCTGGGAGACTGCATTTGTACTATTGTACCTGTTGCCTGGTGGTTGCGTGTGTGCTACTTTGCTATCATATTGTTGCTGGGAGACTGCATTTGTACTATTGTACCTGTTGCCTGGTGGTTGCGTGTGTGCTACTTTGCTATATATATTGTTGCTGGGGACTGCATTTGTCCTTTTGTACCTTGCTATTGTGCCATTGCTAGGTGGTCACATGTGTGCTGCTTTGCTATCATATTGTTGTGGGGGGCCTGCATTTGTGCTAATGTACCTTGCTGTCGTACAGTTGCTACCTGGTTGCTTGTGCGCGACTTTGCTGTAATCTTCCTGCTCGCGAGGGACTGCATTTGTGCTAATGTTTCTTGCTGTCCTACTACTGCGGGGGATCCGCTTTGCGTTGGCGCTATTAACTTTCCCACAGTTGCAGAGACACTGTGTGTGCTCCTGTTCCCTGGGCAGACTCCTTTAGTGCTCCCCTGCTATACTACAGTTGTGGGTGACTGTAGATGTGCTTTACTGCTGCCGTACAGTTGTTGGGAACTGTATCGTGCTTTCTGCTGCCATAGTGCTCCCCTCCCAATGCCCTGTTGTGCGGGGTCTCTTTAATTGTATTGGTGACGTCGTTATGGGGTCCGCACTGTGCTTCACCGCTTATCGTACAGGCGTTCGGGGCCTGTATTTGTGCTCCCCTGCTGTTGCACAGTCATGTGTGGGGTCCTCTAGCCCAGCTGTTGGCTGCTTGCCAGCTGCTTGAGGGTCTGTACTGTGCAACGTTGCCGTACAGTCGTTGGGGGTCTGTATTTGCTCCCCTGCTGTCGCACACTCCTGTGAGGGGTCCTCTAGCCCAGCTGTTGGCTGCTTGTCAGCTGCTTGTGGGTCCATACTGTGCAACATTGCCGTACAGTCGTTGGGGGTCTGTATTTGTGCTCCCCTGCTGTCGCACAGTCATGTAGGGGGTCCTCTGGTTCTCACCTGCTTGCTTGTGTGTTTCGCACCAGTACATCTGGTCTGTTCCCCGGCTACTCCGGGTGATAACTTATGCAAGGTGTGTTCTTGGCTACTCCAAGAAAATGTGCAGTAGTGTTTTGTAATGTGTAATAGCATGTGCTTAGCTGTTGGTAGTTTGTGTTGCCGCACCCGTACATCGGGTTTGTTCCCCGGCTACTCTGGGTGAAACTTATGTAGGGTGTGTTCTTGGCTACTCCAAGAAAATGTGCTGTAGTGTGCTGTAATGGTAGCATGTGCTTAACAGTACCGGCTTATCCGGTTTATGATTAGTGTAATTTAAGTTTATTGGGCTCTTCAGCTGCTCTGAAGGCCAGCTCGTTGGTTGCTGTTGTTTGCTTTGTACTTGTCCACCTGCTCTGGAAAGGGCCCGTTTGTTGCTCTTCTATGTTGCTTTTCTATGTTGCATGAGTGGGCCTTTGTTTTGGCTTTGCGTACAGGTTCCGTTCATTGATGGTCACCTGGATGTTGGTCCTTCAATTGCAGCTTTTGCCATTTCTCTGTTGGTTGGCCCTTGGTGGCTTGCATAGGTCCAGGTCGGTATGGTAATTTCGGAACCATTTATTATCATTTGGTAAGTTACTTCTCCACTTTATGTGTGACAGTAGTTCTGTTAGGAGAGGGTAATTCTCGGCAACATTGCTACAAGTTAGTTGGGAGTTTAGACTTGCCTGGAGCTGCTCTACCTACTGTAAACTGTTCCTCAGCTATTAGGGCAAACCCTCTCCGACGGAGCTACACCCTCCAAAGGTAGTAGTTACATTGCTGTATCCTTGTTAGGCATACTAATGCGTCTACATTAGTTAATGGCGTGGTATCAAGCCCTTTGCCAGACATTGCAGGATTGTTAAAGACTTTTTTACCGAAAACAAAGGCTATGAATAATCACATATCTAAACTGTTACAGTAGTTCATAAGCTTAAATTTCATCTTTATCTAAAAATACAGATCCTTTATTTTATATTGTAATGTTTAAGATACAAGTTTCAGTCTACTTTAAAAGTATGTCTCATTGTAGTAAAACAACGATGACAGGCCTCAACGTTCTAGAAGTTCCCGTCGTCTCTAGAACGTGAAAATGCTCTTAATGACGTCTTGTGTAGAGCGACGACGGCGTTCTCTTTGCTCTTGAAATTTTAAATTGCTCATTATCATTGTTTTGAATGAAAAATGCTATTGAATTCAATCGCCGTCCGTGGCTCTAAAACGCCTGTATGCTTAAGCTCTCTATTTACCTTCGGTTACAAACCTCGCTCGGTCTGTACGAAAAACAAATACTTTCCCGTAAACACTTCACTGAGTTCACACTAGGTTAATAAGTCTTTATTAATGAACTACATAAGTTACTTACGGCGGTAGGTTATTGACTCCAGTGGAATCTTATCAAAATCAATTGCTTCAAAAAAGCATTCCACTTCATCTTCAATCTAAAAACATATTAAAACTGTTATAACTGTTTAGTAATTATAATTACTTTTTGCTGTTATTTATTTATTTTAATAACAAAAAGTAAACATATACAGTAGAATTCGAGGTAAAATTAATATAATTTAAGCTTAAAGAATAGATTACAAGCTCTGCATACATCACCAGCCGAACTTCTTGACTGTGTTTTTCTTCTCTGGCTACCTGCACTCACTGCAATTGCCAAAGTAAATCAGTAATTAGATAACACTTTCAAAATGGTATCCCTCTCACTCTTGCGTTCCAAAGTTAAGCCTGGTTGGATGAGGCATATCATCAAAGCAGTTAACAGTGAACTACAATTTATGTTGGGGGTGGCAAATAACTGAAATAAGGGGCACAATCTTTTGTTTTCCGTTCATTAATATTAATAAAGCAATACTGCTATTGGTAAGGTTAGATATACTGCCGAAACAGAGAACGTAGGAGTCTAACGTTTCGAGCGAAGGCCCTTCTCTGACCAAGGGCCTTCGCTCGAAACGTTAGACTCCTACAGTACTGTACGTTCTGTTTCGGCAGTATATCTAACCTTACTATATTTCGATTGTTGTTTCTACACTGCCTACGCAGCACGCTACTTTTATTACACTATTGGTAAGGTTAATTGCTTCATTATACCAAAAATACAATGCGTTCAGCAAGCATTAAGGTGAAATATAAAGTTGCACAAACGTGAACAAAAACATAGAACAAAGACAATTTATTTCTAGGGACTACGGATGAGATTTGTACTTCGATGGGTGACCGCCCGGGAATGACCCCATCCTGGGAATGACCCCATTCTCAAGCTTGCCGACTCGTGTAAGTAGAGTTGTAGTCCGTCTCTTCTGCCTTGAGAGTTTTTGTTGGTGGTTCTCCAGTTTTCCTCCCTTTGTAAACTCAGTACCGACACTGTAAATCTTAAATGTCCCATGGTCTGACATATTGCAGCTTCTACATGCCTTTCACTCAGCTACATTGATCTGTGTCCTTAACAATTCACTAATTCAGCCAAGTAATGATGATTAGTACTTTCCTTTCTGTTACGTTATAATTCACTCCCGTATTGAGAATCAATTTCTCCTTTCTGCCAATCGGGGACTTGTTTTTTTGTCAATCTACGGAATCTTGCTTTGCACGCATTACAACAAACAACAATCGTTTTACGGCTGTTTTCCCCGCGTAAGCGGGGGTTGGCCGGCGGCTCCCCACAGCAGTTTCCTCCACTTCTCTCTCTCCGGAGCATCCTCCCTTTTCAACCCACAATCTCGCGTATCCCTTTCCACCACCTGACTCCATGTCATCCTCGGGCTTCCTCGTCCTCTTGTACCTTCCACCTCGAGCGACATGCTCTTCTTCACCCAGTCACCATCGTCTTTCCGCAGCACATGTCCCAACCATCTCAACCGGTTCCGCTTTATCACATCAGCCACCAACTCAATCCACATTCTTTCCCTCAGCTCCACACTCGGCACTCTATCCTTTAGCGATACACCACACATCCATCGCACCATCCTCATCTCTGTCCGCTCCAATCTCCCCCTCTGCTCTGCAGTCATGGCCCATGTCTCACTTCCATACACCATAGCACTCCTCACACACGTCACATACAGCTTCCCCTTTAGCCTTAAAGTGCATATGACCCGAAAATTAAGTTTGTCTTATTGAAAAGAACATTTAAAATGATAAAGTAACATCTTTTGCAGTTTTTGGTTTCCTTGCTTCGTTTTCGAGGTATTCCAGTTTGTTTGATATGCAAATGACACAACTTTTTACGTCACACGTGCATAATGAGTATTATGACTTACCAAGAGGTTATCTTTGCTATTGTGAAATGAAATCACTTGGAATTCTACATGTGTGGTGCTGTGGGTAGAAACACGCACATGCTTCGAGTTAAGCCCATGTTTTCATAATAGCAAAGATATACTGTATAACCTTTTCTCATAACTCATTATGCACATGTGATATAAAAAGTTGTGCCTTTTGCATATCAAACAAACTGGAATATCTCAAAAACGAAGCAAGGAAACCAAAAACTGAAAAATATGTTTTATCATTTTAAATGTTCTTTACAATAAGACAAACTTAATTTTCGAGTCATATGCACTTTAGTGACACTTTCTTCCTTGTCAAGATCCCAGACAACTCTTTAAACTTCCACCACGCACAACGCACCCTCGCCACAGAAGCCGAATTCGCTCCTCCACCCCCATTCAGCATATCCCCCAGGTAACAAAACTCTCTAACAATCTCTAAATGTACCCCATTGGTGGGGTAATAGGTGCACAATGCGTGCACCTATTTTTATTAATCTTGTCTGAAATTAATAAGCAGTGTACAGTACAGTGTGAGCATATATATATATATATGTTCTAGGGATTTTAGGTGAAGGAAAATTCGAGTGCAGAAGACATACATTTTAAGACCAAACCGGGACCAGTTGCGAAAAATGCAACTACACAGGCCTCCCAGCAGGAATTGAACCCACGACCTTGCGATTCTAGTGCCTCTGACCACTGAGCCACGGAGGCCATTGCCGAGAGCTTGATCGTGAGTTCTGTATATATTAAGGTGGTAATGCCAGGAGAGAATTGGGTATATTAGAAGTAATATTGGGCATTTCACTCGATTACAGATGTTATCCCTAGAACATCTGTAATCGAGTGAAATGCCCAATATTACTTCTAATATATATATATATATATACATACATATATATATATATATATATATATATATATATATATATATATATATATACAGTGTACATGTATATGTATGGTGTACCTGTATTAGGGCTAGAGTTGGTTCGCTTTTGATTTATACTCGTGCTTCTCCGTTGATGTTGGGTAGGACTAGGTTTTTTCGGTATTGGTTTCTCTTTGCCTTTTTGTGCTGCCAATTGCAGAATACTAGCAGCTCGATTCAATGGTGTTGTTGGAGAAGAGAGAAGACAACCTGGTGTAGACTGATTTCTTTTAGGACTCAGTATATTACGTCTATTAAAAATATATAAATATAGTATTTAGAACCTTAAGTATCAATTTTCAAGTCAGGAACTCTAGCTTGAGAAAGAACAAGGTATTTTTTACTGATAGAGTTGCCCTGATTAAATAAAGCATTATTATTATTATTAATTAATTATTATTATAATTTTATTATTATTACCAGTTTTATTATAATAAAATTAAAAGCATAAATATACTTGAAAGTAGCCCTCAGATTCACCAAAGTAGAGCTGCTCCCATCGGTTCATTTTTGTAATCGATTAATCATTGTCAACAATTGATTAATATCGATTAATCATATTGATTAAATAGTATGTCATGAATTAAATACAAGTACATGTCCATGGTGGTTTGTCCATTCAAAGGAAGGGGGTGCTTTTATAAAGTTTTTACTAAATTTGTTGGGGATTGCGTCCCTTGTTGTCGCCCGACAATTCAGTCACTATTCACGTTTTAAATCAGTTTAATCATGGTTATAGATTGCGCACTTTCTCACACTCTCACAGTTCACACAAGACATGACAAGACAGAGACGATGTTTAGTTTACACTTGACACTCCTAAATGATACTGCGATACAATCAGTTTATGAATATATACTTGGTTTAACTAAGGTGTGTTCGTAATCAGTCATTACTTATTACTGGCATCATGCTGTGCAAGGTTGTTATAGATGATCCGATTATTGTTAAGTATAATCGATTGTGGAAAAAACGAAAAAATAATCGATTAATCAATTAATACATGGATCGCGAATGTCGACTGCGCATCAGAATGACGCGTTCTGAGTCAGGATAAAACTTATTTCAATTTATAACATTAGGCTGAGGAATTCAGTACAATGAGTTCAGAAATGTAAATGAAAATGCAAATGAAAACTGCAGCATTAGCCTGATGTTATAAAGTTAATTAAGTTTTATCCCGACTCAGAACACGTCATTCTGATGCGCAGTCGACATTTGCGATCCATATATTGGGAGAAGCTCTACACCAAAGCCTACTGTACCTCCTAAACTGTGCCAATGTTTGTTTTGGGGTGGCATTACATTCTTTCCCATGTTGGTTTTCATTGGCCAATTTGTCATCAGCAATAAAATCAATGAATTGAAGCCCAAACTGCTTCTCTTTGTTAAATGGTTGTCGGCAAATCACCCTTATGCGATCCCACTCTTGATCAGAAACGTTTTTGATGAAAGAATCTGGATTGTTTTAAAAGATTTAAACAATGCATATTTTAATAAAGTACCAGTAATTATTATATTATACCACATGCTTTAAACACAATAATGTTGTAATAATATTCTGGACAAACCATTCAAAATTCTAAGGCCACTGGCACTTATACTGTAGTTATTATACACTGTACCTATGATTACCTTTGTTCAACATTTTCACACATTCAGTGTTCTGAGCAAGCTTACTGTCATTTGGTGACATTAAAACAGTGGATGGAAGAAATGAGACATAAGTGCTTCCAGCAGACCACATTGAGTTTCCAACTAATAATTCAATAAATCCCGAACCAGCATTACCTAGTTAATAAAAGTGACAGTGTACATAATAAATACATTAACCCATATTTCCTGCCTCAGACATTCTAGGCAGCAATTATGCAGGAGTCAAGTTAAACCCCAACCACCCACCCCCCTCCACCCTGGGACATGCAGGGGATTATAGGGGCATTCAAGGGGATTTGATACAAAACTACACCCAAGGGGGAATGGCATTGGAGATTATTTGGTATTTAGCAGTCCCCAGGGTACATGGGTTAGGTGAGGATTTGTGTTGACAACTGCTGTCACTGAGTTCAGCGGTAATTCATCCAATCTCTGAGTGTCAATGGCTGAATGAACATTCGCATGTAATTTGCAGGTGAGTTTTATCCAATTTAAATATTTGATTTTAATATGGCCCATCTGCTGCTTTTTAAAAGCCAACTTAATAGTCACAAAATGAATATTCACCTACATCCTAGGATTATATTTTAGCTGTTTATCAATTGCCCTACTCATTTATTAAATACATGTACAGCACATCTGGTTCATTTATATTCTTCTTCTATTCTATTACATGTATTATTAAAAAGATTGGAAGACTTCAAGATGACACTTTAATATCAAACACGACTTCCCAATATTAGATAGGTACTGTTAGCTGCCAAATTTGTATGGGTAGCCCACAGCGAGGGGCGTATCACTCGAAAAAATCTCGTACACCTTTGTAAAAATCTCTAAAAAATCTTTAAAAAATCCAAAAAATCTTTAAAAATCTTAAAAATCTTTAAAAATCTTAAAAATCTTTAAAAATCTTAAAAATCATGGAAATCTCTAAAAAATCTCGAAAATCTTTGCAAAAATCCCCCAAATCCCAGAAAATCTTGCAAAAATCCCAAAAATCTTGAAAATCTTAGAGTAGATTTGGAAACATGATATAATATTTCAGAAAATCCCTAAGAATCTTGAGAAAATCCCTAAAAATCATGAGAAAATCCCTAAAAATCTTGAGAAAATCTTGAAAAATCCTTAAAATCTATGAAAATCCCTAAAAATCTTAGAAAATCCCAAAAAATCTTAAAAATCTCTAAAAATCCCTAAAAATATCTCTAAAAAATCCAAAAATCTTTAAAAAAATCTTGAGATTTTTGAAATCCCAAAAATCTCGTACACCTTCGTAAAAATCTCTAAAAATCTTTGCAAAAATCCCACAAATCCCAGAAAATCTTGCAAAAATCCCAAAAATCTTGCAAAATTATTTGAAAATCTTGAAAATCTTAGAGTAGATTTGGGAAACATGACATAATATTTCAGAAAATCCCTAAGAATCTTGAGAAAATCCCTAAAAATCATGAGAAAATCCCTAAAAATCTTGAGAAAATCTTGAAAAATCCTTAAAATCTATGAAAATCCCTTAAAATCTCTAAAAAATCCCAAAATCTTTAAAAAAATCTTGAGATTTTTGAAATCCCAAAAATCTCGTACACTATTTTTCGAGTGATACGCCCCTCGGCCCACAGGGGTGGGGGCATAGCCATTTGACAGGATTTTATCAAATCCCTACCTTAGTCCTGGGGGGGGGGGGGGGGGGGGGGTGGTTGGGGTTTAACTTGACTCATGCATTAAGAGTGCATTTATATGATTTATTTGGAGCTATTGCTAAATCCAGAAATACTGTATACTTGAAATAGTCTATGAGCTCTCCAGAATAACTGGAATAGCTGTTTGTTTAGAAAACAAGAGATCAAGTTATTCCTTTATCTGAATGATAGTTCAATGGTTGATTGCTTTTAGGAAAATCTGGGGAGGTGGCACTACAGAAATTGCCTTTGGTGTCATGGTGTGTGTTACTTGAGGTATGGGGGGAGGGGGGTATGGATATTTTCTGGAACCAAATACAAAATTCAATAATTGTATCTTCTTGTGTTTGGCATGAAGTTAATATAACGCCGTGGTTATAGGTCCGACACCAGACCTTGTTGTTCTCCGGCTATGGGTCCGACATTAACAGAACGCGTGCGCAATACAATTTAAACCTGATTTAAACTATGCCGTTACTGCGATCGAATTTAAATTTCTCTTGGAAGTTTATGTTTTCTACTTCGAACTGGTTTTGCTTGAATGAACGAGTATCTATTCAATCTACGTCTCTTTTCTTATCTGTCGAATACCGTAAATGTACCGTAAATACTAAAAAAGGAGAAAGTCTTACGGACGAGAAACGTCGGACAAATACATATTCTGTGCGACGAAGCCGATCGCCGTGCCACACGAGTTCAGTTTTATTGGTTAATATCCATGTGTGCTGTTCCACGCATCTTTCAAGCCAAAGACCAAACAATGTCGAACCTTGTACTAGTTAGTGTGTTGTTGAAAAGATCCAACAGGCAAAGTCGAAATAAATTGTATTGCGCACGCGTTCTGTCAATGTCGGACCTATAGCCGGAGAACAACAAGGTCCGGACCGACGTGTCGGACCTATATTAAATGTGTATTCGTACCGACGTTGACAAAGCCAATCTTTATGGCTTTCGCCAGATGGATTTCGACCTCCAATCGTCCAGTCTTGTCATTCTTATGCGACAACCATTTCTTGTTCCTCACCAAAATATTCTCAGCGCGATGTACTTCGTCCTGGAATGCAAAAGAACACTACGTCAAAATCTGGAGGCATGAAGCCCGCATGATATAGCTTTGAATCATAATTGCCAGTAGTATTAAGCTACTAAATTTAGCACAATCGATAGATACTGGATAAAAGAGACAAAACAACGCATTTAATATATTGGATAGTATCTTCTCGAGGAGAAACTTACCTGGGAACTATACCGAACTATCGACTGATCCTTCACAGGCGCCATTTTGTTTTTAAAAAACAACCGCGAAAAATAACCCGCCATATATAGTAAGCATCCCGCAAAGCTGAAAAACGGATCCTTCAAAAAGCGTAATACAGATGCCGAATGAGTGTACTAAATCTTCAGAAAATCTAAAATAATAACCTTGAATCAGGCACTTTAAATAAAGCTAAGTTTTTCCTTGTATAACTTAAAGTTCCGTAAGTTTGAAATTTTTAAATAAAAACTAATGAAAACAGTATGCAACTGACTCCTTGAAGAGCGCAGTTTGGTGTATGGGATCTAGCCATCATCATTTTGCTCGCACTGATGAGTGGTACTGGTACCCACTTTTGGGCTTTGGGCCAGTGGTATATTATATGCAGTGTTCAGTGTTGCCATGAAACAGAAATGAAATTATGGATGTTGTTCGATCAAATTTTGAAGAAGTGTTCCCCCAGATTGAGAAGGCTTTGCGGCAATGTGATTTTGTTGGTAAGATCAGATGATATCGGATGAGTGATGTTGGTTGGATTTGATTGGTCAATAAATATTGATGGTAGTACAGTACACTTGTGTACAGCCACAAGTCACCACTATACAGAAAGCAGTATAAAGTGATAGAGCATTAGGTCCCCAAAGACTGTGTGTTCGAAGTGATGTATTAAACTTCACTAAACATTGCACAAGCTTTTCCAAGGACCATTGTCTATACATTTACAAGACTATTAAGGGTGGTTGGTTGGGGTTTGAAGATGGGACCTTGTTCTATTAATTTCCACACATCAAGTGAATACGTCTTTGGAAAAGGGTACTGCTTCAATATGGCTTTATAAATATTCCAAGTGCTATATGTACCAGCACTAGTGGTAGTGGCATACTATACACCTATGCAGTATGCACCACATGTGTTGAATGAATTTGACCACATTTTTTTCATTGTGTGTAATTATAATATTTCATCCAACCTGTCCTAATAAAAAAGTCTATAGGTTGACGTATAGTCTATAGGCCAACCTATAGGACTCTATAGGTTTCTATAGGTAATTGGAACGTTTCCTATAGGCAACTGATAGGCATACAAGCCTATAGGTGACCAACCTATAGATTTCTATAGCCACCAAGTGCTTCTATAGACAATTGGAATGTTTTCTATAGGTTGCCTATAGGCACCTATAGACTTTTTTTGTAAGGGTGTTAAAAATATCTTTGCCATATTGCATGAATCTGAAAGATGAAAGACTGGTGTTATCACTGGCACCAAATAAGCTAACGTGTACCATTGCATACAGAGATTGCTATATAATATGCAGTATATTGCTGTCTAATTCAATCCTTTGCTTAATTAGACATTTTCATACTGCTATTTGTTGACTTCTTTTATTTAGCTATAGATACTGAATTTACTGGCCTAGCAACCCATGAGAACCAAAGACCTAGTTTATTTGATAATCCTAGTGAACGCTATAAGAAATTAAAGAGAACAGTTAACCAGTTTCTTGTCTGTCAGTTTGGTTAGTAGCAACACACATCATTTCATAATGAAATTATATTTATCCTTGTAAAAATAGGCAAAAACAGATCCAATTGTACATGTATATACAGTACTGTACAGTACCATGTTTATTTGAGAGGTAAATATTTATAAGTACATGACAGTACAGTAATAGTTTGAATTTACTTAATTTGTTTAACAGGCATCAGTGCATTTGTTAAAAGCACTGAATGTGCAAACACGTAAGTTGAACTTTTTTTAAAAATTTTTTTTGATACAATTTTGCTTATAAGTATGAAGCCAGGCAAGCTAGAGATGCATAATATTTTTAAATTGTACTGTACTGTAGATATGAAGCTCACACTTTTAACTTCCACCTGTTCCCAACATCATTTGGTCAGCTTGATGTCAGATTTCTATGTCAGGTACTGTACAACAAAAGTTGAAGTGTACATGAGTAAATATGATTTTACAATGTGATATTGTACTGTACATGATGAAAATATTGCTTTTATGGTAAGAACAATCTTCTTGTAATATATCAACAATGAGTTTGGGTGTTTCATCAGGGGATCCAAACATGAGAAAACATGATGAAAGCATGAGGCTGAAGGTCGAGTGGTTTTATTGTTTTCGAGTGTTTGGATTCCCCTGATGAAACACAATAAATGAGTCATTGATATGGCATCTCTATCGAGCAATTTCAATTGAAAAACGCAATTAAAATAAACCCTCATGAGATTTTATTCATGAGTGACTGTGTAAAATTTATTCATACATGTAAATATACTTATCAATCCATTGCCACCTAGGATATCAGAGGGTTCTTCCTTTGATGAATAAAATAGTCTGTTGACTTGTTAGAGTACATTCTGGTGTAAAACGAGAAAAACAATAAATGGGCCATTTTTGGCCAGCTCAGGCAGGGATTATCAATGCAAGGGTTAACTGAGTGTTGTCATTATGGGAAAATATTATGTTAATGGAGTCTTGACATTATGGATTGCACTTGCATGCAGTGGCATTAAGGAAGCAAGTTGATTTTGGAGGGGCACAGCTTCAAAAGGGCATTTGGTTCAGGGGGTAGGACTTCAAAAGGATGCTTGAAACACATGTTTTATCATAAAAAGGGCACTTTACGGCAAGGGACGATAAACTCGAACATTATGACAGTATAAGATGACAGTACCTATGCCCCTGCTTGCATACGGTCTATATACAAAATTTAATACTCTGCCCTGGTCTGTATCTTTCATAACCAAGCAAACAAAGTTAACATCTAGGTTGTTCTTATCATTGGCTTTACTTTAAACTTTGTTGGGGTAGTAAAACTTATTTTTTAAGTGTTGAAGGTGCAATTATTCCTAAGTAATTTTCATTTTTTCATTTATATGTAACTCCTAAAGGCATCAAGTCTAGAATTTTTATGTCATCACAAGTTTGACTTCAACAAGGTATTAAACATGCAAAATGTTCTTGATATTGTCATTTTTATCTAATTCAATGCAAAAAAATAAGCATTTTGCTCCAAGAGAATTTGGTAAGTGGCAGAACAATTTTACATTGTTTTCAATATAATGCAACTGTAAAAAAACTCGCAAAAAAGGGCCTTGTCAAATATTTTCTTATTGTGAATTCTTTGTCAGCAAGTTAATATATAGTCAGCAGTTTTTTGTCCATTTATTTTTATTGTAGTTTGTTTATGAAGGTGTACCATTCCTGAACACAAACCAGGTATATACAATAGTTTACGGTTTACCTCAAAGAAACGTAAAATGGACATGACAATAACAAAACTTTACTGTACTGTACTGTACTGTACTGTACATGTCAGCTACTATAAATGTCATACAGTCAAGATTAAAATGTACTGTATTATATTCTAACACTCAGAATTTTCCCTCACCTAAAAATCCCCCAAGCATTTAGTGGTTTTGAGCGAAATGCAAATTTACAGTTTTGGGAAGATTAAAGAAACAAGCATTGGTAATGATATGTTTTACTATTTTTAGAAAACAGAACTCCTAGAACTTTGCCTTAAGAATCAAGTTAAAATTCCAATCACTCACAACAAGTTAGTTTTTGCTTTGTTGTTGTTGTTGTTGTTGTTTGCTGTTGTTGGTGGTGGTGGTGGTGGTGGTATTGAGGTAGCCTCAGGTACCCTGGCCCAATTTCAAAAGAAATATGGGCCAGGTAACCACTAAAGACTTCTTCTTTCCCATTGGTTAAAATTTTGCGCGTTTTTAGTGGCTATGAGTAAAACTGCAATCGTCAGAAGTGGATTTATCCCTGATGACGCGAGAATGAAATTAGTGGTTACCCAGGCTAGTATTGAGGTTGTGCTTTAAACCCTGTTACAAAGCGCAATTTTTTCGCATACAACTTGTCTCGTAACGGCGTTGGTGTATCGTTGCGAGACAAGCTGCACGAACAATTGCAACGCGTATATAACATTACTGTGCATGCAATGGTCAAAATCGTGCGAGACAAGTTGCACGAACCAATGCAGTGTGTAACGTGCTGTGCAATGGTCAAAATCGTGTGAGACAAGTTGCACGAACCAATGCAGTGTGTAACGTGCTATGCAATGGTCAAAATCGTGGGAGACAATTTGCACGAACCATTGCAGCGTGTAACGTGCTGTGCAATGGTCAAAATCGTGGGAGACAAGTTGCACAAACCATTGCAGTGTGTAACATGCTGTGCAATGGTCAAAATCGTGCGAGACAAGTTGCACGAACCATTGCAGCGTGTAACATGCTGTGCAATGGTCAAAATCGTGCGAGACAAGTTGCACAAACCATTGCAGTGTGTAACATGCTATGCAATGGTCAAAATCCTGCGAGACAAGTTGCACAAACCATTGCAGCGTGTAACATGCTGTGCAATGGTCAAAATCGTGGGAGACAAGTTGCACAAACCATTGCAGCGTGTAACATGCTGTGCAATGGTCAAAATCGTGGGAGACAAGTTGTACGAACCATTGCAGCGTGTAACATGCTGTGCAATGGTCAAAATCGTGGGAGACAAGTTGCACGAACCATTGCAGCGTGTAACATGCTATGCAATGGTCAAAATCCTGCGAGACAAGTTGCACAAACCATTGCAGCGTGTAACATGCTGTGCAATGGTCAAAATCGTGGGAGACAAGTTGCACAAACCATTGCAGCGTGTAACATGCTGTGCAATGGTCAAAATCGTGGGAGACAAGTTGTACGAACCATTGCAGCGTGTAACATGCTATGCAATGGTCAAAATCCTGCGAGACAAGTTGCACAAACCATTGCAGCGTGTAACATGCTGTGCAATGGTCAAAATCGTGGGAGACAAGTTGCACAAACCATTGCAGCGTGTAACATGCTGTGCAATGGTCAAAATCGTGGGAGACAAGTTGTACGAACCATTGCAGCGTGTAACATGCTGTGCAATGGTCAAAATCGTGGGAGACAAGTTGCACGAACCATTGCAGCGTGTAACATGCTGTGCAATGGTCAAAATCGTGGGAGACAAGTTGCACGAACCATTGCAGCGTGTAACATGCTGTGCAATGGTCAAAATCGTGAGAGACAAGTTGCACGAACCATTGCAGCGTGTAACATGCTGTGCAATGGTCAAAATCGTGAGAGACAAGTTGCACGAACCATTGCAGCGTGTAACGTGCTATGCAATAGTCAAGATTCTGCGAGACAAGTTGCACGAACCATTGCAGCGTGTAACATTACTGTGCATGCAATGGTCAAAATCGCGGGAGAAAAATTGCAAGAGCCACTGCAGCATGTGACATGAATGCTCTGCAATGGTCAAGAACGAACCATTGCGGAGTGTAACGTCATGTGCAATGGTCAAAATCTTACAAGACAAGTGGCGGCAATCGTTGCCCAAATCATGCCTAGCATACGTCTGACGATGCCCGTACGATGACAAAGGTTTTGTTTATTTAATTTATACTGACTGAAAAAAATATACTTCAACAGCAAGAGATAATCGTAATTCATACAATCTCTTGATTTTTGCTTGCTTGCAGAGAACTTGAAGAAAATTTTCTTTTACCACAATGTAAAAAGATCGAAGACTGGTTGAAAGAAAATAGCGATAATCTAGTTTTACAATGCGAAGAAGGTACAGCGTTAAATTGCTTTTCAAACGCTTATTGTTGCTTTTTGTTTAAACTAGATGATAGTGTGAAATGTGACACTTTGTTTTAACTTTAATGTTTGTATACTATGTAATTATAAGTTTAGAACGTTTGGTTCTAAATTTAAAGTGTCTATGAAGTGAAAAATAGGTTGGCGTTTTTGTTGTTTTATTGCACAGAGGAGCATGACAGGAGCACTCACTGAAAATTTCAAGAGAATCTGATGCGTACTTTTCGCGCTATCAACTCTCAAAATTTGCCGTGGATAGTTTGTTTTGGGAAAATTTGGGTTTCTTGGTAACAATGCCTTATGACGTACGCAGATGGATCATTAATAGTGAAATCTATTGTTCTTATGCATAGTTGTCCATTTGCGTACGTCATAAGCACTGTTCCCGAAAGCCCAATTTTTCTCCAAGAACGAACTAGCCATGGCAAACTTTGAGAGTTAATAGCGCGAAAACTACGCATCAGATTCTCTTGAAATTTTCAGTGAGTGCTCCTGCCATGCTCCTCTGTACAATAAAACAACAATGGGGATGTCCCGGTGTACCTGGATCTCGGCTTGTAGATAATTTACTGTTATTTTCAAAGTTACGTTTATATGGAGACCGGGATTCCCGTCAGGCGGGACAAATGTTTGTCCCCATAAACGCGACATCCCGGTACACCGGGATGAAGTTTACTGAACTACAATGCTTGTAACTTTGAATATTACGGTCAGAATTTTGTCCAAACGGTCAGGTCCAGAGACAAAACACTGAATAAAAGTGAAATAAGTTCTAACATATTAGAATTAGGGTGAGTTTTTGCTTTTTTTGCTCCATTTCCTTAAATTCCCGAGCTTTTTGACCGGGGATGAATCATCCCAATCAACCGTGACATCCTGGTATACTGGGATAATATAAACAGGCCCTTATTTTTTAAACTTTAGTGTGATACAAGTTTTCAGACACTGAGAAAAATCGTATTGAAACACATGTAAAATATACGATAATTTTACGTGTAAAAATATCAGTTTAAACGATTCAATGAAAATAGATTGTTGGTGTTTCTGAAATAAACAGCCACTCTTGGCAAATCAAATTGAACACGTCGAAAATAAGTTCCATGCATTCTTCTCGATTATATAGTTATCAATTGTACGATTGTCATTTTTTTTTAGCTTTTCTGCAGTTTATTCTGTACCAAGAAATTCGAAAAAAGTTCAATAAGTTAGAATGCGAAGTTCAAGAACAAGGAAAAGTAAGATAATACTCCAACTTTAATTAATGTCAGAAATATATGCAATCCATATCTGACGACTTGTGTCGGTATATACCCGATACAGAACGGCCTCCCATTTTGTAAACCATACAGATTGTTCATTCTGTTGATCTCTGCTGTAGTTAGTTATAAAGAAACAAACAGACGAGAAGCCAGCACAGGATGATAAACACCAAATAGAGAAGTAGGTTTGTATATGTCTCTTGCTGCATATATATCAACTTTATATGATGTAATTCTTAACTTTTTATAAACCTAATATTTGTATTTGAGTCACTATAGTGTCTCATAACTTTGATAAAACATTGATGTTTGCTTAATGTTTTAACAGTATTTACAAATATTGATTAAACATTAATTTCTTTTGAATTTTCCTTATGAATTATTAATGAATTTGATCTGATATACAGACGCGAGCCGAAGGAGAGAAATGTTCATTTTTATCGCTCATTTTAAAAATACGAACTCTTTTAGCTGAGAAAATCAAACGTAAAGTTAATACAAATCAGGGCGATTCGGGCGATTTACAGATTGATTTAATATTTATTTCCTTTGAATTTTCCACAGGAATTATTAATGAGTTTTTAAACGATACTATATATGAAGGTTAAAGGTATATGTCAAACCTTTTCTACGACTCTTAAACAAAGTATTCGTCATGTACACGTAGAATTTGATAGATAAATAAATAAATAAATGCCCATAAGGATCGACCGTTCACATTTTAACTATTACATGAAGATGCAACAGAGAATTCTGTACCACCAGAATTTTTCTCTGAGTTTAACTCTTTCTTGTCCAAATTGGTCTTTAGTATTTTATTCTGGCTAACGCCAGACGATTTTATTCACCTCTGGCGAAGCCCCCGGACAGGAATGAGTTAACTTACGACAGCTTGTACAGCACAAACAAACGAAAAAACTTAACCACAATTTTGTTTTTCAGAATAGTTCGTCAAGCTTGCGGATTTACAAGAGTATTTGAACTTTTAGTTGAGTTGAAGAAGGTGCAGTTCAAACGTTGTTTGTACGGGTTAATCTTTACTACTTCTGAAGGAAGTGTACATTATATTTTTTATTCTATAGTTTCTCTTCTTTTATATATCTAGCCGCTACTTGGTCATAATCTGCTAACGGATATTCTTTTTCTCTATGAGAAGTTCTACAATACTCTACCAGGTAAGGAACCAGACTATTGTTTTAAAATAAACGTAGACAAAATTACAATTCAAAGCAAATAGCATCGTAACACTTGTGATGTTCAAATCTCGAGATTTTATGATTCAAATATTTCTGCAACAAAACTATATTTACTTCTTTAACTTCTTCAAATGTCAATCTTCTGAAAATTCAGCCAAAAATCGTTGTAAATTAAAATCCGATGCATTTCAACTTTGTTGTTAAGTAAGTGATGATTACTGGCTATTGTGAAGGGGGGAAATCAGAACTACAGTATTTCTTCTGTTCAATAAACTCTTGTTTTGCATTCTAGATGATTACAGCATTTTTAAGAAGGACGTACATCAACTATTTCCTTATATCTTTGACACAAAACAGATTGCATTTAGTCTTAATAGGCACGAAGTAAGAATGTATGATAATAAAGTGAAGTGAAGTGAAGTGAAGTGAAGTGAAGTGAAGTGAAGTGAAGTGAAGTGAAGTGAAGTGAAGTGAAGTGAAGTGAAGTGAAGTGAAGTGAAGTGAGACGAAGTGAAGTAAAGTGACGTTGGACTCAGGTGAAGTGAAGTAAGTGAAGTGAAGTGAAGTGAAGTGAAGTGAAGTGAAGTGAAGTGAAGTGAAGTGAAGTGAAGTGAAGTGAAGTGAAGTGAAGTGAAGTGAAGTGAAGTGAAGTGAAGTGAAGTGAAGTGAAGTGAAGTGAGGTGAGGTGAGGTGAGGTGAGGTGAGGTGAGGTGAGGTGAGGTGAGGTGAGGTGAGGTGAGGTGAAGTGAAGTAAGTAAGTAAGTGAAGTGAAGTGAAGTGAAGTGAAGTGAAGTGAAGTGAAGTGAAGTGCAGTGCAGTGAAATGAAGTGAAATGAAGTGAAGTGAAGTGAAGTGAAGTGAAGTGAAGTGAAGTGAAGTGAAGTGAAGTGAAGTGAAGTGAAGTGAGGTGACGTGACGTGAAGTGAACTGAAGTGAGGTGAGGTGAAGTGAAATGAAATGAAGTGAGGTGAGGTGTGGTGAAGTAAGGTAAGGTAAAGTGAAGCGAAGTGAAGTGAAGTGAGGTAAAGTGAAGCGAAGTGAAGTGGACTCAGGAGAAGTGAAGTAGTAGAGTGGAGTGAAGTGAAGTAGTAGAGTGAAGTGGGGTGAGGTAAAGTGAAATGAAGTGAAGTGAAGTGAAGTGAAGTGAAGTGAAGTGAAGTGAAGTGAAGTGAAGTGAAGTGAAGTGAAGTGAAATGAAATGAAGTGAAGTGAAGTGAAGTGAAGTGAAATGAAGTGAAGTGAAGTGAAGTGAAGTGAAGTGAAGTGAAGTGAGGTGAAGTGAAGTGAAGTGAAGTGAAGTGAAGTGAAGTGAAGTGAAGTGAAGTGAAGTGAAGTGAGGTGATAATACATATCTTTTAAAAATTACTTCTTTGAATTTACCGTTAAAACGAGATTTCTAAAACCGCCAAATTTTAGCAACAACCACATTTTCTTTCCAGTTTTTTAAAGAAATTGATTTGTTCAAAAAGACGAACCTAGAAGAGCTCCACTCAGAACTGAGCCAGTAATTAACACTAAGAATTTTAAATTTTGTCTCGTGTTCTATGTAAATAATTACTGTAGTTTCGAATGAAATATTTATCACTTATCTTTTTTACAGTCATAAAGGTCTTTATTACGTGCTTTATACACCGGCTATCGTCCACGCAAAGTATTGCAAGAAATACAGTAAGTCGATAATAAGAAGAAAGTCTACGTCTTATACGTGTTCAACTCAGGGACGTAGCCAAGGGAGGGGGGGGGGAGAGTCGCGGCTCCCTCCCTTTAGATATAAAACAACAGACATGTAACTACAAAACTGATGCAAGGTGAATTATGTCAGGAAATTAACTGTAAACACTAAACAGTGTATCCAATCTATACTGAGTGTATGCATTTTGAGTATCTAATTATCTATGTGACGTTTGCGTGTTTTGAGTATTTTATATGACGTTTTTTAACCTTTAGAGTCTGTAAAATCTTCCTCCAAAAGCCAGGAAATGGCATTTCAGTGACTCTCGATTTCAAAATTTCCAGGGGGAGCATGCCTCCGGAGCCCCCTAAAAATGTATTTTGATTTCGGCTCTCCCCTTTCAAAATCCTGGCTACGTCCCTTGGTTCAACTTCTTTCAAGCACTTTATGTTTTTGTTGGGTTTTTTGTAGTTGGCTCTCATAACATACACGAGGCTGGTTATGATGCATATATATCAGGCTATGGTAAGACAGTCATTATAGCAAGAGTGAGATGGAGTGCTGTTATGAAGGAAAACAGGGAGGGAGACAGACAGACAGACAGACAGACAGACAGACAGACAGACAGACAGACAGACAGACAGACAGACAGACAGACAGACAGACAGACAGACAGACAGACAGACAGACAGACAGACAGACAGACAGACAGACAGACAGACAGACAGACAGACAGCACGCAAAAGGACAGACAGACGGACGAACGATAAACAGACAGACGATAAAGAGATTGTGTTAATATTATTGAGAGTTGTAAGTGTAATTGTTCTAAAGGACATTATGTTGCTTCCAATGGAAGGGATTGTACAGGTAAGACTAAGAGAGAGTTAGTTGGTCGGTCGGTCCGGCCACTGGCCGGCCGTCGGTTCGTCAGTCGGTCTGACAAACAGACGGACGGACGGACGGACAGACAGACGGACGGACAGACGGACGGACGGACGGACAGACAGACAGACAGACAGACAGACAGACAGACAGGAAAGAACAAACAAACAAACAAACAAACAAACAAACAAACAAACAAACAAACAAACAAACAAACAAACAAACAAACAAACAAACAAACAAACAAACAAACAAACAAACAAACAAACAAACAAACAAACAAACAAACAAACAAACAAACAAACAAACAAACAAACAAACAAATAAATAAAGTGTAATATCATTGCCTACAGCCTACCAAACCAATCACCTTTCTATTTGTATAGTATTCTTAAGAATGGCACATATTCTTGCTGCGAAGACAATGGGGTAAGACTGGAAATGCTATATTAGAACATTGCACCAGTTCACAAGTTGTTACTGCAATATTCTTAATTTATTTTGATAGGTCAGCCATGGAATGCCCTTTGGAATTTCATCAATATTTTGAATTCATGAAAACGTATAGAAACTACATAAATATAAGTCGTGCCACGGTTTCCTACGTGGTAAGTCTGTGTGCTGAGTATTCTGAAAGCAGAAGATCACTCTAGAATACATATTATTTAATTTCTTATTATTAATAAAAATAGGTACACAATGCGTACACGCGTCTACGTTTTATAGGACTATTCACACAATCGATTAATCTAATTCAATTTTCCCCCTGATGCATAGACCTCATTCCAAAATGGTCGCGGAATTAAAATTCTTTTATATACTTATAAATTAGCCCATATGAATTCGTTTTCATGTGGGAAATTCAAAAGAATTTTTACTTTAAAACGAGGTCATAAGGGCTAATTTATATGTACATAAAAGAATTCTAATTCGGTGGCCATTTTGGAATAAGGTCTATATGATTTTGCAACTAGAGAACTAGCGAGAATTTGCAAACACATAACCCAATGCTACTTTTACATCAAGTATATTGTATATGTCTTTGTAACATCGCCAAGAGATTCACCTGGCGGAAAACGTAATCTTATTACAGTCGAACCTCTATTAAGCGGACACCTTCGGGACTTCGTCTAGTGTCCACTTAATAGAGGCTGGCAGAGTAGGGGATGCGCGCATGGGGTTACACAACTACAGCACTATTTGACTTATATATTTATTTAACCCACATATTTATTTAATAAAAAAGTTTGACCGACTGAACTAGAAAAAATCTATAATTATTGGGACCAACTTTTACAAAAAAATAGCAACAGTATATTAGTTAGACTATATATATGTCGCCTTAGATTGTCAGCATGCCTTGTAAAATCATTAATGTTAAAAGAAAACGTTAATCTTCAACTCCACGTGTCCGCTTAATAGAGAGTATTCTGCTCATTGGGACCCAAGATAAGTGTCCGCTCCCGCTTAATAGAGGTAACAACTATAGGGTTTCATTATAAAAATTGTCCGGACCTTAGATAGATGTCCGCTTAATAGAGTTGTCCGCTTAATAGAGGTGTCCGTTAATAGAGGTTCGACTGTACAAATATATCCTCTAACGTTAAATATTGAGTTATTATCTCTGAGGATGTTGTGATGTAAACAACGAAACGTTAGATTAAATATGTTTTTATATCCTTGTGTTGGATGGATTTTATTCATGTTTTATGCTGGACATTAATAATATTTATAGTAAGGAGATACCTTTATGTTAGTAATGCTTTCACCTCGAAGTGGGTAAAAACAAATTCGTTTCTTTTTGCTGTACAATCTGTCGTAAGTTAAACTCAGGGAAAAACTCTGAGCTCCAGACGGGACTTGAACCCACAACGTTCTTGTTTGCAATCAGTCAGTATCGTACTATATTTATTTTAGAATCTCGCTGGTCCTGATCCCGTGTCTAACAGACCTAATTGGCTTCATATTTCACGGAAATACAGTCTGAAACGTCTAACTGCTGGACAAGTAAGTTGATGATAACCGAATACTCTAAAGATTTAAAATCTCTTTTAAGCGAATCAATAATCGTGAAGATTTTCTACTAACACAATTTCTACTACCTTACAATGAATGAGAGTTTATTCCATTTACATATCAAAGTAATCTAAATAAAAGCCTCAAAAACTATAAAAGCCTCACAGGCCCACTTGGGAGCTGTTTACATGGAAGGAGGGCGAGACAATTTTCGCCATATAAATGCTCTGTCCCGCCTAACCGAGGTTTATAAGGGCCTTCGCTCGAAACGTTAGACTCCTACGTTCTCTGTTTCGGCAGTATATCTAACCTTGCTACTGTATATTTCGATTGTTGTTTCTACACTGCCTACGCAGCACGCTACTTTTAGTACACTATTTGGTAATTATATGAGAATGTTTTCAGGCGGGACAATTGCGACCGGGACGTTTCGCAACACAGCTAGAAAGTTGTAAAAACCACAGCATAACAGAGAATAAATAGAATATGACGTATTATAAAGAGCTGCTGTCCTCCTACTAGCCGTCATAAAATAAAATGAATATAAATGAATGAAAATAAATACTCAAGACGGTATCCGTCATATCGTCCCGGTTAGGCGGGACAGAGCATTTATATGGGACGTCTCACAGCACAGCTAGAAAGTTGTAAAAACCATTATAATTTGACGTATTATAAAGAGCTGATGTCCTCTTACAACCCGTTATCACTCATTTGTATCGAATAAACAGCTTAAGAATCAAAATAAATACTCAAAACGGTATCCGCCATATCGTCCCAGGATGAAAAACGTCCCGTCCCGCTTACTTGCCCCGTCCAGGCTCCCATGTAAACAGCCCCATAGTTTTCATTTCCTTGGTTAAGTACTGAAAATTACATTCTCAACATTTAAAAGAGAGGGTTATGTGAGTATGTGAACATACGACTAGAAACAACAATGGACGTTAGTATTAAAGATTTTATAATTATTATGTGTTCGTTAGTTTCAGAAATTGCAGCTTGATGTTAGTAATAATTGTCAGTTGTTTGCTGTACAAGCTGTGTTAGTTAGTAATACTCAGAAAAACCCTGAGCTCTAAGCGGGACTCGAACCCACAACCTTCTGAATGCTAGCCAGACGCTCTAACCATTAGAGGTCAGAGTTTTTCTGAGTATTGCTAACTAACACAGCTTGTACAGCAAACAATTGGCAATTATTATTGTGTTCATTATACCTTTACTTAACTATCATATTTTTAGCAACAATTTGTCCTTTAATATAGATCTTCCAAGCATTAAGCCAGTTTGGTTCACTGGATGTGAAAGTTCTAGACAGTCAACGGGCATTGGTGGCCACGACCCATCAGAAAGTGTAAGTGGGAGTAAATTTAAAGGGTAAAGGACTGGGGGTTAATCATCCTTATTCGCAGCCAGCGACTGGATTACGAAGGACGCAGATCAACGTGGCCGTGTCGAGGTATACCAAAGGCAGTTCAGACCACGGATCACAGCTAAGATTTAGAGGTGTTGATTTTACGAAGGGAGAAAAAACCGGCGAAAAAACCTCAAAGCACATGCAGGAGAGATCAACTACAACTCTACTCACATGAGTTCGAAGCTCGACAACGGGGTCATTCCCAAGCTGCCACCCATCCAAATACTAACCCCGTCTAACCAGGCTTAACTTTTGGCGAGGGGCAGCGTACAGCTAACAGCACACGCCACTCGAATATATAAATTTTTTATTGGATTTCTTTTAAGTTCTATATGATCTTACATATCATCTGCGAAAGAGATGTAACTGAACATCTACCCAATTTCTTTTGTGTTCCGTTAAACGTACTTTCTAAAGAGTTGTTTTTTTAACTTCGTTATGTTTTGTTAATCAGTATATATCATTGATTTTCTGTTCTCGTATTGTTTGGGAAGGTCGCAGCGGATTTTAAGCTCTTTACGACGGCACAAAACTCTTCGAGTTCGAAAATATTACCCGTTATTTGATTCTCCAAGATCAAGAACGTTGATATGGTATGTTTACGTGTTGGTTTCTTTATTAACCATCTTGCTCACTGTATTAAATCCAATTCCTCCTATTTTCATTATTTTATTAGTTTCGTCATTCATTCACATACTCCATGGATCTGTCCGTCCTTACACCCGCCCACCCATCCATTCCATTGATCCATCCCATTCACCTCTCCATCTGTCTGTCTGTCTGTCTGTCTGTCTGTCTGTCTGTCTGTCTGTCTGTCTGTCTGTCTGTCTGTCTGTCTGTCTGTCCGTCCGTGTCCGTGTCCGTGTCCGTGTCCGTGTCCGTGTCCGTGTCCGTGTCCGTGTCCGTCCGTGTCCGTCCGTGTCCGTCCCCGTCCGTCCGTCCGTCCGTCCGTCCGTCCGTCCGTCTGTCTGTCTGTCTGTCTGTCTGTCTGTCTCTCTGTCTGTCTGTCTGTCTGTCTGTCTGTCTGTCTGTCTGTCTGTCTGTCTGTCTGTCTGTCTGTCTGTCTGTCTGTCTGTCTGTCTGTCTGTCTGCCCATCCGTCCATCCATTTATTTGTTCAAAGTAGTGTGCTGCGTAGGCAGTGTTGAAACACGAATCGAAATATAGTAAGGTTGGATAAGGTTTCGAGCGAAGGACCTCTCTGACGAACTATATTTCGATTCATTTATTTGTTCGCTCGTTTCGTCTCCTACTTTCCTTCCTGTCTCTTTTCTTTAGTCCTTTTCCTTCCTCTGTTCCTATCTTTTCTCTCTTCTTCCTCCATTTCCTCTCCGCCCGTGCATCCACTCGGTCCCGTGTGTCAATCGATCTTTCTTATCTCCCCTTCGCTTCCTATATGCCTTCTCTAACATACCAGTCTCCCCAAGAATATATACTCTTTCATTTACTTTATATCGCTCTGTCTTACATTTTAGGGCTGGAAGTGTAACAACCGTGCTAACACTATTTTTCGGTGGTCTCGCTGCAATGTACTACGGGGAAAGAAAGTTAACCGACTCCTCATAGATGGTAGATCACTTCGATCTTAACTTCAGTCTTATTTCAATAAATCTAGACTTAGGTGTTTTTTTTATAAAATAATTACCTTGTTATTTAAGATTTTAAATTATAATTTATGATATTATTAAATCGTGAGGAGTTAACCGAAATGAAATGATGTTCATATTAGTTCAAACAGCAACACAAAATCCACTGGAAACAAGTTGATTTTCTTTGTATTAAAAATAATGACATTTAAAGGCAAGCCAAATCAGTGAGGCTATCTGTAGAAATGCGCAGATATCAAACCATTCTTCAAGAAAATCAACTTCTCAATTACACTTAACCATCGCATTTTTTAAAAACAATTCTTCATGTAAATTGTCTCACGATGATAACTCTTGCGGCATTGCAGTTGCGAGACTGGAAGTGTTACACTTAGCCTGCGGGCAACAAAGTTCTGACCGGATCCAGTGGACCTGGATCAAAAGTAGTCAAGATTTTCGTTTATTATGTATTCAAGCTTTATTCTCGTTCGTGATTGGCCAAAACGCCCCCGCTAATTCTCCGTAACTGGAAGCTGACGCGTTATTTCAGCTGCTGATGTGATCAGCGTGCAATAATACGTTGTTTTGGATCGAACTTCGATCCAAAACAAGGTATTATTGCACGCTGTCGAACCCAAGACCCCAGCGCGGTCGGCAGCTTGCTAAAAATCCCGCCAAAACTAAATATTTTTGAAGAGTAAACAAAATGGCTTTTAACCGGTTTCCATCGTTAAACGAAGAAGAAATTTCGACGTTGCTCTCAGAGAAACATAGTAAAAGCACGAAGAGTATAGTTTTTGAATATATAATAAAACAATTATTGGATTCGGTTTTTGCATGATATCGAGAATTATCAAGGCCTCGGTTTGTGTTATCCACCTCAGCCTTCGGCTTCGGTGGATAACACAAACCTCGTCCTTGATAATTCTGCTGAGGTGGATAACACAAACCGAGGCCTTGATAATTCTCGATATCATGCTCAACCTCATTCAATAATTGTTTAATATCACGTCGGATTCAGGCCATGTCCACAGTAATCCGTTTTCAAACGAAAACGGAGACTTTTTGATACGGTTAGTCCAACCTCGTCCCCAGGGCCATTTGTGGGGGCTGGGACAAGATGGCGGCCAAGAACAAATGGCCCTGGCACAGGCTGAGCTATCACCACATTTGATTGGTCGAGATAACTTTGGATGTTTTAGGTGTTGTGATTGGTGGAAACAAGGCGGGCGGCAGGCTAACTCGCGGGCATTTGTTTTTTTGGGCTCGAATTATATTCAGAATTGCCGGCTGTTAAAAAACAACTTCGAAATGAATGAAAATGTGAGGAAAGCTGGCGAAACACCCGTGAAAAAGGCGGAAGAATATGTAATGATGGGTCGTGTCGTCTCTGTGCCCTGGCTGCCATACAACGAAGTCCATGGGACGGCAATTCAGTGTGTTTTCTAAACCGGGCGAACGAAAGACTTGGTGAACAAAGTCAAAAAGTATTTTGGCTGCGAAAGGAAAGTACACCACAGGGCAGAATTTACATATTTGGCCATTAAGAAGCAGGGGTTTTTTTCAAACAAGAGTTCTCGACGAAACGAAGCCTAAATGTTTTTCAAAACGCTGAATTGAATCCACCGAAAACTTACGAAAACAAGGCGGCCCAGTCAGACAACGGCAATCCAGTTTCTTTCGAATTTGGTACAACGGTGAAGCAAACGATAAATAATAAGGATTTACAGATATTTATTAAAAGTGAATTTATTTTAATAATTCGACAATGTGTTTGGAAATGAATGTTTTGATTGTTTTCAGTTTGGGTCGGTCAAGCTGAACTAAATATTCAGAAAATAATTTGAGCCTGACTAGGCGCGACAAACTTCGTGAAGACTGGGCCGAGTCAAAAATGAGTCAAAATATGACTCATTTTTTGCAGCCTGTGCCAGGGCCATTTGTTCCCGCCATTTTGTTTTTGGCCGCCATCTTGGCCCAGCCCCCACAAATGGCCCTGGGGACGAGGTTGCGGTTAGTCCTTTCGTCCACACTAACCCGGCGTCTTCGGTGACCGAAAACGAAGCTTTTCGAAAAGGCTGACGTTACCAGGATCATGGATCTGGGTTCCAGTGACCCACGACTTTTGTTCAGGGTCGTTTCAGCGTTTTAATGTAATAGTTCAGGTACGAGACGGAGGACTTTACCAGGATTTCAAAGTCCGAGTGCTTTTTGAAAAGGCGAGCGGCGAGCCTTTTTAATGCACGAGGGCTTTGTAATCCCGGTAAAGTCCGACGTCAAGTATTTGAACTGACTTCTCAAACTCAAAACTCCGAAGATACCTCTGAAACGTAATATAATTTGCCTTATTTCAAAGTCCCAAGACTTTGAAAACGTATTTTGCATTATATCAAAGTACTAGTACTTTTCCTCCGATTTCAAAGCACTGATTAAACATTAATTTATTTTGTTTTTGGTTCATGAATTATTAATGAGTTTGAGAAGTGGACGACAAAAACGATTCGAAAACGATAGTGTGGACGCAAAACGTTTGATACGTTTTCGATACGAGGTCTCCGTTTTCGTCTGAAAACGATTAGTGCATGTGGACACGGCCTCAGTTCCTTACGCTGTGTGTTACCTTTTGACCGCGTATTTTTTGTAGAGGGAATGAAAGCGACGTAATATAGCTCCAGACGGAACTGGAGCTCAGAAAATACTTTTTGTACATTCAACTTTTAATTTTACTATTATTTGGGTGAAAATACTTTTATGTGTTTAAAATACCATTACATGTAATGAATTAAAATGAAGGTACCACATCAAAAAAGTTTCCGGCAATTCCAGAGAAGTTGCGGAAGGGGGGGGTTGGACAGTGCAACGCTGAAAAAGAGGTGCTGAAATCGTGGCTGAAAGTAGATTGAAACTGAATTCTACCGAAGCGACTCCATCAAGTTGTCTCGTATTGACAATTTTGACCATTGCACAGCATGTTTCCTAAGTAAGCTCGTATTGAGCTATACGATTCATATATTTTTAACCTTTATTATTTAAAATTATCAAATTATTATAACTTAACTGTATTTACAAAGAAAAATGAAGACCCAAACAAAACATAGTTTATAGTGCAATGCGATGGAGCACAAATAATGTCACACGTATAATGCTGACCAATTCAATTTGTATACTCAACACTTCAAATAAATTTGCGTTAGGTATTTGGTATATAGTTTATTCAATGCATGCATGGTGTTTTCTTTTCTGTCATCAGGTTAGCTATATTTGGAATGACATTGGCCGCCTTTCACTTGGCTGAAAATGGCCTCCCATTGTTATTGTTTGTGTATTTCTCATTAGTTGTCGGAAAATTTTAACAGGAGTTATTAAAACGAAGTAATTAATCACAGTATGCGGTGGACATCAAGCCATTCTATTGGGCCATACAAGGTCAAACCTGTTTTGGTTTTATTCGAGTCTTTTTAATTCCCATTCCTGTCAAACGCCCGTCTGTCCAATGCTAGATGATTTTACTCATCAAAGAGACGCTCAGACATCCCAAGCAGCAATGAGTTAACAAGTGCATGATTGGCCCATTCCGGCCTGAGCTGGCCATGCAAAAATGACCCCTTTGTTGTTTTACACTGTCTAACACCAGCCACTTCTATAGGCAGCAATGGGTATTAACCCATTCCTATAGGCAGCAATGGGTATTAACCCATTCCTATAGACAGCAATGGGTATTAACCTATTCCTATAGGCAGCAATGGGTATTAACCTATTCCTATAGGCAGCAATGGGTATTAACCCATTCCTACAGGCAGCAATGGGTATTAACCCATTCCTATAGGCAGCAATGGGTATTAACCTATTCCTATAGGCAGCAATGGGTATTAACCTATTCCTACAGGCAGCAATGGGTTTTGACCCATTACTATAGGCAGCAATGGGTATTAACCCATTCCTTGCCTGAGCTGGACAAAAACGTTCCCTAATATTATTCACTCTGTCAGTGACGCCAGACGATTTTACACATCAAAGAGAGAACCCTCAGACATCCTAGGCAGCCATAGATAATTAAGGTCCTGTAAGACTTTATACAATTGTAACACAATATCGTTGCGAGATACCTTTTTCAAAGGTTTTGTTGCATGTTGGCCATTTCATGGGCGGTATTTGGTCAACCTTTTTTGTTTTCCCTTTGTTCAAAGCTTTTTAAGGTGCTCTAAGACTATATTTATTGCAAGAAACTACTGAATCCACCTCTATATACTGAGTGCATGTATATATTCACCGACTGTACACAGGCTACATTCAATGCTGCGTGATTGTCTATATAGGACTGTGAAAGACCCATGTAAACAAACTGATCTATTTTTAATATCTTTCTTAAGCTAATAGCTTTTAATTTCTACTCCAATAACAATACACTGTTTATGACAAACGGAAATAACACTTTATCCCGTTTTTGTAATCTACAAATCATACATAATATACTTGCGTAAAAGATATGCACGTCTTAAAAAAAAATCTCTCAACGCCAGCTTGTGTCTTTTCTGAAATACTCAGACTTTTGAACATGGCTTAATTTGGCTCGTGCCGATATAAGTGGTTTTTTATGCCAAGCAGGTGTGGTGATTTGAGATTGCCACCGTGCTGAGTGTAGGATAACGCCACTTTTTGCCCAATTGAAATAGTGATTTATAAGTCGTAATGACAAATGTCTTTTTTGTGTTAGCATCTGGCCATTTGAAAACGAGAATCGCCACTTGTGGTCACAAAGATGTTTTAGCGATTAATCCTGACCTAGCTTTCTCCGCAGGCAACTCTAGCTGTGTCTTCCCAGCTGCATGCATGTGCGGGCTGATTTCTCTGACCGCTAGCTGGGTATATATATATAGGGTGACCTGAGTCTCGCGTAACTCAGTTAGACTTGGTGAAAAGTATTTCAGATCCCCTGAAGCACCTGGTTTTATACCCATGTCCAACATGACCCAAGTATTACGTCACATATAAGTGAAATCGCCACAAGCACGCCTTAACATACGATCCAGGAGAAGAAGAGATCAATCACACGACGACCACCTGCAAACATGCTTAATGGTTGCAGTCTGGAAAATAGAATAGCGCCAAATATTTTTCAAATATGTTCTTAAACTGTGTTGAATAAGGCATTGTACTGTACGTCGCCACGATGAAAGATCATCTACAATCAGAGCCAAAAACAATAGTTCACAAGATTAAATATCCTCTTGTTACGTAGTCATTCTTATGCCCCATACACTAATACACGCGTGATCACGAGTCAATGTAACAACATATACAACACTGCACGTCCAATCTATAGTTCAATGTACCGAAATTGAACACTAGAGTGCGGTATACATGCATCTATATTGCTTAGCTGTCGACTTTTGCAGGCCTTCATCAGAGCAAAATATATGTATGCATTTCATAATATAAAAATTCCCTTAGCCTGCAACAGTCATGACTCAAAATCAGAAGTGAAAATATAGTCACATAAATTACTTGGTTTTGGTTAAAACAATGTATTATTCTTCTATCATTTAAAACTGTCGGCTGTACAAATGGCTTTCATTGTACAAGTTTATACTGTGCATAAAACTGAGGATACTAGCTGGACTCAGCATGCTATTTACATTCACTGTGATTCACATCGCGATATAGACAAAACAGAAATATAAATGAACGATATATGTTTCATCAAAGGATTTTGATTTTATCCTTTCAGAAGTTTACTCGCTTTTTTGGCGTATATATCTTTGAGTCGAATATTTTTGGTGGCCAACAGATCTCGCATTAGATCAATGCAACGAATACATTCCTAAGGATATAAAGTGAAAATGGTCTGTCGTTCGCCTGGTGAAAAACGTAAAAAAATATATCAGTTTGTCAACTGACAACTGGTTGTGCTCGCGGCATTTTTGGATATTCAACATGTATTAAAAAGAAAAATTAACTTCAACTTGATAGCTTTGTATACAATAGCTACCCCATCAACAACATAACCAATAACGTTATTTTATCAAGCTGTTACTAATCAAACTTGTATCCCACAAGTTTGTTGATGACTTTTTTTTTTAATTTTGTATGCCACGACGTTGTGGGTGATCGACCCTGTTTTCAGCTTGAGTGCCAAGGTTCTTGGTCACTTGTTGTCATTAACAATGTATATGCCAAAAGGTTTTTGTTGTTGACCTTACAGCAAACTCAGTGGTGTTACGTCGATTGTTGTCAACTTCGTATATCGCAAAGTTGACGTGTTGTTGAGTTATAGTGATTTGATGTTCACAAGGTTGTTAATGTCAAACTAGTTTTATATCTATATGAAATACGATCGTCAATATATACTTTAGCAGCCATACAATACACGTAAAAACGCATATGTTTCAACAAGTCTACAAGCGCCAAGCAGTTTTGCCAAGCCAAATATATCTGCTTGCTCCTGTTTGAGATAACCTTGTATTTATAACAAGTCAGTGTTCGCAAGTTTGTATGTACAAGTTGTTGTGATCAACTGCCGCAGGTTATTCTCAAGTTGCTGCGGTTGATACAACAGCGTTGACAAAGCAAGCTTGAAAAACAGCTTTATGAAATAAAGTCATTGTTATACAACTTCATATAGACTTAAATGCTGAGCCTGCATGTGACGAACATACCTTATCGATCAAGCTGTGAGATATTTACGTATACGATATACGAAGACAACATCATAGGCTACTTGTTACAACTTGTACCAACTTTTTCATAAGGGAATTCTATAAAAAAATGTATATAATAAGGGACCGTTTTTGACCGACTCAGGCAGGAATGGGCTATTTAACTACAACCCATGAATAACTGCCTATAGGATAATCTGAGGATTCTCCCTCCCTTTGACCAGTAATTGAGTAAAATCGTCTGGCTGGCGTTAGACAGAGTAAAACAATAATGGGACCATCTTTTCCCGACTCAGGCTGGAATAAGTTAAATGGTTAATTATAATACACATTCATTAAGATATAGAAAACATTTTCCGTGTTTCCATAGAGTTATAGAAACAGGAGTGGAAGTTTGGGAGAAACCTTGCCGTGTTTCATAAAGTTATAGAAACACAGCTTTCAACCAATCGCCGCGCTTGTTTTCAAAATGTTATTTTATAAAGTCTAATACAACATGAGGGATCTTATCTTCGCACAGCGCCTAATTATAAAACCGTTGATTTGAAATATTACTTTAGGCACAGCTAGAGAAACGACATGATATCGGGCAGATGTTAAAAATAGTCCGCGTAACCTAATTTTAACTTGAAAATACCTTTGTGTTTAAATAATAAACAAATGCTATTAAATAAATACACTGTACATAAAGTGGAGATTGATTTTTATACAATATAAGTAACATAACTCGTTGTCAGCTTGAAGTCGAAGATATATACATTTAAAGGGTTCTATCCTGAGTAATTAATAAATATATCTATATGACGAAAACAGTTAAATGATTGAACTTATAGCAGTTGCCTGGAATAGTATCCTTCTAAATACTGATAAATCTAGTTATTCATGTACTTTCAATGTAGTACCCTAAATTCGTAACCGCAGTATTGTATGTATTCACTTACTCACTCTCTTTCTCACTCCCTCGCCCGCTCATTCCCTCCTCCTTCCTCGATCCACTCACTCATGCACGACACCTTCCATCCCTTCCTTACCCCCCCCCCCCCCCCTTCACTCGCTCCTTCCCCGCTTCCTCCCTCCTCGCTCCTTCACTCAATCACGATTCCCTCTCTTCGTCCTTTCATCCCTCCCTCCTTCACTCGCTCCTTCCCTCACTCACCCTTTCTCCCTCCCTCCCCGCTTCCTCCCTCCCTCGCTCCTTCACTCAGTCACGATTCCCTCTCTTCGTCCTTTCCTCCCTCCCTCCTTCACTCGCTCCCCCTTTCTCCCTCCCTCCCCGCTCCCTCCCTCCCTCGCTCCTTCAATCAATCACGATTCCCTCTCTCCGCCCTTTCTTCTCTCCCTCACCCTTTCTCCCTCCCTCCCCGCATCCTCCCTCCCTTGTTCCTTCCCTCACTCAGTCACTATGACTCCCTCCCTCCATCACTCCTTCCCATACTCACTCACTCACTAGCTATTTTAGCTAGTGCAATTTTGAAAAGAAATGGTTTTGTTTAGCAAATCAGCTATCTTTCAATTTAAAAGCATTATTTTATAAAGAAATTAAAAAGGGCCAGCGTTGAGTTATCAATCTCCGACGTTTTCAATTTCTAACTCCTTCCAGATTTCCAGTCCGAAACGTGATCACCCAAAGGTGGAAAAAATTAGATAGCTTATAATTAGTATTAGCCAGAGTGGAAAAACCAGAAGTCACCGAAGACTTTACGGACTATAAGGAGTTAACTTTCCCTATCAGTACAAGAATTGGCAAATCAGAAATGCATTATCGGTGAGAAAAATATCACTAAGTTCACCAGACTTGTGTGTCTCTGCAGGGGAATGTATGAAATCAGTGATTGTTATTACAGCAGGAAAAGTCATTATAAAAATAGTCTGTATTGCGATTGGATTTGCATTATGGCTACTTGTAGAAAGCATATGTTTTAAACTAATGTATATATATATACATCAGTTGTTCTCTTCTATGGTACATAGAGTCTGTTTCTAATAAACTGTTTACATGCACACATGCACGAAATGATTATATTTTCCCGGCAGGTGTTGGACGTGCAAGGTGAGAAACCGTAAATGGAAAAACAACTGAGTCTATTTCTGTTTTTTTGTTAGCATAATGGTTAATAAAATGAACAATATTATAACATAATTTGTGGTTAACACCGCGAGAAGTTAACCTTGATTAATATGTACTTATGAAACAAGCGCAGTCGTAGCCATAGGTGAATAACGAAGGAAGCTAGGAAAGAAGGGAGAAGGATAGAGGGTGGAAGATATCCAGGGAGGAAGAGAGGGGGGAAGGAGGAAGGAAAGGAAGGAAGGAGGGAAGCAAGCAAGCAAGCAAGCAAGCAAGCAAGCAAGCAAGCAAGCAAGCAAGCAAGCAAGCAAGCAAGCAAGCAAGCAAGCAAGCAAGCAAGCAAGCAAGCAAGCAAGCAAGCAAGCAAGCAAGCAAGCAAGCAAGCAAGCAAGCAAGCAAGCAAGCAAGCAAGCAAGCAAGCAAGCAAGCAAGCAAGCAAGCAAGCAAGCAAGCAAGCAAGCAAGCAAGGAAGGGAAGGAAGGAAGGAAGGAAGGAAGGAAGGAAGGAAGGAAGGAAGGAAGGAAGGAAGGAAGGAAGGAAGGAAGGAAGGAAGGAAGGAAGGAAGGAAGGAAGGAAGGAAGGAAGGAAGGAAGGATGGATGGAAGGAGGAAAGGAGGGAAGGAAGCAGGGAAGGAAGCATGGAAGGAAGGAAGGAAGGAAGGAAGGAAGGAAGGAAGGAAGGAAGGAAGGAAGGAAGGAAGGAAGGAAGGAACGAAGGACGGAGGGAAGGAGGGAAGGAAGCAGGGAAGGAAGGAAGGAAGGAAGGAAGGAAGGAAGGAAGGAAGGAAGGAAGGAAGGAAGGAAGGAAGGAAGGAAGGAAGGAAGGAAGGAAGGAAGGAAGGAAGGAAGGAAGGAAAGAAGGAAGGATGGATGGAAGGAGGAAAGGAGGGAAGGAAGCAGGGAAGGAAGCAGGGAAGGAAGGAAGGAAGGAAGGAAGGAAGGAAGGAAGGAAGGAAGGAAGGAAGGAAGGGAAGGGAAGGAAGGAAGGACGGAGGGAAGGAGGGAAGGAAGCAGGGAAGGAAGGGAAGGAAGGAAGGAAGGAAGGAAGGAAGGAAGGAAGGAAGGAAGGAAGGAAGGAAGGAAGAAGTCAAAGAGTCCAAACATCCCGGCTGGTAGGTTAACCAACTAAGAAGAAATAGAGAAAGAAGATCTGTCATGAAACATGCTGAGAATTATGCAGAAGAACTAAGAATTGGGTTATACTAAATCAACTATCAGATATACAGTCGAAATTAACTGATTGCGAGACGATTAGATGAAAGAAGTCAAGAAGATAAAGCCTCTGCTTCGAGGAGTGAGATTTGCCCATTATAATAAGATCTATAGATCAGAAGTGGCTTGGTCGCAATACCAACAAATTAAGTGCAACAAAAACCGCTACTGTATATGAAACACGACTTAACAGCTTTTATAGTGTTACATTAGGGTGACATTAATTTAAAAATGTATGGGATTACAACACATGTATGACACTGGTAGAACTAGAAGAAAAGCAAATTAAATAGTGTGTTTCATAACAAAGACAACTGAACCCTGCTGCGGCCGAACACGACTTTAGGTAATAACAGCTAATATTAAAACATATAGCTAGGATATCGCAGTTGGGGTTGTTTTTAAAAAACAACTGCTTTCCTCAAACAAATATCACACATAATACCTAGACTAGCTCCCTATAGCGTTTTACACAAATTGATCCTTATTACCGTAATACCTTCGAGGTTTAATTTCACCCCACCAAAGCTAATCATCAGCATGCTTTACCAAATTTGTCCAGTTTTGTTTCAATGTTTTTAATGTTTAGTCGAATTCAACAACTATATGTCTGAAAGTTGGGGAGCAAAATATACGTGCAGAATGCAAAGGGTATCGGCATTAGGTTGATAATTTAACTATAGCTTTAAATAATGTAAAATTTTTAAAGATTTGTGAGTTGAGTTTACCACAATTCAGAACACACATTTGTTGACATAAGGAAAATCCAATAACTAACTTGAGGAAGGCACCAAAAATCTGAAATCAAACGTCTGGCTTGATTTTGGGATTTAATCATGTATAGTATATACTAGTGTAATGTAAAAATTTTAAAGATTTTGTAAGTTGAGTTTACAACAAACCAAAGAATATACAATTGTTGTCATAAGATAAATCCAATAAGCAACTTAGAAAAAACGCTGCAAGTATCTTAAGTCTGGCCGCTTGATTTTCAAATTTGATCGTGTGCAGTATATATATGTATAAACATGATTTAAAAGGAGATACAGAGTGGGAGTAAAAGAAGATACAATTACAAACACTATCTAGTAACTACAACAATCCTGCTGTTTCTTTAATTAATAACTGTTTTAGGATCCAAAGTGGTCATATTTGGTAAAAGCAAGGTTTAGATACAAACGAAGCAGACCTGTTCGCTCAATAACACAGAACATGCAATGATTAAGAAAACTTAATGTTTTTCTCGCACTGTTGAATTCACAGAACAAATTTTCCTTGACTTGAAGCATTGACTGGTTTTCGAGAAACTTCCATTCACAGTGGTATACTAGGGAGAAAAGTTAATTTACTCTAGTGCATTAATGTAATTTACTCTAAGCTAGGTTTATTATTTAGCAAGGAGAATAAACTACTCTATAATTTACTCTTAGACTAGTAAAGCAGGTTTACCAATGTAGCGAGGAAGCTTTGTGGTGAAAGCAATGCATAAAACCAATTAGGTAGAATCTTGGGAAATTTCTAAATTAATGATGAGCCAGAACGCTGGGGAGATCGACCAGCAATCAATTGGCCCATTTGGGGGTTAAGGATATTACAGTATAGCATTGATTATATAAAGCTGCAGCGATACACTAACGACAGTTTTCCCGAATTCATGTTCGTGCTGGTCTGCATGACAGATGTGAAGATCACGCTATTTAGGAATGTCGCGCTGAAGTCGTACGTCAAAACTTTAAATCCTCCACAGACTAAGAATAAAACCTATTTCCGACTGTAATAGAGTGTAGCATTTTTGTTTTACTTTTATGTTGTTACTTTTATAAATATATATTATTTGTTATGCATGCACATCACTGCTTTGATCATCGCACTTTATTTATCACTCTCGTTGGGTGTGGCCAAGTGACACTGGCTTGTCTTCCATTGCATTTAACATAAACGGTATACTTTTAAACCGAGTTAAAACTTGAAGAGAGTTTTCTAGTTTGGAAACGGGTTCAATTATTCGAGAAGTCACGCCAAGATTTCAAAAAGTATGTACATGCAAGGATCGATTTCAAAGAGTATATCTCTGGGAAAATGGGTTTTAAAGCTTTCTAGGTCAAAAACGAGTTCAATTATATGAGAACTCAAGCCGAGATTTAAAAACGTCTGCATGCAAGGATCGATTTCAAACTCAAAGAGTCTCTCTAGGAGCAAATGGTTTTAATTGGATAACACTACACGCTTTCCTTATAAAGAGACGGCGTAAACTGTTGTTTAATAATTACTGTTTTTATTACTCGGCGTGAGATCGACTAGTTCATTTTCTTGACACAAAAGCACAGTATTGACCCAATATATATGGTGTTGATGGAGTCGACTCATGAATATACATGCGTCAGATGTTTGTATCAGTCATGTTGTGAGGTTAAAAGATATTATATTAAATTGTTGTCTTCGTTCGTCCAGTCACTCCAAATTATAAAGCATAAGTGTACGGCTGCCATCTTCAGAGTGACAGTTGACAGACTTGCTTGTCAGTTGTGACTGCAACACGACATCAGTTTCACGCGATGTCATGAAAATATACAATCTTGGGCTAGCTGTGTCGCTGGGCGCATGCTGTCTTCCTTTGTCATTTGACCGAAAGGCGAAGACTATACACTACAGGGAATATTTTTCAGAGGGCTGTCCTCCAGACCAGTAAACCAACTCTAACATGTTGGGGAATCCCAGAGTTTTCATGTTTTGGTCTTAAATAACATGATAAGTATAGCATCCATTTTTGTGTTCATCAGTCCGACACTGATGAATTTTAATTGTAATTCAATTTCAGAAGCATTAACTGCGCCCGTCTCACAAAAAATTAAATTATTTAAAAGACCCTCAGATGAACACACTAAAATTGATAATAACGAGTCATTGAGTCATTCCCAACTCAAGGACAAACAATTCTCAATAATGATAAAGGTAGCAATGTGGGGGGTTTTCCGAAAAGCTTACTGCTTGCTACACATTTAGAGATGAAATGATACAATATAAAAACATCATTAATTTTGTTGATTCTTAGTTTAATTACAATAATCATAAAGTTTCCTACTGACCGCGCTGGTAGTCTGTTTATTCTAAAATATCTTTTTCACACAAAACGGAAATGTAAATAGTTTATCCAAAACAAATACAATCAGCTATATTTTCAATGGTTGGGTTTTGCTTTTTGATATAGTAAATCGTAAGGAATAATGCGATTGGAATTGCTAAGTACTATTTGAAAAAGGAGTTGATCACGGTATCAAAACACGAGAAAGCAATAAACTCCACTCTTGGGGCTGATCAAACACTTGAACGAGTTTTCGAAATTGCTTCTTAAACGAAAGACAATGCCAGCTAATCAGCCAACGTTGTGGTGGTTTTTATTTGATTAACTTAAATGAAACTATAGTGTTTGATGAAGAAACACTAGTGTTTGCGATTCCGTATTTTACCGGTTTATCAAAGCCCATTCACGTGACATAATGGAGCTGTCTGATTGAGTAAAGTCGCTGTCACACGATGCAATATTTCGTGAAACCTGTGCGAGACAGGTTTCGATCAAGACAGATTGCAACGAGTAACAACAGTACACGATACACCCCCTTCTTCATGTCTCGCAATGCAAAGAGACATACCCCAGAAAGAGTTGGAAAATTTTTGCCATTATTTAAAAAGTAATTTAAAAGGACACTTTGTTAACTATTGGAGAGAGCAGATTCAACAAGGTGGAAACCAAGGCAAGCTCAGAACGTTCAAAAATTTAAAAATAAATTTGGACTTTGAAAAATACATTTCTGAAATTAGTAATGTTAAACATCGTCAAGCTGTTACAAAACTCAGAATATCATCTCATAGATTACCTGTTGAAACTGGTCGATATACTAATATTCCATACGATGAAAGAATATGTAAACATTGCAACTTAAATGAGGTTGGGAATGAACAACATTATTTAATGCAATGCAACAATCCAAAGTTTACTGATCTCAGAGCTAATTTCATCCACCCTTTCAATAATCAGGACCTGTTTATGTAAATGGTTTCAATGAAAGACAAATCTATAATGGCACTAGTATAAGTTCTGTTTTGATATATTAACGAATTTTGATCAATTATAATGTAGTAAGGTACTAAGACTCCAAGACTGGGGTGCATTGCAGTTGATCAAAGTTTGTTTATCCTTATTGTTACTAGTTTAATATGTTAAATTTTTTTGTACTTAACTATTATTTGTATGTATCATATGTACCAGTAGTGGTATTAATGTTGATTAAAATGTTGTTGTTACAGGTTCACCAAAGTAGGATGCACTTCAACTTCGCGCAACGGTTTGTAAAACCTGTCTCGCAAACGATAGGGTGTTATACACGTTGCAATCTGTCTTCAAACCTGTCGTGCAATAACGTTGCGACACAAATCGTTGCATCGTGTGTAACAACGGCTAAAGAGTTTGTATCCGTTTCACACTTTGACCTTGGAGTGAAACAGCTGAGAGATATCACATTTAGAGCAGCTGAGCTCCCCGTGTCCGGTGTGTGTGTGTAATTGTAGAAAGGATTGACCACCAACCTGGAGCACGAGTGATACATCGTGTGGGTCGTTTACCAAAAACTAGGGAAGCAAAATACTTTACATACTGAAACTGAAAACATCCTCGTTAATTGAATTTTTCAAACTCTGTCCAGTTTAAGCATTCCTGCCCTATTTATGTTAGAGGATAATAACGATAACGTAAACGTGGGCGAAACCAGTATAGCCGACATTTCTCTATACGGGTTCGTGAACATCTGTTTGGGGACAAGAATTCTTATGTGTACAAATCATTCCAAGGGTCAGAAATTTGTCAGAATTTCGGCATCTGTTGATGGAAGTTCCTTTTTTATCATAAATAGGGTCAGCAGGTATTATTAGTGACGATTAAAACTGAGCCACATAGATGGAATGAGACTATAGGAGCCTAATTTCTAGAAGCAGTTACACCATGCCTATATCTCATATGCGCTCTCATTCATTTGACAATACCTTACATGATTGTTTTTCTCTTTGCAACCCACAGTTAATCGAATTTATGTACTAAATTATTGTGTATACTATAATTACATACAGCCTTGTACAGTCATCCATGTGCTCTAATCTCACTGATTATGGACTAGAGCTTTGGTCCAAAGCATGTAGCAAATTAAAATTACTTCAGGTCTATTTATTAAAATTATCAAAAAAAGTAAATACGTACAAATTCAGATGATTTGTCATCGAAGAGACAACAAGAAAAGCTGCTTGCTAGTGGTGAAAGGTGTACAACAACAACTACGTCTACAGAAGTCAGAGCAGAGTAAATTCATTCTGTTTCGTACGTCTCTCGCTTCGTCAGACGTTCGCTTCGTACGTAGAAAAGTTGATGTCAATTGCCTAACGCATTGCTGCCTATAGGATATCTGACGGTTCTCCGTCTTTGATGATCGAGTAAACTCATCTGGCCTTAGACAGAGTAAAAAAAATAAAGGGGTCGTTTTCGGTCGGCTCAGAGAGGAATGGATTAAATATATTTTAACCTGGCAAATTAGTTCATTTATCTTTTCCCTTCTCTTTTTTGATATTGTCTATATGCAGTTTTTATTAAAGAACTTAAAAACTTTCTTATTATTGTTCAGTAATATGTCTTGATGGATAATTGCATGATAACTTGTTGACCAAACCATTCTGACAAACACTGATTAGAAGTAAATAAACATTTTGTACATAATAGTCAACCGCTGTGACGCTCGATCGGGTTTCAGTTTAATAATGTAGCAAAAATCTATACCGGTTTAATTATATTTAATTTATTATTGAGTCTGTTTTCTTTGATGTACCGCGGGCTGTATATAGCATACAGCCCTTGAATACTAATTAGATAAAAAATGAAGAAAAAAACTAGGAAAATCTTTGTCCAAGTTAGAAAAAAAGACAAAACTTTGTTGGAAAACCTCCTCAATAATAAATTAAGTCAGATAAATCCCTCGAACGTCGGGCTGTATGCGATATACAGCCCTCGGACGCTTCGCGTCCTCGGGGCTGTATATAGCATACAGCCCTCGTTCTCGGGCTTTATCTCTTACATAGTATAGAGTGTTGCGTAGGCAGTGTTTTCGATAGATCAAAGGGAAAAGGTTGCAGCTCTGCTTTTTACTCTGATGAAGGGCTCTACTCGAAACGTCACTGGTCAGTAGAACTTACCACCTTTTCAACTTTCTCTATACGTTCATATATCGTATATATATATATATATATATATATATATATATATATATATATATATATATATATATATATATATATACGTGCATCGGATATGTTAGAAATAATGTCCTGGGTTATATAACGCTGGTCGTTGATATTAATTTGTAAATTGACTAACTGGTTTTATTATTGGAAGCATAATTTGCGAACGCGGCGTTTGTGTCAACGCGCTATATTATACGCGTGGGTTTAATTCGTCAATTGATTGAACTGTTAATCGTTGAATTAAGGAATCTTGGGGAACAAGATAAGAGATATAATGACTGTAACTGCATGTAAAGAGACCAAGAGCTAGGAGAATGATAATAGATCCAGTGCTAACATATAAGTTAAAACTGAAGTAGAGTGCTGCGTAGGCGGTAACTAAACTGCTAAGAATAGTTTTTATAGCGAAATACTGACGTTTCGAGCAGAGCCCTTTATCAGAGTAAAATGTGAAAAAATATATATAAGTTATAACTAATATGTCAGTTCTTTGCTGTACAAGCTGTGTTAGTTAGTAATACTCAGAAAAACTCTGAGCTCTGAGTTCTAGTCGTCTGACTAGCATTCAGAAGGTTGTGGGTTCGAGTCCCGCTTAGAGCTCAGAGTTTTTCTGAATATTAAACTGACAATTATTACTAGCATCAAGCCGCAATTTCTGAAAATATAAGTAATATGATTTTGACTGCATTTGGCGAAGACCCGAAATACGACACGTGCATGCATGCATGGTATTAAAAATATTTTAGTTTTAATAACATATGCAATTCTTTTGGCAGATATCATTCTTTAATGTCATGTATTTTATTTAAAAAATCAGAATGTAGCACTAGCCCATAGTTATAAATATAACCTGATGATAGCACAAGAGTAAATTTGGGAAAATTGGAAAGTTTATGAACTCTAGCCGTATAGGCAAGGGTTTACGTAGTTAATGTACTTCGAATTATCTCACTAACTCACTTGAGTGCTTGCATCAGGTTATCTAATCACTGAATCACAGGGCGTTCATTTTCTATTTCTTTAACACTTTGAAGCCTGAATTAGGCGAGTCTTTAGTATTTTATTCTGGCTAACGCCAGACGATTTTATTCAGCACAGGGAGCGGTCCAGGCCTCAAAGTGTTATTAAAAACCTATCTCTTTAACATGCACTTTGAAGCCTGATGACGAGTAACGCAGACGATTTTATTCAGCAAAGGGAGAGGTTCAGGCCTCAAAGCGTCAATGAAATACGACTAAAAATGCACCGTGAAGTAATAATCGAATTTGTACAGCTCAATACATAAATATGGTAACCGACTGTTTATATTTTATAATATTCTATTAGGAACACTTCGGTTGTCAAAATTCTGCGCCACAATTCACAACGAAAAGTTCAGCTACTAAAAAAATACCATACATACACACGGTGTCTTCAAAGATTGTGTTTAAAAAAACATTATGCCTTCGCAACGGTTAGCACTTGCTACATTACAATTATCACTTGTTATAATCACAATTATCTCACGACACACCCATGCACGCTTCATTGTTCAAATGCAGCGGTTAGTATATGCAGAGTGTGATATAACTACAGTGTGTATAATTAAAAAAACCCGGAACCCTTAGAAAATGAATTAGTATTCTTTTAAAACAACCTATTGTAGTTTGAAAGTCCTAAAAGTGCTGCATTATAAATTAAACAGCACATAAGTTAAACAGGAAGATAAAATGTTTTTAAATACTTTCACCATGCATACACTTCAAGTCATCTTAATTTCCCAGGTGCATAAGACCGGGTTTTTTTATACCACTGTATATTGAGAGAGTGTGATAACTATATTGAAAGAGTGTGATAACTATATTGAAAGAGTGTGATAACTATATTGAAAGAGTGTGATGATCGCTTATCATTCACACAGCTTATCACAAACCGTAATGTTTGGATTTCAAGAACTCTGGCAGTTACAATCAGAGAACATATATGTAAGAGATAAAGCCCGAGAACGAGGGCTGTATATCGCATACAGCCCGACGTTCGAGGGTTTTATCTGACTTATTTCACGATTGAGGAGGTTTTCCAACAAACCTATGTCTTTTTTTCTACCTTGGACAAAGATTTTCCTAGTTTTTTCCTTCATTTCTTTTCTAATTAGTATTCAAGGGCTGTATGCTATATACAGCCCGCGGTACATCAAAGAAAACCGACTCAATCGTGAAATAAAAGCAAATACAACGCGAACGTCAAGGACACAACAAAGAAAAGTAATAATTTTTAGTCCCAAAAGTAATCCTAACGCCGCCCCCTTTCTATATATGCAACGTTATTCAGATCATTTTCACGTCTTCATGCAGAACGACGTTAAATAACTCGTGAAAAACCTGGATATCTCTGCATGGGTTTTCAACGTTCGAATCAAAACAATGATTTTGTATATAATTAAAAATATTTTATTATTTAGTCAATGATGGAATTAGTTTAGACTTTTAGGTTTTAGATTTAGGTTTATGACAATACGACCCCACAAGCTGTAAACTTAAAACTTTATCGTATTTCAAATAAAGGCTATCTATCTATCTATCTATCTTATCTATCTTTATTTTTCACATGCCTCGGTTTCCTTTGTTCTTTTAGGGGAATACATTCAATAGCCCCTGGCAAAACAATAGATTAATGTTCCCCTCTATAATGTTCCCCCTATAAGGCTCTAATATTCCCCTCTACCATTCCTCGCCATAATATTCTCCTCTAATCTTCCCGTCTTATATCCCCCGCACCACTCCTTATCTTATGAAATCCTGTCAACCTCGCCAAGTGAAAAATAAGCACGTTATTTTGAGGCCCCTCGGGGATATGTGTTTATTCACCTTGGGCTTCGCCCTCGGTGAATAAATCACATATCCCCTCGTGGCCTCAAAATAACCTATACTTACAGTATAATGCGACAAAATCCTTTTAGAACTCTAAAGCTTTTGGATGTTGAAAAACATACTTTAAGTATAGTCAATCCGGTGATTCAATATATAGTATACGTATACGTAAATGGATTCGCGGTTTCTGCTAGATGCTAAAGTTTAGATTGCCGTCGTCATCCTATAGCTTGCTTAAGCTCCCTATACTATTCAAAACGTGCATGTGAAAAACCACATAATGATGTTTTGATTTCAAAAACTATCGAAGTTTAGTGTGATAACCATCCAAAGAGTGTGCATGGTTATCACAAACTTTTGACTGCATGCAACTGCATGCGCATGCATGTGATAAGTGATAACTTCTCACATCGTTTATCGCATACTTGTGAGTGTTTTGATTTCTAACTCTAGAAGTTTCTTTCTCAGTCAACTTAAAAAAATATTTCATTGCAGATCAGACGTAAGATAAGATGATTAACCCCGAGAATGTTAGCCAGAGTAAAATCGTCTGGTGTTAGCCAGAGTTGCACGTAACAACAACAACAACAGCATTAATAAAGCTGCATCGTTCCAAAAGAACTGGCGACTGAGTCGAGAAAGCGTTAATCAATGTTCACTATATAGTGGCCTGTATGTATACCTATGTAATTTTTTGAAAGAGTATATAGAAAGTTATCTCTTTACGTGTAACGTATATTTTACTCACTAGTTACTACGATACGTTGTACGTATGCATGTCGCGTATACGTTTGCGAGCTTGTGGTAATGTAACAGACTTTGTTGGACGTTCGTCAAGCTCAATTACTCCGAATGAAGATTTCTGAGCTCCAGACAGGAGTCTAACCTGCTTCTAGAAGGTTGCAGGTTCGAACCCTGTCTTGGGGTTTAGAAATCTTTTTTGAGTAATTGAGCTTGACGAACGTCTATAACAAACGTTTGTTATACTGAGATATACTCCTCGCCAATTAACTTGTATTTTCTTTACATTGTAAATAGTTTTTAAACAAATCTTTTTTGGCAAATAAATCATTCATTCATACTCCACGCAGCCTCCGTATTCTCAGGCGATAGGAGGAAATCGCGCGCAGGTACTCAAAAATATTACTGAGTCCCGGACAGAGGTCAAACCTGCAACTTCTCATGACCAGTTTGACATAGATGAGAGTTTGAGACTCAGATGGAGAGCTAAGATTACAAATTCAACCATGCATAGCCATAATGTCATAAGTACTGGCTAAGCGGTAGCATATGCAATTCAATTGACGTCAAGCGTTACGTAAAACAGATGTATAGCAATGATAAATAAAGTGCCAGGGCAAAGACAGTTATATACCACGAATACCTAATACAAACACACCCTTGGACGTCTAGGTAAAATTAACCTCCATTTTCCCCGTTATCTTTCTGGCAATTTTGTATGGTGGGCTCGTTTTTTTCCCATCGCGGTTTTCATAAATGCTTCGAAGGCAGGTCTTGATACAAAGAGCACTTATACTGTATATTTTTTGCATTTATGACATTGCATAGATGGCGTTTCTGATTGGCTAGAGTAGCACGGTAATTTCAAACGTAATGAGAAACTCATTTTTAATCAGCGAAATAAATATTGCTTTTCGTTGTTTTGTGTCCGAGTTTCTGTTATAAAAGAAATGATTCATTGAGTTATGGATGCAGTTGGGAAGTTGGAGAGCGCTCAAAAATCTATATGTGTTCTCGGCTGCGCCCCGACCAACTCTACGCTTTTTCCGTGCTCTCCAAACTTCCCGCCTGCATCCATAACTCGATGGAGCACGCCAATTAACCATGAACTTTTTCTGAAATATAAATTTGTAAGCCTATTTTATTAAAACTTAGGCGCTGTTTACACGAAGCGGATTGAGTGTTTAAGTAAAACCTCCCATGTTGTTTCTCTTTGTTGTGTTTACACATGAAGATTGGAAGTTTTCGATCTGATCGAAACGAATGGCTGAAGTATTGACTTGAGATTCAAGCAATGACGACTTGATTGTCTCCAATTTGATTCATCTAAACACGGTTTGACTTGAAAACGACTTGATACGCATGACTGAGTGAAGTTAGTGTGTGTCGTGCTAAATGGCAGACATGCAGGGAAGCACACAAAATAGTGTTCCAAAACCGAAAACAATAGGGACCTTCAGTTTAGGACTGCAACCTCAACGATGACGTCCTTTAAACAAAAGGATTATTTTTGCAAAACAACAAGAATGAATAATTTTGGACTGCAACCTCAACGATGACGTCCTTTAAACAAAAGGATTATTTTTGCAAAACAACAAGAATGAATAATTTTTATTCCCTAGAGTAATGCCAACACCGTCCTCGTTCTATATACAACGCCACTTAGAGCATTTTCACGTCTTCAGGACGACGTCAACGGCCAAACGATGAGAACTGTTGTGTAAGATTTACTTCAATACTGACACTACAATCATTTTAGCAATTCTGGGGCGTTTTGGAAGGCATTAAACTAGCTTCAAATATCAAATATAATAGTCAGTTAACCGTGACTTCTTTAAATAGTAAAATTCATGTTGCTTCTTAGCTGCCGTCGTCGTCCTAGCATCTTAAGGTCCCTATCGTTCCAAGCAGATCGGATTTTCTCCATTTAGCATGTGCCCGGATTGACTTCACTCGCATTTTTCTATCCGATTGGACTGTCAATCCCCTTCCTGTTCTTATCTATCGCAAGTAATATTTAGCATTTCACTAGATTTAAACAAAGCATAGGTGTTGATCTCTCCTGACACTGTGCCTCAAAAGGCTCTCTCACCTGATTGTCCCCTCCGTGAAACTACAACAACTCCACCACTCACACGAGTCTCAACTGGCTCACGCTTGAGAATGGGGTCATTTCGGTAAAAAACTAGAATACAGGGGACACACAAATACTAGGGACTTTAAGATTGAGACAACGGACTACGGCTACGGTAGAAAGTTTACCAGCGATATTAAATGGTGTTGTATTTATTATTTCAAATTTTAAGATACACAATCATGCGGACTCGCCTTGTTCTTAAATTCTTGAAGAGATACACTTGTTCAATCTATGTTAATTGGGAGAGTAAGGTTTAACTCTTTCTTGTCCGAATTGGTCTTTAGTATTTTATTCTGGCTAACGCCAGACGATTTTATTCACCTCTGGGGAAGCCCCCGGACAGGAATGAGTTTAGCTTTTCCAAGGCTTCTGTAGTGATTCAGGTTCCGCGTTGTCTTTACAACGTCAAAATGCTTTTGTTTGTGCAGTTCGTTATTATCAACGAGCACATACCAGATGTAATTCACGTGTAGGTGCATGTGCACACAAAACAACTCCTCCCCTTCTATTAATTTTCAGTTAACGCGACATTAATACAATTTGCGTTGTAATCCATTCTTGGCAATTTCTAATCCGCCGTCTTTGATTTGCGAGCTACGCAGACTTGAATGTAAAAACAACATGGCAAAACAGATGCGGGCATGGCCAAACAGAAAATAGACAGCAAATCTTCCGAAGCCTTTTTATATAACAAATCGCCGAGTTCACCGCATTCACTGTATACCGGCTCTTACGGATATCCGTATTATATATAATATCCTATAAAAAAACAATTTTGTGAAGGTGGCTTTCCTCATTCTCGGCAAGAAAGAAACTTTTCATAATCGTTTCACGGCGGGAAACATATAATGATCACATCAGGTGTTTTCACTGGCTTTCGTTCAATTTGAAGAATTTTGAACTGTCATGAATATCCAGCCGCCATAATGCATTCCACGAGAGTTTAAGGTCAGGACTTTTGTTAAGCGCAGCAAATCACATGCTAGCGTTTAATTGCTTGTTTTAATACCTCGCTGAGCTATAAATGAAGCACCGGTTCACCGTCGGCATTCAGTCGACGCTGGCAAGACAGAACGCGAGAGCTATAAGGTTTAGCAGAAGTCCATCTAAAAGCCAAGAGAACCTCAAGTCGCGGGATCGAGGCTCAAGAAGCGAAACAAACTAACCAAGATCATCCTCCATAGTCGAAGCGCGAAAGCTGAAGTCCACTGGTGTATCTAAGTGAGAAGTGTTTCATTTCAACGATGCGTTTTTCAAGCTTTTTGGCAGTTTGTGTCTTTGTCCTAATCGAAACCACGTGTGCAGAAAAGTGGAGTAAAAGCGCTGGAAAAGGTGAGCCAAGTCAGTTTGGGTTACTTTATCGTGTATATTGTCTCCAATTTGCCTTTTCTCAGAGCAGGCTTCAGAATTGTTGGCTGTGTTTCGCAAACAGTTTACTTATATCAAAATTAGGATCTTGTTTCCTTTTGTACAAACAAACGAAATAGACGCAGACGTCCTAGAAATCAAACGCCTTTTAACCCCTTGGCGCCCGAGAATTCTCCCCTTGACGAGTAAAATCGTCTGTGCCTGCATCGTTCCAAAAGAAACGAGAAAGGTTATGAGGTTTTGAATTGTCATTAACCCCTTGGAGCCCAAGATCTCCTCCTTGACGAGTAAAATCGTTTCTAAAAGAAATAATACATCACGAAAGGTTAAACCTGCTTTTTACATTTTCGCTTTTTAAGTAGTTTCCTATTTGCGGGGACTTTATCAAGTATGCATGTATGGACCAGTGTTGATTTGCTTAACTTATATCAAAACGTAGAACATATAAGTGGAAAAACATAAACCATAGCGTATATAGTGAATATCTAAATATGTTTTATATATACATGCCATGTTATTCAGCAGCAATCAGCTTTGCCATGCCATTTTCCCCTTATCCCGTACTACGCCGCGCTATATGCTATGCCGTGTCAGCTTTTGTATATCCATGCATGTTGTGCTGTACTATATATGTTATACTATACTATGCTTTGCAAAGTTGTGTCATGTTGTTGATATATGCCATATTGGACTATGATGTGCTATATGCTATGTGGCCTATGGTATATGTTATGCTATGTTTTTCAATGCTATTCTGTGTCATGCTAAGTTATATATGCATGTTGTAACGTGCTATATTAGGCTATGATGCGCCATGCTATATATATATATATGCTATGCTGTTGGTATAATTTCAAACATTAATTGCGTTTGCAATTATCTGTCTTGTTAGAATCAATATAATCTACCCCCAGGTAAATTTATAGCACGGCCAAGAATTCAATCGACCTCGCAAACTAAACACTTTCCCGCAGCAACTTAAAAATGTTCAGCGCTCTTTGACCAAAATTTAGTTCAAGGCGGCAATACAGTCAGTATTCACTGATATCAGTGCAAGGTAAAATATTCTCTCTGTAACAATATAGCCGTGTACTCATGCATGTAACCCTGATTCGCTGTGGCGAAAAGACAGATAGCTATCTCTGCGGCTTGGGATATGCGGAGTTTCAGCTTGATTTTTGAATAGATTTAATTTGTACATAGAATAAATTGTTACTGTTGTATTTCTGTTTTGGTAAATTGGATCACCTCACGCCTTGCAAATTGAAAAGGAGAATTTAAAAGCCTAGAAACCGTGTAGCGATTTTCCTTTTTTGGTTTAGTCATTCAGTCCTGGTTTTTTATTCATTGTCTTGAGTTAATTATGTGTTTGCCATATTTAGAAGATAATCATAAAAGATTCTAGCTTTGTTTGCGTTTCGTGTTAATGGCGTTAACGACTGTTTCCACTGTTTCGTTACAGGCGGTGCACAGGGCGAACAATACGCACAGACTGTGAGCAGAAGACCAAAATCCAAACAAGGTAATTATTCTATACTCATTCAGTGCTTTTCTCAAACAAATTCCTTTCACTTCTTAGGGGTTACTGTGTTATTTAGACCCAAAGTATTCCAATAAAACAACTTAATTGCACTTTTAAAGTTGCTAATCTGAATCAGTATCTGCCATCTTGGATACATTTTTGATATGCATGTGACGTTACAAGCTGGGTAAAGCGAAAACTTTAGTTAGCCATACTTTCATATATAAGTCTGAAACTCATTTTTTGTAAGAATGACTTTCATTCTTGATTAAACCACAACACTTTAAAAACATACCACAGAAATTCAGCAGCCAGAAGAATATGTTTCATCATGTTTACCCAGCTTGTGACGTCAGGTCAGTCTTACAACAAGATGGCGAATGGCAAGATTGTCTTTATCGAAATTACTCAAATTAGTGATGTAGTTTGGCAAGAGTTGTTTTCTTTACTTGGATTACCATCACAAGACAGTTTGTTAATCAGAAATTTAAAAATGTGTACTTGTAATTGTTGTTGCTATTACCATTTAAACTGCAAAGCATAACTAATGATCCAGTAGGGGTCAAGATGTCCGGGATTCAAAAGGTGGGACTTCTTGCTAGAATGTTGTAATTAGGCTTACGTTGTAAGGGGGGTTAGGTTTACGGTTGCCAGGGGGTTGTGATTAGCTTTGTGGGTCAGGAGTAGAGGTAAAGTTAGGATTATGGTTGGGTTTCAATTTTTATTAGAATTCAAGATTATCCTGAATTCTAGGCCACTTGACAATCCAGTTGATGAAAAAAATGATTAGCATTAATACTGGTTTAAAAGTTAATCTGCTGGGGGGGGGGGGGGGGGGCGTGGGGGTGATTATGATAACGGTATATAGTATTTACATTCTATTTGGAGTAAAATGTATATTAAGATATGCATAAGTAATAATTACCTCTGTCTGTCTGTCTGTCTGTCTGTCTGTCTGTCTGTCTGTCTGTCTGTCTGTCTGTCTGTCTGTCTGTCTGTCTGTCTGTCTGTCTGTCTGTCTGTCTGTCTGTCTGTCTGTCTGTCTGTCTGTCTGTCTGTCTGTCTGTCTGTTGCCAGGATATCTCACAAAGTATTGCACAGGTTTTCATGAAAATTTGTAGAAAAATTGATCATAGCCAATGACCAATCCATTATATTTTGGTTTTAAATTTAGTTAAAATTAGGTAATATTTTTCCGTGTATAAGAAATAATTGAAAAACATGCTTGATTGCGCTCATTGTGCTTTATATAACGGATATGCCAGCAATCCAGTACAGTGTAACTTAAACAGAGGTTTCAATAACCTGTAGGCGAATGTATGAGTGTCCTCTTCTTTGTCATAGCGAAGCCTAAACTTTTTGAATTACATTTCCTTCAGGTTCGTGTAAGGACAGGTACCCTTTGCTTTGTCGAGGAATTAGACTTCGACTGAAAAGACAAGGAACTACAGATTGCAGGAATTTAAGACACCACCTCAAAACGTTTGCGCTGAACGATTGCAAAGGGACTTGCGGATTGTGCACACGTAAGATAATAAACTAAATCGAAATATAGTAAGATTTGAGAACTGCCGAAATTATTGAAGGTATTCTAAGGATTTGAGGTGAAGGAAAATTCGAGTGTAGAATATATACATTTTAAGACCAAACCGGGACCAGTTGCGAAAAATGCAACTACACAGGCCTTCCGGCAGGAATTGAACCCACGACCTTGCTATTCTAGTGCAGTGCTCTGACCACTGAGCCACGGAGGGCGTTGCCGAGAGCTTGATCGCGAGTTCTGTATATATAATAAGGTGGTAATGCCAGGAGAGAATTGGGTATATTGTAAGTAATATTGGGCATTTCACTCGATTACATAGCGTGTTCTAAGGATTTTGGGTGAAGGAAAATTCGAGTGTAGAATACTACATTTTAAGACCAAACCGGAACAAGTTGCGAAAAATGCAACTACCTTGCTATTCTAGTGCAATGCTCTGACCACTGAGCCACGGAGGGCGTTGCCGAGAGCTTGATCGCGAGTTCTGTATATATAATAAAGTGGTAATGCCAGGAGAGAATTGGGTATATTATAAGTAATATTGGGCATTTGACTCGATTACATAGCGTGTTCTAAGGATTTTGGGTGAAGGAAAATTCGAGTGTAGAATACATACATTTTAAGACCAAACCGGAACCAGTTGCGAAAAATGCAACTACCTTGCTATTCTAGTGCAATGCTCTGACCACTGAGCCACGGAGGGCGTTGCCGAGAGCTTGATCGCGAGTTCTGTATATATAATAAGGTGGTAATGCCAGGACAGAATTGGGTATATTATAAGTAATATTGGGCATTTCACTCGATTACATAGCATGTTCTAAGGATTTTGGGTGAAGGAAAATTCGAGTGTAGAATATATACATTTTAAGACCAAACCGGGACCAGTTGCGGAAAATGCAACTACACAGGCCTTCCGGCAGGAATTGAACCCACGACCATGCTATTCTAGTGCAATGCTCTGACCGCTGAGCCACGGAGGGCGTTGCCGAGAGCTTGATCGCGAGTTCTGTATATATAAGGCCCTCTGACGAAGGGCCTTCGCTCGAAACGGTAGAAAACTACGTTCAATATTTTCGGCAGTAGTCAAACCTTACTATATTTCGATTTGTAATTCAACACTGCCTACGCAGCACAATACTTTTATTTCATAGATACTAAACTAGACTTTCTAGGGCAAGGCGCCCAAGTTTTTTTGTAATGCTAGTCTTGTTACAAAGAAGTAAAAGTCAAGTAACGAGTCGAGTTATGTCATGAGTCGAGTCAAGATACTCATGAGTTAGTCACCAGTCAAGGCATGCGTGTGTCGAGTCACGAGTCGAGTCACGAGTCGAGTCACGAGTCGAGTCACGAGTCGAGTCACGAGTCGAGTCACGAGTCGAGTCACGAGTCGAGTCACTCGTATGTCGAGTCACGAGTCAAGTCATACGTGGGTCGAGTCACAAGTCGAGTCACGAGTCATATGTCAAGTCACGTGTCAAATTACGAGTCGAGTCAAGTCATTCATGAGTCAAGTCACGAGTCAAGGCATACGTGTGTCGAGTCACGAGTCATATGTCAAGTCACGTGTCAAATTGCGAGTCGAGTCAAGTCACGAGTCGAGACATACATGTGTCGAGTCACGAGTCGAGTAGAGTCACGAATAATAATAATAATAATAATAATAATAATAATAATGATAATAATAATAATAATAATAATAATATTTAAATTTATATTGCGGCAAATTCCACAAAAGTATGTTCAAATGAGCATGCGAGTCACTCGTGTGTGAGTCACGAGTCAAGTCACTCGTGTGTCGAGTCACTTACATTGACCGTTGATTTGTTAAAGCCTGGTTTCCATATAATCGCTACGATCGCTCAAAAATTAACTCGGCGATCGCAACGATCAACAATCGTGTCGCTGTATCCATATGATCGCTTAAGGCGGCCATGGTTGACCGCGGCCATTGTTTTAATGGTCCGCTGGGATATATACTGATCGCCAAGAGCACTGAGATTGCAAAATCACCGTTTCCATATAAAACGCAACGACCGCCACCACGATCGCTGAGATAGAACATTTTCTATCCTGGCGATCGTGGTGGCGGTCGTATCGAGAGAACATCATTCTATTTCTATTCATTTGATCGTTGCGTCAGTGGTTTCCATATGATCGCTGCGATCGCCAAGTTAATTTTTGAGCGATCGTAGCAATTATATGAAAACCAGGCTTAAGAACAGCATCTAATTGCTGCGGAAAATTATAAACTTCAAAAATTTCAAAACTTCTGAAAACAAAAACTGTGTAAGATGTGTTGAAAATAATTGACCGTACCGAAAAAGATGGCACTTGTATATTTCACCACAATCCTTTGCGTGCAGTAAATATTGTTTCTTGCAGAATAATTGGAAGATATGGTTTTAAAACGATCAACTTTGGTGGGAATGAAGTTCTTGCTTACTTAATCCATCTTAGCATGATAAACAATGTTTAGTTGTTACTTGAGCTGATTTGAGGTTGCAAAGCATTGTGGTTAAATGTACCGCCGCCATATTTTTCGGTACCGTTAATTAGTTAAAAATTGACAAAATTCTCAGATTTGCTTAAATAGATTTTTTAACCATAGAGCTAGTGGTACAAAGCATAAGTTTTCTTCAATTCTCACTTCTCTAGGTACGTGCGAAGATCGCAATCCCAAGTTTTGCCAAAAAATTCAATATGCATTTACTACATATAATATCACAAAATGTAGCGATCTGTCACTTCAACTTTGGAAAGTAGCCAGAAGACGATGCAAAAAATTGTGCGGAAGATGCAAAGTGGAAGGTTAGTTTTCGCATAAACCCTTACTCTACCTACACTGGAGGGCGAGGTGCGCGCGCAGGCTTTAAAGTGAAGTAAAGTAAAGTGAAGTGAAGTGGAGTGGAGTGAAGTGAAGTGGAGTGAAGTGGAGTGAAGTGGAGTGAAGTGAAGTGCAGTGAAGTGGAGTGGAGTGGAGTGAAGTGAAGTGGAGTGGAGTGAAGTGAAGTGAAGTGAAGTGAAGTGAGGTGGAGTGGAGTGGAGTGGAGTGAAGTGAAGTGAAGTGAAGTGAAGTGAAGTGAAGTGGAGTGAAGTGAAGTGAAGTGAAGTGAAGTGAAGTGAAGTGAAGTGAAGTGAAGTAAAGTGAGGTAAAGTGACTCAAGCAAAGTAAAGTGGATTCAGCCCAAGTGGAGTGGAGTAAGGTGAAGTGAAGTGAAGTGAAGTGAAGTGAAGTGAAGTGAAGTGAAGTGAAGTGAAGTGAAGTGAAGTGAAGTGAAGTGAAGTGAAGTGAAGTGAAGTGAAGTGAAGTGAAGTGAAGTGAAGTGAAATGAAGTGAAGTGAAATGAGGCGAAGTGAAGTAAAGGGACGTGGACTCAGATGAAGTGAAGTAAGTGAAGTGAAGTGAAGTGAAGTGAAGTGAAGTGAAGTGAAGTGAAGTGAAGTAAAGTGACTCAAGCAAAGTAAAGTGGATTCAGCCCAAGTGGAGTGGAGTAAGGTGAAGCGAGTGAAGTGAAGTGAAGTGAAGTGAAGTGAAGTGAAGTGAAGTGAAGTGGAGTGGAGTGGAGTGGAGTGAAGTGAAGTGAAGTGAAGTGAAGTGAAGTGAAGTGAAGTGAAGTGAAGTGAAGTGAAATGAAGTGAAATGAGGCGAAGTGAAGTAAAGTGACGTGGACTCAGATGAAGTGAAGTGAAGTGAAGTGAAGTGAAGTGAAGTGAAGTGAAGTGAAGTGAAGTGAAGTGAAGTAAAGTAAAGTAAAGTGAAGTGTGAAGCAGAAAGAAAAATTGCTTCTAAAGGTATATACGGTAATCTTAAGTAACAGAGCGTTGCCGAGATAAAGTTTGACTGCCTACCTAATAAACCCTTCCATCATTTGTTGTGTTTCTGTTTTTAGAACCTTCTTCGCAACTGAGTTATAGAACAAAAATAAACGTAGGGCGTCGAAGGAAACAGCCATTTCCCATAATTCAAGCAGCTGGTGACGAAAACACCCCCAGAAGCGGGGTGTACTACATCTTTACAAGACAGCGCTCATGAAACAAAAAATTGAGTCTGTCATATTTGAAACAGCACTTAAAATGACAGAATAACATCTTTTGTAGCTTTTCGTTTTCTCGCTTCGTTGTTGAGATATTTCAGGTTGTTTGATGGGCAAATTAAATATTTTGACGTCACATGCGCATATGTGTTATCGGAAAAGGTTGTAATACATCGTTGCTATCACGGACGGCGATTGAATTCAATAGCATTTTTCAGTGTAATTGCACTGAAACATTGCTATTGGACAATTCGTTCATTATACTAAAATACAATGTGTTCAGTGACTGTACACCGTGCACAAAAATACATAAAGGCCAACAAAAAGATAGACCAAAGACTTTAGCTGAGTTTCCAGACCATATCTCGATTGACTATGGAACGTGCGACGTCAAGATGCTTAATTTGCATATTAAACAAACTGAAATATCTCAACAATGAAGCAAGAAAACGACTGCAATAGATAGTACTCTGTCATTTTAAGTTTCTTTCAAATAAAGCAGACTTAATTTTCGTTTCATAGCACTTTTAAGCGCAACAAATATTCAACATCTGTAGGAAAAGCTGAGTTATTATTAGTTAGCTAACTAGTGGTGAATCTTAATCGAGAAGAAAACTTCGTTGTAGATATAAAAAGTAAACTCGAGGTCAAAAGTAATCGCGGTCAAGCTATAGATGTTGTAAATACGTGTTGTGAACACTAGTGCGAAACGATTTGCGCCGGCGCACGCTCGTGACCAAAAGAGAGCGGGAAACTATTGTTATGGCATCGACGAGACTGCCACACGTTTCTTGCAAATATAACCCCAACTTTTTATCATCTAAATACGTTAGGCCTTTGGCAAATAGTTGAACAACGAAATATTTTTTAGATTGTTGCAACCTTTATTGCTTTAATAGAGATTTAATGAGATGACGCCAAGTGACATGACCCAATGCAATTCTTCCAATAATAGTGTGTTTGAACAACATGTTCCATATTGTATGAGCTTTCCACAAAAATTCTCAGGTAGTTTATCTTGCCAAGAAGAGAAAGAAAGCCGAATGCCTACATAGACGTCATCTCATTACCATACTAGAAATGCGAATCGCCAAAAAGCATTGAAGAATAGCTCCAATCAAAAAAATATTTCACTGAACAACTGTTTGCTCTATGTAGAACGTATTCAGATAATAAAGAAATTGGGTTTATATGCCCTTTAAGAAAACTACTGAAATTTTAAGATTCGTACTTGCTATATAGCTGTTTTTATATTAATATCTCTAAATGTTTTGAAATCGCCCTTCGTATCTTTCATGCCCCTTTTTTACTATAAAACACAAATGTATGTATGTATATATATATATTTATATATATATATAATTAACAATTAGATTATGAGCTCGAAATTTCTATGAGTGAATAGTTATCTATCTCATAGAAATTGTGAGCGAATAACCTAATTGTTTTAGTAGAAACTAACTTGTGTACCTTAGTTCTTCCAAATTATTTCAAAAAACGAAGCATAACCATTGTTTCTGTGCGAAAACCAAGGCAAAACAATCTTTCACTCCTCGTGTCCTCCATGTTGTTTTACTGCATGGCCGCGCGAGTACTGGTACTCAATTTGCTACTCGCTATCTATTGACGAATAGATATCGAGTAGAGTAGCCAATCAGATTGCAGCATTTGCAATAGAATACTAGTAAGTTTCTACTAAATATATATATATATATATATATATATATAGTCGAGCCTTACTTAGGCTTACAAATCGGAATATAGTAAGGTTTGAGTGCTGCCGAAATTATAGAACGTATAGATTTCTGCCCTTTGTCAGAGAGAAACGTGAAGGGCCTTCGCTCGAAATGTTAGAAACTATATATACGTTCAATATTTTCGGAAGTACTCAAACCTTACTATATTTTGATTTGTATTTCGACACTGCCTACGCAGCACACTACTTTTATTTCACTATTTGGCTTACTTAGTGTTCACTTAGGGCCTGTTTATATGATCCCGGTGTACGGGGACGTCCCGGTGTACCGGGATCTCGGCTTGTAGATAATAGAGACCTTAAGATATCCCGGGTTCGGTTTACGGGCACGGGTACCGCAATTTGTTTTTACTCGTAATATCTACCCGTTTTCCCGTGGTCTACCCGTACATACGACTACGGGTACGGGTAGATTACCCGTACCCATAAACCGAACCCGGGGTATCTTAAGGTCTCTATTACGGGTAAACAAAAATGGCGGTACCCGTACCCGTAAACCGAACCCGGGGTATCTTAAGGTCTCTAATTAACTGTTATTTTCGCGGTTACGTTTATATGGAGACCGGGATGTCCCGGTGTACCGGGATCCCGGTTGAATCAACCGAGATCTCGGTACACCAGGACAGATTTTTTCCCATATAACTACAATGCTCGTAACTTTGAATATTACGGTCAGAATTTCGTCCAAACGGTCAGGTCTAAAGACAAAACACGGAATAAAAGTGAAATAACTTCTAACATTGTAGAATTAGGGTGAGTTTTTGCTTTTTTGTCCATTTCCTTAAATTCCCGCGCTTTTTGACCCGGGATGAAATTCATCCGGGACATCCCGGTACACCGGGATCATATAAACAGGCCCTTACTCTTGCAAACTCGCGCGTGCGCAAACGTTTGGCAGCGGTGTTCCTGTCGTGTGTCGTAACACTGACATTCTGGTTAAACGTAGCCACTATAGATGAATAATTGCGTCAAATTGGACCGAATGGTGTATCTCATGTAGACTTTGTATCAAGTGCAGAAAAGTGCTTCTGCATAAAATATTACAGCCTTCGTCTTTAAGACCGATAATATTTGTATTAATATTAATATTAATATTAGTGTTGTAATTTCGATCAGCAGAGCTGTCATGTCCCAATTGTAAATAAAACTGCATATCTGTTTATGGTGGTAACGCTACCACTTAGGAGCACATATAACTATGAATCTGCAACCTTAGTTCGCCATCTGAGCCTCAGTGGCTCAATGGTTAGAGCGTCTAACTGGTCATTATAATGAGGTTGCAGGTTCGAACCCTCTCTGGGGCTTAGAAACCTTTTTGGAGTAATTGAGCTTGACGAACGTCCGCCAAACGTCTGTTTATATTGTGTCGTGAACCATTTTGAGGTCTTCTAGTCCACTCCAACTAAAACACTCTCAAATTAACGCTTTTCTGTACTAAACTAATAACATAATTTATTACATGGCTGAGCTTGTTTTTGGGTCATTACGCCAAACGGCGCACGCTGATTGGTTGCTGAGAGGTCCGGAAAAAGCCGTAATAATGCCTCTTGGCACTGTGAGAGGGCATTACGTCATTCTTAATGGTCTGCAAGTTTGGCGGGAAAATTACTGAGTTGATTTGAATGAAAATCAAAGCGAATTAGATATATTCGTTGGAAATTTTTTAATAATAATTACGTCCTGAAACATTAGTGTTTCTGTTTATAAAAACTTCTTATTTAAAAGCGCGAAAAATAAAAGCCTAACAGGTGTAAACATGAGCGAAACGAACAAGCTCAAAAGAAAGAACTAAGGTGAACAGCGACATCTGATCAAGACAAACGTAGAACTAAAAACAGATAAGAAAACAAACCAAAAGCCATATAATAAACGCTCATTAACCTCGTTTTTTCGGTCTGTACGGGAAAGTATTTGCCCTCGGTTTTATCGCACAAACCTCGCTCCTTCGTCGCTCGGTCTGTACGAAAACCTCAGGCGAATACTTTCCCATACAGACCTCGAACTCGGTTAATAAGCGTTTAAGAAACGGCGAAAATTTGCGGTAAAGACCTACCTAATATGAATGAGTTTTCTGATTGGTTATAAGTTACCAATCACATGATTGGTTATAAGTAACCAATCACATGATTGGTTATAAGTAACCAATCACATGGTTGGTTATAAGTAACCAATCACATGATTGGTTATAACTTATAAGTAACCAATCACATTGTTGATTATCAATTCGTTCCCATAAGGCCTTGTACACACGTATCCGTTTTCTTTGAAATGCAAGTTCTTTTTCTCTGTTTTTAAACAAACTCTGCGTCCACACAAAAACAGGAGCGTTTTCAAAAAGTTCCACTTTGGGGACCATCTTCAAAAATTGCTTTCGATGGCGCTTCGTCGTTTACGTGTGAGCGGAAAGCCAATACGTAAAAAATAGTTGCGTTTTCAAATTAATCCAAATACTTGTGGACGGAGTCTAACGTACGCTGCTACTAATAACAGCCCTCTCTCTAATAAATGCTTATTTTAATTATGGTTGTCGACCCAATAAACGTCTGCTTTCTGATAATCAGCCCCTAATAAATTTTCCTATTCAACTGTTTCTGCCATCCATTAATTAAACGCCTCCACTATAACAAAAAATGCTCATTTTAAATATCGCTGCCACCAGTAATCACCCCGCTCTATCTAATTAACGCTTCTCGATAACCTACCCTCGTGCTACCAACGAACGCCCCCTCTCTATAATAAAAGCTCCTCTTCAACTATCACTGCCACCCAATAAACGTCTGCTCCCTAATTCTCTTTAATTAAAGCTGCTTTAATTGACGCTGGCACCACCCCTCTAATAAACGCTTCTCTACAACCAACACTGTCGCTGATAAACGCCCCCTCTCTAATAAATGTTCCTCTTCAGCTGTCACTGCCACCCAATAAACGTCTCCTCTCTAATTCTAATGAACGCTTCTTTTTAATTGACGCTAGCACCACTAATCACACTCTCTCTAATAAACGCTTCTCTATAACCAACACTACCACTGATAAACGTCTTCTCTCTAATAAATATTCCTCTTCAAATCGCCGCCACTTTAATAAATGCTCATTTTAATCATCGTTGCAACCCAATAAGCATCTGCTCTCTAATAAACGCTTCTCTTTAATTAACGCTGGCACCAATAATCACGCTTTCTCTAATAAACGCTTCTTTACAACCAACACTGCCACTTATAAACGCCCTCTCTCTAATAAATGTTCCTTTTCAAATCGCCGCCACTTTAATAAATGCTCATTTTAATCATCGTTGCAACTCAATAAACATCTGCTCTCTTTCATAAAAGCTTCTCTCCAAATAACGATGCCACCAGTGGTCGTCCCTCTCTAATAAATGTCCATCTTCAAATCGCCCCTCTCTCTATTAAATACTCATCTTAATTACCACCCTGCAATAAACGTCTCTCTGATAATCGCCCCCTCTCTGATAAATGCCCCGCTTCAAGTATCGCTGCCACCCAATTCACTCTAATAATAAATGCTCATTTTAATAAGCCATTTGCACGATGACACTAAAATAGCGTTGGGTGACTACAACTGCCAGAATGCTTTGCCAGCATTCTAGTGCTGATAAATGGAGGATGCTAGAAAAGCATTCTGGTAGTTGTAGTCACCCAACCCTATTTTATGTCATCGTTCAAATGGCTTACTATTGTAATACAATGATCGCCTCGGGTTCTTTTGTTCTCCGAGGGAATGTAAACCTCGTATTTCCCTCATTGCTCATGCAAGAGGAAAATTTATCCTTTGTCTTCTAATTTTCCCGTGCATGTTGATAGGGAAAATTAGAAGACAAAGCAATCCTTTGTCTTCCTCTAAATTTCCCGCTTGCATATATTTTCCCTCATCAACATGCACGGGAAAATTAGATGCAACTTCTGTGATCAACCGTGTAAATGTCCTGTCGGTAAGATTCTCAAAGTTTTCCTCGGCGATCATAATATTACAAACTAATAACATGACTTTTCGGGAAATTAGCGATTAACTTTCCCCTTTGCCTCGGGAAGATTTGTAAAAGTCCTCGGGAAATTTAACTGCTAATTTCCCTCAAGTCATGTTATTACTTATAATTGGCACCAATAAACGCCTCTTCTCCAATAAATACTCATTTTAATTATCGTTGCCACCAACAACCCCCCCCCCCCCCTCTCTAATAAACGCTTCGCTCCAAATAACGATCGCTCATTCTCTAATAAATGTTCCTCTTCAAATCGCCCTCTCTCCAATTAATGCTCATTTTCATTATCGCCTTCGCCCAATAAACGTCTGCTCTCTAATAAATGTTCCTCTTCAAATCGCCCTCTCCAATTAATGCTCATTTTAATTATCGCCTTCGCCCAATAAACATCTGCTCTCTAATAAATGTTCCTCTTCAACTATCACTGCCATCCAATAAACGCCCCTTGCTGATAAATGTGCTTTGCTTTCTTTTTCTAGCCGGATAACACTCTAATAATAAATGCTCATTTTTAATTACTGTGGCCACCAATAAACGCTTCCACTCCAATAAATGCTCATTTTAATTATCGTTGCCAGTAATAATCGCTCCCTCTCTAATAAACACTCCTCTCCATTAACGATCTACTTCAAATACTATTCCTTAACAAATACAAAACGCACCGTGTGTGATTATCAAGTTATGTATAAATGGCACGAGGAGTGTTTACTATACTAGCTTCTCAAGGTGACTTTGATGACATAGACTGTAAAGCATACAGCAACGATCGTTAACGAATCAGAAATTACGTCGACTCCAATGCTTCTTTGGCTTAATAAATTGCGTAATACAGTGAACTCTCTCTAAGCGGACACTCCTCTAAGGCAGACACCTCTCTAAGGCGGACAGCTAATCTTGGGCTAACTTTGCCAGCATTCTAGTGCTGATAAATGGAGGATACTGGCATAGCATTCTGGTAGTTGTAGTCACCCAACCCTATTTTATGTCATCATTCAAATGGCTTACTATTGTTGTCACCAATAAACGCCTCTACTCCAATAAATACTTATTTTAATTATCGTTGTCACCAATAATCTCCCCCTTCTCTAATAAATGCTTCGCTCCAAATAACGATCGCTCCCTCTCTAATAAATGTTCCTCTTCAAATCACCCCCTCTCCAATTAATGCTCATTTTCATTATCGCCTTCGCCCAATAAACGTCTGCTCTCTAATAAATCCTCCTCTAAGACAGACACCCTCTAAATCTTGGGCTAAGCCCCCGCGTCGTGTGAACATTTAATTAGCCCTGTTTTAGACGACGTACTTTTCATGTGCCAAACCTAATAGGAGAGATTGAGTACATGATAAGCACGGCGCGTCTAAATCAACTTAAAATAGATACGGCAATTTTTATTTGTTTCGATCTTTGGATTAAGTTCGACTGAATTGGACGTACTTAATGCATGATTTGGTGCGACGTTGATTTAGATCGATTTAGACGGCGAACTTCTTATGCACCGCGTATCTAATGCATAAATTATTAAAATCTATTTTCTATACACCAAATCGTAGTTTATTTAGGCCCACATGCAAATTAGTTTCCTATTCAATTTGGGCCCCTATGCAAATTACATCGTGTCTATTAAAGCATAACGGGAAGATAACATAGGCTGGGACTGTTTTTTCATGTTTTGAGTTCATTATTTTTAGACACAACGTTTAGGATTATTGTCAAGGATAATCGATAAGCAAATTTTATCCTTATAGAATACATAAACATTAAAAAGTTTCTGACATCAGAAATGTTATGTTTACTACGGCTGCTTCAGCCTCATGTTATAAATGAACTACGTTTTATTCCAACTCAGATTGTATGCGCAGTCGAAACTCCAATTTCGTCTATATTAGGTTCACAGAAACACAAAACGGCATTTGGTGCGACGCATTTGGTTGCCGTATAAATTGGCTGCCGTGCTAAATAGATTAAACTCGTCCCAAATTACCATTAGGTTTGGCACATGAGAAGCACTCCGTCTAAAACAGTCTAAGACATACGTACATGGTATGCGGTGATCTAATGCGCTGAAGACGCTTATTTTAGTTGTCTGAAGGTCGTTGAAAGTGATTTGCTAAGTTGATTCAATTAATCCATAAAGAAAAAACCCTTAAACTTATTTTGGGAAAAGTATTTTATCTCGGATAAACCACACACACCCGAGAATGCTCAAAATGTTTAGATTGTAATTTTTGTTTCCCTAAATAGCTAAAATAACCAACAAGCCTTCAAACCAAGTGTGATGCTTTGTCTAATTACCCCAGAAGCAGAAATTAATTTGTAATCATGAGACATCCATGACTTTGGGATGAAACTCAACGGGATATTGCAACATGTTAAATAACCCTTCATTCCCATCGGTGCCATTTCGCACTTTTTATTTTTCACTGTCTAACACCAGACGATTTTACTCTTCGAGTGAAGACCTTCTAACATGGTGGGAGTTAAAGGGTTAATAAACTATCTCCTTAATCCTTTCATTCCCATTGGTGCCATTTGGCACTTTATTTTTTACTCTGTCTAACTCCAGACGATTTTAGTCGTCAAAATACACTTAAAACGATGTTACGAAACCGGAAACGATGTTTGCCAACTTGCTTTGGTAATTATACGCTTATAAGCGGCTAATGCACTAACGGATGGTCCCACATGGCCAGGATCAGCTATTGTTGAAATTAAACAATAGTGTAGCCATGTGGGACCACCCGTTAGGTGCATTAGCCGCTTATAAAGATGTATAATTACCATTGCAAGTTGGCAAACATCGTTTCCGGTTTCTAAGTTTCCTATCCAGTTCCCCTTCCATTATCTTTGATCAAAGGTTAAAGTTGATCGATTCATAGTTAGTGGAGGGGGATGGTTTGTTGGAGGAAGGCAAACGGTCATGTTGGAGGAAGGCAAATGTTGAAGAAAGGAAATTCTATGGACACGTGACTACGAAGGACTACACAACGAACAAAGGACGTACAACACGTGACGACGAAGGACTACACTAATTAAACCCGAACGTTGCTATTGGATGACTGCTTCATTAACAGAAAATACAATACGTTCAGTGACCGTGAAATTAGACAAAGTGAACAAAAACATGCATAGAACAATGACTTTTGTCGAGTTTCCAAACCATCCCCCTCCACTAACTATGATAGACAATTCATCGAAATAATAATAATAATAATAATAATAATAATAATAATAATAATAATAATAATAATATTAATAATATTAATAATAAGGCTTTATTTAACGAGGCTAACATACATTACTGGTAGCCCAGTAGTTTTCATTATGGGCCTCCTACCCACTACTACAGTCAATGACTTAATGAATTAATCTATCTATAACTAACAAAATACATACTAGTAACATGAAAACTAATATGTTTTCTTAATGTCAATTGTTCTAAATTAGCATTCTGCTGTAAAAGCTTCTGCTCTACTTTATTCATGAACTGTTTGTGCGACACAATGTTGCAGGTTGAAGCCTCAATGTTGTTCCAGAGGCGAACAGCATTGACGCGAAACATCCTGGAACCTGATACTTTCTTATAAGTAGGCATTACAATGTTCTTCTTAGTTGAAGCTCTTGTTCTATAACTATGAGAATCTTTAAGATAACGTAAGTATGGGGCCATGTATGTATGGGCGTATGTATGGGCAATCTTTAAGATGACGTATGTAAAGTAATCAGGGCAATGCCCTAAAATAATTTTATGTAGCATGTACAGCTTTCTACTATTTATGACATCATAAATGGGAAGCCATCCTAGTTCAGTGAACAGCTTGACAGAACTATCAGAAAACTTAGCATTAAGTATTAATCTGGCACATCTTTTCTGGATCTTTAACAATCTAAGCAATTGTTAACGCAATCGAAAACGCAGGAGAGAACCAACAACTCTACTCACACGAGTCCCAAGCTCGGACAGACGGTCACCCATCCAAGCGCTAACTAGTACGCCACATGCGCGCTTATCGCTTAATTAGTAGACGGAAAGAAATTTTTGAGAAGTTCAAACACCAGCTTGACCTTGAGACGCCGTCATGTATTAAAAAAAATCAAAAAAGTATTTAATCTTTCCATCGCAAACAAATCCGCCTCTCATTTCAACATTGTTCTGTTAGCTTAAAGAAAAGATTAGGAATTAAGTTTAAGAAGACTTGCACGCTAACCCACGCTTTGTTTTATAATTTAGAACTCCTCATTGTTCTTATGAACTATAAAATTCCATTTAGTATTCTTTCTGACGTCAATAAATTTTATCAGGTATAAAACCACCGACATGGTACTGATCTCCTTTGTGTTTTCCTCATGAATTATTAATGAGTTTTTTATGAAAACCCTACAAACGTTATACTTGAAAATTACAACGCTAATTGGTCAATGAACGTATATGGAACAGTTAAGGGATTTTTTTTTCAACTTGTATAAATACGTGCTTTATCACAGCTTTCTTATTCTAATAAAGCAGTAGAGCTCGATTTTTAAATAAAACGCAGACAGCATATTGTCAAACAATAGACAACATACAATAGACAACATAGCTTGATGATAATACTTGCAAATACTTTAAAAACAAGTTCCAATCAGTTATAGATATTAGTGACAGTTTAATAGGATTATGAAGTATAAGAATCTGCAGGAACAGAATACACAGAGGATCGAGACCTTGGCAGTTGGAGAGTAGCCTGCGTAGCGGCGCTTGGGGTTGGGGGGAGGGGGGGGGGGGGGGATACAGCGACGAAGTCGCGAGCGAGTGGAGAGTGAAGACTTTAATAGAAATGGAGAGTGAAGACTTTAATAGAAATCTACAGCTAATAGGATAAAGCCTGGCGAACAGGCTGCGATTTTACTCACAACTTTATCAACTGGAGCCAATATTTTCACGATCATAAAATCAAATAACTTCAGGAAGAATATATAATGAGTGATCAGCACACGCTTCGATTTTAGTCAGTCGATAATGATCGCCCGACAAAAAATAGGGCTCATTACAGAGCGATTTTAGCCTTCCGATTTTCGTCATAAAATATCGAACTGGGTTGATATTGCCCGACTAAAATCGGTCAATGTATCGCATCATGTCGTGTGTGGGGATTACCAATTCGGCGCTTATTTGAGGGCGGCGCTCTTTAAAAATTATTTTATTTGTAAACGATAACAAGAAATGTTAACAACAAAATAAACATGTTTCAAGAGTGTTAAATGGGAGAGCATTGAAATATATACTTTGAACTTAAAAACACTGTAATACAGGAGAATAAATTTCCGAGGTTGATTTAAGATTGAGATGTACTGTAGTTGTTTTTTAGTTTGGCTTCTCGAACAATTCTGTCTGACGGTGCTTCGATTAAGCGCCGCATTGTTGTGAATAAGTGCGGCGCTTATTCGAGGGCAGCGCTCTTTGATATTTTTGCTCCCATATGAGTAAATACGGTAAGCAATAATAAATAATAGAAATAAAGGAATATTATAACAATAACGGCAATTTATAGAATACTTAGCTAATTAAATTAATGTATTTCAGATATTCGTGCATCAAGAAAAGGCGAAATGATTAATGTGAACTCGAGTAATGGCTATACCCCTAGAAATAACCAAAAAAGGTTAATCAAGCTATTCTATCAGTTGGCAGATTCCTTTACTGAAGTATAGGTTTGACAGAAACGGAAAACAAACCGCCATTTCACTTTTCAGGTCAATTGAGTTCGTAAAAGGCCAGTCTGCAAGGAAATACTGATTTGTCGAGGAATTGACAGTAGTTGCATTCTCGATAGATATAAGATTGTGATTAAAGAGCTTTTTAATAAAATTGAAATATTCCATACCGCTTTACTCTAGATCAAGTTTAATAGTATAGGTTTAACCATTCAGCTATACTTAGTTTGAGTTCGATGAATGACATCAATATAGGTTAATCGTATAATGCATGTTCAATCTTGTTAGGAATTCGTCTATGTAGCATGGTTTTTATAAAAAAAATACTTTAAGCTGTTTAAATTTTAAATCTTTTTATTATATAAAATAGAGTGTTTTAGTGATGTTTCCACCACTAATAAAAACGATAATCTCACATGTGTGATTATTTATGATAATCTCACATGTGTCGATTATCGTGAAACGTATTAGAGTTTGTTAGTTTCAGAAATTGCAGCTTGATGTTAGTAATAATTGTCAGTTGTTTGCTGTACAAGCTGTGTTAGTTAGTAATACTCAGAAAAACTCTGAGCTCTGAGCAGGACTCGATCCCACAACCTTCTGAATGCTAGCCAGACGCTCTAACCATTGAGCCACCAGAACTCAGATAGCGGAGCAAGGTTAATTAAACACTGGAAACTTACTGTTACAACGCGACTTGCAGACCAACAAGTACTTGTAACCGAGCGGTTGGAATTCGTTCCTAGAGGACTGGGCACAGTCTAAGGTATAAGTACCTTAATTAACCTTGCTCCGCTATCTGAGTTCTGGTGGCTCAATGGTTAGAGCGTCTGGCCAGCATTCAGAAGGTTGTGGGATCGAGTCCCACTCAGAGCTCAGAGTTTTTCTGAGTATTACTAACTAACACAGCTTGTACAGCAAACAACTAACAAAGTATTAGAGTTTACTGACTATTTTTTATATAATAAACAGAACAATACATGAACGCTTGGAAATATGAAATTTATTTCTCGTGTTGACCAAGGTATCTTACTCGTTCGCTTTGCTCACTCGTGAGATATCCTGGACATGCAACACTCGAAATAAATTTCATGTTTCTGCACATCCATGTATTATTCCTATTTGTTTATGCCAAGGTCTAAGCCTGGTGAGAGATGGCATATTTACCATGGACAGCAAAGGATTGATATACTATTATATTAACACATGCACGACACATATTTTCATGGATTATCTACACATGGTCTTTTTAAAATAATACAATTCTCACGAAGACGCTTTTAAGCTTTTTTTCATTTTAAGCCTGTTGAGATACGTGCTTACTTTTTCGAACGGTTTAGATTAGCAGTCCCACGCATCCTTACTTTAATCTGGCCATAATGAGGAGCTACATAACGCGGATTAGTACTACACCTAAATTATAACATCAGCAATTGTTCTTAAAATCTCTCTCTAACTCCATTGTCTTGGTCTTTAGTATTTTAGGCTGCTATAAATTATAATAACGACAGACAATTTTATTCACCTCTACGCTGAAACCTTTGGACCGAGATGAGTAAAAATTTAAAATGATAGCAACAGTTTGTACAAAAATACTAGGTTACCTGCAAGGTAGTGAATGTTGCCTTTTCAAGTTATACTTAAGTCTTTTCGTATTGTTTTTGTTGTATGCACAAGCTGTCGTAAGTTAAACTCAGGGAAAGACTCTGAGCCCCAGACGGGACTCGAACCTATAACCTTCCGAATGCCAGCCTGACGCTCTCAGTGCTTATATCACTTGTGGGGTTTTAACGTATTTGAATAGAGCAACAAAAGTTAGTTAATAAGTTATTTTGCCGTTTTTGATTTACTTTAATAGTTTCTGAGATATAAGCCTTTAAACATGCCAATTTCGGCTTTTCGCCAAAAATTTCCATCGTTCATTTTTAAGCACGGGGGCCTGGGACTCAGCAACCTAAGCCGACCGTCTTCCTTCTTAGTTGGAACTCTCGTGTGTACTGGAAAACGAGTGCGAGCTCAACATTTCGATTTTTCACACAAATATATGTGTTTTTGTGAATCAATAAGCCGAAACGTAGTTGTTTTGGATTGACTTGTTCCTGAGTCTCAGACCCCCAAGGTGTTAAAATGAACGACGGAAATTTTTGAGAATTGGCATGTTCAGAAGCCAATATGTCAATATGTCAGGAACTATTTGACTAAATCAAAAACGGCAAAATAACTTATTAACTGATTTCTTCTGCTCTATTTAAATACGTTAAAACCCCACAAATAATATAAGCACTTTAAGCCACTGGAACTCACATGGTAGACCGAGGTTGTTCTCGATATTTATATGCCTGGGAACTAGTCACAAGTACTTGTTGGGCTACAAGTCGCATTGTGTCAGTTTATTTTCATTAAATGTTTAGAATTTCAAAATACATTGACGAGGGTTTGCATCAGATCAGTGGTTTGCATACAAAGAATGAGACAGTGGTAGAAACTAGCTAGTATGAAAACACCTCAGACACTAGCGCAGCTTATTCTGAACCACAACCAAAAACTGCCGGTCACTTCAGTACATGTAGTTAAACTCACTACGTCTACACGGATCCGAAAAACTGACTTGAAAAGCGTACCGAGATCTGCACAGTTCCGCTGCTTACATGGAACATATATACATGAAGTATATTATATACATGAAGTATATATACACATATACATATCACCGAATCGTAAACTGTTAGTGCCTTTGACTTTGTCAGATAAAGCATTCAGAAGCCGCAGACAGATTTTCAGATATATCAGTGCAATGTGTTTCACCAAATAGCTAGAATAAAGTCCAACTTCGCACAATAAGAATTGGCTTAAGTTCGACGATTAAATTTGAACGCATTGTATTGTGGTTGATACATTTTCAACCACAATGCCAACCTCGTACACAGGCTCTTTTCAACAATGCATTGCCTTGCGGCAAACGTTGAGAAATTTCCCACTACATAAATTAGGTCTGCTGGCTTACTGGTGCGGCAGCAATTACAGCACTTAAAGACTGATTTCTGCAGTTGGTTGACTACAATATATAAAAAGTCGTATACTTTTCTAGCCTGTGATTTTTTTGAGGTTGATTCTGAACTGGAAAAGACACTTGTATTTCAAATATATGTTATTCAAACTTTCTTACCTTTATTGCCCTATCTTGTGAATTTTCCGGCTTACAATTTATACTTTGGTTGCCAAGTTTCAGTTTGATGTATAAGCTGGACTAAAACAAAGTTAAAATAATGAAACAACTATTAAGCATAGCTTAAGGGAGGTGTCAGCTTAAGGTGGCTCCCTATAGTTTCAATAAATGCGCGCTATTTCATAAGCTCGTTATCTAACGTTATTCATAAGTTTAAAACATTTGTTAGATAAATACTAAGTAGACCTTACTATAGCAGAACTATTGCAGATATAAAATATTTATTAAAAAGTTCAATTATTTGCTGTTACCATAGTAATAATGACGTTGGAATTTTGGTATATTTTTGAATATTGCATAATTGAAGCGGCATCTCTTCCGTTTGCTTCGGTGAATTTTCTTAAAAATTGCTGAGATGATAGATATTGTTGTAGAGAATATCCATGCAAAAAATGAAGGTAGGTTGTAGAGACAGATTTTTCGCTATAAAAATTATCGATTTAAAAAAAGTTCTGTCTTATAAAATTTTTAAAAAATTATATTTACTTTAGAACTTTTTATAAACTACTTACTTACAAACGTTTACCAAAATTCACTGAAGGAAACGTCTACAAGTCTAACATTCATGTCAACGCGGTCATGGAATTTCAAAACGACAAGATCGCTGTTTACGCATACGTAGTGATACTATTTCTAGTCACCAGTCCCCTATTGAAATTACCGTAGGGAGCCAGCTTAAGAAGGGTGCCAGCTTAAGAAAGGTGTCTGCTTAAGAAAGGTGTTCACTTAAGAGAGGTGTTCGCTTATGAAAGGTGTTGTTCGCTTAAGAAAGGTGTCAGCTTAAGCGAGGTGTTCGCTTAAGAAAGGTGTTTGCTTAAGAAAGGTGTTCGCTTAAGAAAGGTGTCAGCTTAAGAAAGGTGTTCGCTTAAGAAAGGTGTCAGCTTAAGAAAGGTGTTCGCTTAAGAAAGGTGTCAGCTTAAGCGAGGTGTTCGCTTAAGAAAGGTGTTTGCTTAAGAAAGGTGTTCGCTTAAGATAGGTGTTCGCTTAAGAAAGGTGTTCGCTTAAGAAAGGTGTCAGCTTAAGCGAGGTGTTCACTTAAGAAAGGTGTTCGCTTAAGCGAGGTGTCAGCTTAAAGAAAGGTGTTCACTTAAGAAAGGTGTCAGCTTAAACGAGGTGTTCGCTTAATGTTGGAATTACAGAATAGAATGATGTCATGACAAAAAATAAAACAGAAATTTAAAATAAATATATAAATAAATAAATAAATAAATAAATAAATAAATAAATAAATATATATATATATATATATATATATATATATATATATATATATATATATATATATATATATATATATAATAAGGTTAGATATACTGCCGAAACAGAGAACGTAGGCGTCGAACGTTTCGAGCGAAGGCCCTTCATCACGTTTCTCTCTGATGAAGGGTTCTGTTTCGACAGTATATTTCAACACGCTAGGCGCCCTATGTCAATGACTGGCAATGGGTGACCAATCCAAGATGGCGGTTTATGAGTCCTTTGTCTTCAGTAGTAACCGCTAACCTTTTTTCTCATAAATGAATTTATAACTGAATTAATTGCCTGCGGGCGCGGCTGAGCCCACAGTCAAGTAAACATATTATGCAGAATAAGGTCAGCGGTCGCCACCATGAGAGAAAAAGAGTCGTATTTTCAGTCGATGCTCACGTTGTAACCAGTAAACTACTGCCATTGTAAAGCATTGTATGCAGTAAGTTACTGGAAATTGTTTAAAAAAGAGGTTTTTAATGAAACCCTTCCCCCCCTGAACCCCCTAACCCTCAAAAGTGTGAATTTCCCGGGGGTAACCCTAACCCTAACTTGAAAAGTGTCGGGGGAGTTTTTTAAACCACCTTCCTCCCCGTCCGGCCACCCTAATAGTGTTTTTAATTTATGGTCAACAGTTCTTGACAAAGATTGTGGGATGCGCAGTGAGTTAAATCCGTTAATTCGCGCATCTTACAATTTCCAGTAACTTACTGCATACAATGCTTTACAATTACAGTAGTTTACTGGTTACAACGTGAGCAACGGGTGGTATTTTCGCCATCTTTGTTCGATCACCTTTTGGGCGGGACCCGCAGTCCACTTATGTTTTGGCGATATATGAGTCGTTGCGACCGGCGGATAAACGTCTGGGTCTATAATTAAACATTGTCTTGTCTTATCTTTGAAAGGAAATCATTTCAATGTGAAAGAGAACAGCTGTTTCTTCGATCTTCAAGCCCTTCTATAACTACTTTGGATAACTTTCGAATGAATATTTGAATGTTATGGGACAATGAACTCGGTGGAGTTCACGGTCCCACAATAATCATTCGAAATCGTCACGTATAAAGACTGTTGTCTAGATATGGAAGAAACTAATCTGTTTCAAAATATCAAATAGCCTAAGAACTATCACTCGACCTTCAGCCGGCCCAAATTGACCTGTAGCTCAGTTGGTAAGAGCATCGGATTAGTAAACCGAGGCCAAGTAGAATTTTCCGGTAAACCGGGCCAAGTAGAATTTTCTCTACTTGTCCGGTATGATTCGTCACTTGGAGTAACACCTTATTTAATATTACTTTGGAGCTGTTGGCAAACTTCACTGTTTGTATGGGAGATAAAAAACTGGTTAACGTTTCAATCGTCACGAAAAGTTATTAATCTCCTATTGGTTGGCGCTACGATATTTTGTCGTACATTCTTCTATATGATAAAATAAACTATACGTGCTTATTTAAAGATATAGCAGCCGGCATGCAAGATATTATACGCGAGTTTAGTGTAGGAATTAGCCACGTTTATTTTTAAATGCATGTGGCCCGCCAAAAATGATTCTATGTAGGCATAATTTGCATACGCAGTGTTCCGTTGGAACACTGCGTATGCAAATTATGCCTGGAATGGAATACTTGAATAGTATATTCTGCATTTTATCATTTTTTTCATTAAAAACTTCAAGCGGTTTATCATAAGAGATGAAAAAAACGCATACAAATGCCTACATTGACGTCATCCTCATTAACATTTTAGAAATAGTTGTGTGAAATAGAAATAGTGTGACTTAGCCTTGTGGCCCAATGTTGGCTTTGTCGGCAAACGCTCGGTTCGGGATCTTCGAGACAAAACGTTTGATGCGATGGACGATGGTGACACTTTTATATTTCGAATAAATTTTATTGGAAATGCTGGAATCAAAAAATTTCGGCAAAGTTGACAGAAAAATCGCAACTTTCCCAACAAGATTGGATTGCTGACAAGATTTGGTAAAAATATCCCGATGTCCGGTATCCGGCAAGGTATTTTATCGAGTGTTATCCGAAGAACAAAAACCGGTGTTTCCTCTCAAACAGAGCTTTTCGCTTCGCATTAGCTGCACCAGTTACTGTGGCCAAAGATGAAAGGACATTCAGTAAATTGAAAACTATAAAAAACTTGTGCAGGTCAAGCACTAGCGACGAAAGCCTAGAAGAACTTTTGTTAATGGCTTGTTAAAAGGACATCACAGACAAAGTATGCGTAAATAATCTAGCATTGCCATAATGACATATCGCAGTAAACTTATTGCAGTTGTACTGGTAATTGCCTTCAGTGTTTGTCTTCCTTTTATTAAATTTGTTAAATAGACGACAAGATCCATTACATTAGAAACTAAGTTACAAACTTTGTATGCTATGCGCCTATGTACGCAACATCCATATTTTGATTTATTAAAATGAACAACGACAAAATGGGCGTGGTTCAATCCGAGCCACGCCCATTTTGTCGGCAAAATTGAGTCGTGCAAACAAATTCATATTTATTCATTTAACTTTGCCTTGATAATGCATTTCTATAAATTAAAGTATATATAAATAATGTATATTTGAATTACAAAAATAATTATAAAAATTCATCAACGCGGCCACCAACTGAACATTCTCCATTTTCATATAAATTAAATCAAGCTTCGTTAAATAAATAAATAAATAAATAAATAAATAAATAAATAAATAAATAAATAAATAAGTAAATAAATAAATAAATAAATAAAACAAACAAACAAACAAACAAACAAACAAACAAACAAACAAACAAACAAACAAACAAACAAACAAACAAACAAACAAACAAACAAACAAACAAACAAACAAACAAACAAACAAACAAACAAACAAACAAACAAACAAACAAACAAACAAACAAACAAACAAACAAAACAAAACAAAACAAAACAAAACAAACAAACAAACAAACAAACAAACAAAAACAAGCAAGCAAGCAAGCAAACAAACAAACAAACAAACAATAAAACAAACAAACAAACAAACAAACAAACAAACAAACAAACAAACAAACGTGCTGGAAATATAACCTCCTAGCGGAGGCAAACAAAGAATGGTTATCAATACCAAATGGTTGACAATAATCGAGTTACCTCAACAGGAGTATCTTGATAAAGAAATTTTGCCTAATTGCTTGTCAAGTGCATACCGGCCAAATCAACGATGGCGATATCTGAGATGCTTGGACGTTATGCGAAAATTGCTGCGCGGAGTACTCCGCGCAGCAATTTTCGCATAACGTCCAAGCATCTCAAATATCGCCATCGTTGATTTGGCCGGTATGCACCTGACAAGCAATTAGGCAAACTTTCTTTATCAAGATACTCCTGTTGAGGTAACTCGATTATTGTCAACCATTTGGTCTAAGTGACTGCCAGGGAGGCAAGTATTCAACAAAGGTCACAACAATATAGGGTGGGGCCGCGGGTAAAGATGTTCGAGGCCGCGGTATCAATTATCACTGCAGGACGCTTCGCCACTTCCAATTGCTAAGTGGGATTGCTGTGTTTATAGTTGAATCACTGTGGTTGAATCTACTGGAGAGTCTTCTCTATACATATACATATACATATACATATACATATACATATACATATACATATACATATACATATACATATACATATACATATACATATACATATACATATACATATACATATACATATACATATACATATACATATACATATACATATACTATTCAATTGCTTGGCTCTAAAAATAGGATTAAAAAACCCCACTCAAAAATAACTAAGATGTTGGCAGAATATTCTGGATGGTTATAACAAATGGTATTTCTCTTCGCTCCGACAGGTTTAAGAGTTATCTTTTTTGGCCAGATCAGATCTTTTTTTAAAACAGACAATAAGCAGGCCGGAAACTTATGACTGCTACTTTCCGATGAAGGTTGCATGCACTTGCATGATAGGGAAATTATTCGTGATATGTCGCGATTTTCAAGCAATGTCGGATAACTGCTAAACATTCGTCGGATAACTGCTCTGGAGATGTTCGACTCTAATAGGGTGTATACTTTAGAATCAAAGAAGACTTTCTGAAAACATTTAAACACTCAAAAGCATTTCTGAATTTCCAAGATCGAACCCACAACGTTCTTATCACCGATGAAATTGTTCTATAGACCTTATCATAAATGGCCGACGGCGATTTAAAATCCTTTTATGTGCATATAAATTAGCCCATCTGACCTCGTTTTAGAGTAAAGATTATTTTGAACTTCGCACATGAAAACGAGTTCAGATGGCTAATTTAGCGGAACCGTACTAATTCGAGACCGGTTCCGAATTTTTCTTCCGTGTAAACAGGCGAAACAGATAGACCCGAGACCGGTCTCGAATTCGTCCGTACCGTGTAAATGTAGCCTAAGGGAGATACTTTCAGACTACTTCTCGTCGTAATGTGAGCGGGAAATGAGACTAATTGCCCGTCATTATCCGTGATCATGCATCTTTGCGCGAAAAAAGACAGCTGTATGGCGCTGGCAAGCTAGACTGGCGTTCCAAGCGATTATTATGGTTTGCTCCATTGGGCTGCATCTCCCAACCTTTCGAGTGCTCTGGCGCAAATATCAGTCGAGAATTTTCCCAGTGCTATATTTAGAGTTGGCAGTTAAAATATTGTTTTTCCTATCTCATGCACAGAACTAATGCCAGAAAATCCGGATAACACGATGTACGAGTATAGAAATGCAATCTTATCAGCACATAGCAGTTGCGTTGCGACTTTCGTGCTGGAATCTGTCGCGTTTTCAGCTTTCTTAACGGTCTCAACGCCGATATGCCATTTACGGCCAAGAGCATGCACGACTTGAAAGTAAATTAGCATAGTTCGTCAATTAACTTGTCGAAGGCATTGTTAACCCTGATCAACTTTGAAATGACCAAGCAGGCTTTTAAAGCGATTAGGTGTTGAATGACGCATTTCAAGGATTTACATTCGGGAAATTTTTTTTTGCGCGGCCAACAGTTAAAAGGCGCGCACCGTGGGATCAAGGCCATTCAGAGTGTGGACTTGAAGAGCGTGGTTAATCATCGAGAATTGGAAAAGTTACCCTCAAGGAGTATTTGTATTAAAGGACGATCAACTACAACAAGTCATGACCTTGGTGGTGTTTCAAGTCTTCGTTCTCTCGTGCTGCGTGTTACAGGCTAATGCGCTTTCACCTGGAAGAGGTTTGTACAGGGTTATATCATCCGCAATCGACATATGTCAGGCCACAGGTCAGACTTCTATTATTGCGCGCTCTTATATTTATCACGAGATTCTTCTAAGGGGCTGTTTACATGAGCCGGGCCAGCCCAGTTAACTGGGCTCGCGCGATTGATTAGGATCGCACTGTGGCTTTGAAACTCGCATAAACTAAATTTACAAAGAAGAATTGGTTTAGTTTAGATGTAAACAAATCCTAACGTTGATTAAAATCTCTTTTTGTGGCCGAGGAAAGAATTTCGTGACACGAGTCAGCCCGGCTAACCGGGCTAGCCCGGCTCATGTAAACAGCCCCTAACTCTAACTTTCTTATAGCCGGCTCGCACGCGAACTTTCTTAGTGAGCAAAGTGAAAAGGTTGTGAACTGCAGAGATTTTTAGTGACGAAAAACTGACGTTTTGATCGTATCGGAGCCCTTCATCAGAGTTAAATGTGGGACCTGGTTTGTACGTTTTTAAATACAACGCGTTTAATTTAACGGCATATTAACGGCATCGATTAGTCAACGTCAAAACGACATCGTTTTATATATATAGGATTAGGAATTACGAATTTAATGATCTGCGCAAAGTCCGCAAACGTGCGAGGAATTTTGCCGAAACGAGACCTAACAAAACTCAAAAGTAACTTTAACAGTGCTGGGAAACTTACGTTTTCAATTCGATGCGCAAAAGAAGGTTAACTTGCCAGGATTGCGTAGGCGTTACGGCGTTGTCTATAATAAAACGAACACACATTTCAGACGTTGCATCTGTCTGGTTACGACAATACGTCTTATTTAGACGGGTTTAATTGTGCGACTGACTGAAGAGTGAGGATCCTCACTCTTCAGTCAGTCGCACGATCATCGCATTTATAATTGATTGAATTAAAACCGTCTGCATTGAATGAGGCGAAGGATAGATAAACCGCGGGTTTGAAAATATTTTCGGAGGGCAATTACACTGGCTCAAAAAATACCGAGAGAACTTGAATCAAACATTTTTATCTACCGCTAGCAAACTATGGAACGCTTTGCCAGTCTCTCTCAGGAAAAGTTCGAGTTTGAAAGCTTTTAGAAAAGAACATTTCAAACATTTGAAAAATCAGTATGTAGGCCTCGATCACTTCAGTATTTCCTAGAGAGTGGAAAGGACACCTATACGTTTTAGCCTACTATTTTATATTTTTATGCAATTTTAGTTCTTTAGTACCAATATTGTATTTTAATTTTGCATTATTTTATTCTATATATTAGAGGGCCACTAGTTTATCAGTCTATGACTGTAAAGTGTCTTACCCTCAGTAAATAAAGTTTTACATTACATTACATTACATTACATTACATTACATTACATTACATTACAATCCAACCTAAGTTTGGTTGTCTGAGGTCCAATAGCTTGTTCGTACCTGACCTTGACAATGTCAGAATGTCCACATAAAACCTCTTAACATGTGCGGGGATGAAATATTAAATGACAGTAATACTGGATTAATGGTGTACTAAATGTTTGGTATAAAAAGGCTTATCCGATTCATTAATACTTCATGACAAAATTTAAAAGAAAAATTAATGTTCAGTCGGATACAAATTCGATTTACAAACACTTTATATCCGGTCGATTTTCTAGAAAAGAATAGAATTTCTCTGCCTAAACAGCTTATTATATTATACAGATTAAACCTGATCACGTCGCGCTTAAATCAACATATTAGTTGATAAAATTCCGTGGATAAAGATTAAAGTCCATGTAGGACGCTCATATTGTGTGTGTGTATATATATATATATATATATATATATATATATATATATATATAATATATATATATATATTATTATAGTACACAGTGCAGTATAAAGTATACATAGTGTAGTGTGTATAGTATATAATACAGTGTATATAGTGAATAGTGTATATATAGTGTGTATAGTGTATGTATGTGTATGTATGTGTATATATATATATATATATATTATAGTACACAGTGCAGTATAAAGTATACATAGTGTAGTGTATATAGTGTAGTGTGTATAGTATATAATACAGTGTATAGTGAATAGTGTATATATATAGTGTGTATAGTATATGAATATATATATATATATATATATATATATATATATTTGTGAAATTCATTACTAATTCATGAGTTTTGCAGCCAATCCAATTTCAGAAATTACGTCACATGTTACCCCTGTAAACCCCATACAAACTAAAACCAATGATGCTAATTAGTTACAATATATATATACACACACACACACACACACACACACACACACACACACACACACAATAAGTGGGCTTACCTCAAATCTTGATGGTCGCTACTGTCAGTTTCACCTGTCAGTTTCACGCTGGGCGGATTTTCAGGCGAGCTTGAAACTGACAGTAGCGACCATCAAGATTTGAGGTAAGCCCACTTGTTGTATTTTCGCTCTATCTTTAATACGGTAAAAGTTTGGCACAATCTTATCGTGCCACAGTCAACAAAACAACAAGGTCGGTTTCACGGCCATTCTCAGGGGTTGACCAGCGTTTCCTCACAGTAGTTTCCCGTCCACTTCTCTCCCCCCTGTGAATTTGTGAAAGGTACATCCTCTCTTTTCAAACCACTCTCTCTCTCTCTCTCTCTCTCTCTCTCTCTCTCTCTCTCTCTCTCTCTCTCTCTCTCTCTCTCTCTCTCTCTCTCTCTCCCCCCACTCTCTCTCTCTCTCTCTCTCTCTCTCTCTCTCTCTCTCTCTCTCTCTCTCTCTCTCTCTCTCTCTCTCTCTCTCTCTCTCTCTCTCTCTCTCTCCCTCTCTCTCTCTCTCTCTCTCTCTCTCTCTCTCTCTCTCTCTCTCTCTCTCTCTCTCTCTCTCTCTCTCTCTCTCTCTCTCTCTCTCCCCCTCTCTCTCACGTCCCTCAATCTCCACCATCTGACCTCTCTCTCACTCATGTCCCTCAATCTCCACCATCTGACTCGATGTTGCCCTTGGTCTTCCTCTTCCATTCACACCTTCGACATGACATGCTCTTCTTCACTCCGATACTAACAATGCGTCTTATTTGTTTGTCAACAGTGCAGTTAGTCCGAACGATCAATCGGCATGACCATGACCACCAAGTCGCAGAAACAGAAGGTGAGACACAAGGAGTTAACACCAGTGGTTAAGGCCTGTTTCATACGTCGAAGTTCCGTCGAATCGCATTAAATGCGACGCATTAAATTCGACGTCTGAATTGAACGCTGCCACTTCCGTCAAATAACCGTCGCATTAAATGCGACGGATTAAATTCGACGGAACTTCGACGTATGAAACAGGCCTAACACGCTGCCGTTAACCGAGTCGATCATGGTTTACATAGCCTGCGTGCAGACCGTCGTAAATGTTGAGCGCAAGACTATGGTTTACATGCACGCATGTTAAAGGGGCTTTGTGACGCTACTTTTAGCCAAAATTGTCTTATATTCAAATTCTGAGCTTCAAACTTCAAAATTTAAACTGTACATTTATTCAATTACCTAACAACCAAGGTTCTCGCACAAATTGAGCTAAACTTGATCTCTGTTTTGCCAAATATAAATCAAGCTGTCGATTTGCAATCCCTTTCAATCTCGCTCAATTTTGACCATCCATACTTCAGAATCTGTGCACGTTTCTAGTATCTCTTTTATGTATTTATATAATATACTAGAAATTACTATCGCAAGTGAAGTGCTGCCTCAAATGGGACAAAAACCTTTAGCCAACTCCAAGCAATTCTATGTAATCTGGCCAATGTGACACCACCTTGTCCACTCCACCCGAGTTTGCCCACTCCACCCGAGTTTTTCTCACCGGCCTCCTCAAACCGTTGTTGTGAAATTTTGTGCAATTTCAGGACAATTTTGTTTCCGTAAGAATTGCTAAAAAATAGGGTGGCACAGCCCCTTTTAAAACGAAAAATGGTCAGCGGAATGGCCTAGGGGTTCATTGTCCTTACTACTCACCAAAGGCCTTCATTACTTACCATGCACTTAAACTGTAAATCGGCTAGATAAGATTAATCGCAGAGGGTACAACACAGCCTCAAAGAAACATAAAGAGAAAATGTCACGATTTTCTAATCTTAAGTTATAGAGCTATCGAGTCGTCTGAGATCGGCTTGCTAGAAAAAAATTACACAAGTTATTCGTTTGAAGGCGTTGAAAGAACTCTTCATCAAACATTAAAAATTCATAGGGAAAATTCAAAAGAAATGAACGTTTAATCAATATTTGTAAATAGCGTTAAAATATTGATTAATAATAAAACATCAATGTTTTATCAACGTTATAAGACACTTGTGTCTCAAATTCAGCTTTTCCTGAATTAAAATGACCCTATCTAACCTTCCAGACGGTTGTACATTCTGGGGAGGGGAAGACAGCGGGACGGAAAACCTAGTTCCACATTTTCCCCTCCACAAAAGCAACCGTCTGCTACGCAGGCTATTCAAAAACCTCGCAGCACGTGTATTATCGCCAATCGGGTCTAATTTAGTAATTAAACACTTGGCTATCGCCTCGTGTTTTAAATTCGATAAAACACCGCCGCTCGCATTTTAAAAATTACTTCCTAATAATTCAAAGCTTATGTTCAATAATCATATTTTCAAAACCACAATGACCTGGCCTCAGCCAATGTTATATCTTTCGGTTTTTTATTATTTATTGGCTTATTTCAATGATCTCAATAATAATAATAACAACAACAACAACAGTAACAACGACAACAACAACAACAACAACAACAACAACAACAACAACAACAACAACAATAACAACAGCAACAAGTTTTACAAGATTTTATATATATATATATATATATATATATATATATATATATATATATATAAATAAAAGCCTAGCCTATAATTAGTTATTCATAGAATTCCAATTGAGATTCTTTCAAGAGTGATTTGAAACGAGACTTATTGAAAGATTTTATATTGTTATCAATTGAGTTTCAGGTTTTTGTACCAATGTATCGTATATTGAACTTGCCATAGTTTATCCGCATTTTAGGAATATATCAACGTTATAAGACACTAGTGGCTCAAACTCAGCGTTTTCTGAATTAAAATGACCCTATTTATTAACCTTCCAGACGGACGGTTGTACATTTCAGTGGGCAGTGGGGAGGGGAAGAAAGCGTGACGGAAAACCTTCCGCCTTTTCCCCTCCACAAAAGCAACCGTCTGCTACGCAGGCTATTCAAAAACCTCGCAGCACGTGTATTATCGCCAATCGGGTCTAATTTAGTTACTAATTAAACACTTGGCTATCGCCTCGTGTTTTAAATTCGATAAAACACCGCTGCTCGCATTTTAAAAATTACTTCGCCTAATAATTCAAACCTTATGTTCAATAATCATACTCTCAAAACCACAATGACTTGGCCTCAGCCAATGTTATATCTTTTGGGTTTTATTGATCTCAAAGATCATTATGATCATCACTCGAAGCATGCATGCGCTTTGGTTGGATTATTTTCATCGCGTCTCAATTTTTAACGAGTTATTAATGAGTACCAATTGTTGCAGAAAAACAATAGCACCATTAAACGAATATCAGACAACCGCAAATGAGACTGTTTGTTCAACAACGTTCAAGGTCATTAAAAATTAGCGAACCAGGGGTGGTCGATACAACTCCTGGCTGCAGTCTCACCAACGGACTCCGTAGCTCAAGGCCGTGTTACATGCACTATGTTAGGCCGGTTTTCCACTAGACGGAATTTTCCGTGCTGAGCGGAATTTTTCTTTGTTTTGTGAGCCATCGGGTAGAATTAATGAGAAAAGACAAAGAAAAATTCCGCTGCGCGCGGAAAATTCCGCCTTGTGGAAAACAGGCTTTAGACTCGAACGGCCAAATCTCCTGCATTGCAGTTGCACAAGCAGGGGTGTTAAATATGCAAGGTTTCTCACAACTTGTCTTGCAATGGTCAAATCTCCTGCGTTGCAGTTGCACAAGCAGGGGTGTTACACTATGCAAGGTTTCTCACAACTTGTCTTGCAATGGTCAAATCACCTGCATTGCAGTTGCACGAACAGGGATGTTACACTAGTAATCTCAACACCGTCCAAGAGTCGTTCTTTATACAACGCCACTTTCCCATCTTCAGGACGACGTCACCGGCCAAAAGATGAGAACTGTTGCTTGAGATTGACTTCAATACAGACACTACACTAATTTTAGCAATACTGGGGCGTTTTGGAAGCATTAAACTAATTTCAAATACTAGAAATACATGAACGCAATAACCCCTCGCCCGCTTTTGCTATTCCCCTTGCGCTCTTTTTTATTGGGGGACTGGAAATAGCCACTCCTGTTGATTAAAATATAGTTTTAATTCTAGTAGAATGTTTGAAATTAAAAAACTGTAGTTTTAATAAATCTATTTTTTGAAGAAAAAGGTAACGAGGAACAAAGAAAAATTTAAGGATGATATTTCGTGAGAAATATTGAGATAAAGAAATTGCACGTTGCTTCCAGGGTTTGAACTCAACCATATTACCGTGCAAGTCGACTATGTTAACCACCAGACTACCGAGGCAGGCGGAAAAATTTTGTCAAAATATTAGGGTTATATTGTACATTTCTTTCTTTCCATGTTTACAAAAAAAATCGCTACAGTCAGCATCTGAAAACAGTTTTCAAACCTGGCAGCCTTCCACGGCAATATGACATTTCAAAGTGCTGAAATTGTCTTCACCTACATGCTAATAAATATTTCAACAGCATTTGTACGTTTTACAGAAGAAAAAAGTGCTCCTTTTCCGATTTTTATGCCAAATTATGGACAAGCTACGTTAGTCACAAGTGGTTTTGACAATAAGAAAACTATTTGAAAAAAGATATTAAGACGGCAGCCACAGATAAAATTTTAAGGACACACAAAAGAGAAAACAAAATTAACAGTGATAAGATATACATAAGGAAATTGGGAAACTCGAACAGTTTTGCTACTAAATGTTCGTGATTACTGAGAGCGGCTGCTCTATATTTTTACCGTAAACTAAAACCGTTTCGCCGGCCTTTATTTCTTCGTCGGTTTTCAAGCTTCACTCTTGCTTTCTCCTCCTTTCGAGTTTCGGTTTGACGGGTTTCCTTCTACTCAAGACGTTGTTTTGCTTTATACGTAGATGTTGATTTGCTTCTGTTCTTTCAAAAGTGATATACGTTTCCCAAAAACTCCTTTCTCAAGTCTTTTTGTCAAGAATAAATTATGTTGTTAGTTCAAATCTTTTTGTCAAGAACTATATTGTCCCCAGTGCTCCACAATCTTAACCGCGGATGGTCCGTCCACACATATATATATATATATATAAATATTCAGATCACAGAAATTCGTTCGCATATCACGTTTGTCCACGCGTGTAAAATGACTCCACGCGTGTCGAGATTAGCACCCTCACCGGGCTCCGGGCCTTCGGCCCTCCGCCCGGCTCGGGGATTAAATTAAATAATATAATAGTCAGTCAATCCTGACTTATTTAGATTGTAAAACTTAATATCTTGCTTTTTAACCGCCGTTGTCGTCCTAGTGTCACAAGGCGTTTTTATGTGCACAGTTTCAAGTGATTTCGTTGAACAGATTTAGAGAAAACTGATTTTGCTACGTGTGAAAATACTGTACCCTGCTCCTGACGTCAGAGACAAACTCATTTACATATAAAGAAATTGAAATATCTTGTAAATGAAGAAAGATACGAAAAAATTGTAAAAGATCTTCTATTACAATTTTATGAGTTCTTTCAAATTAGACAAACTAAATTTTTGTTCCCAATGTCCTTTAAAGTCCTAATATAACTCACAGCGTGACACGTAGAATGCCAATTAAGCCTGCACAGCACGAAATGCATATTTTTTAGTTAAAATGTAATACCCCTCGAAGTTCACCACAAATTAATCTCAAGATAAACAGAAAACGTACGTCTATATTCAATTCTCTGCCGCTTAATTAGTCTCCAGGAAATTCACACACCCAAATGAGCTATTTCCGCGATTCACTCGATCGAATCAGTAAATGCAATCTTACTATAAAATAGGTCAATAATAAAATAAGTTTTACCCGACTGAGAACGTGCGACTGTCAGACCTAATGCGCATGTCAACATTTGAACAGGTCTATTGTTTGTTACTGTTGAACTCCTGTCTAACGCCAGACGATTTTATTCGTCAAGAGTAGAATCCTCGGATGAAAGAAAAAGTTAAAATGTTCGAATGGTATACGAACCGATGTAGATCTGACAACACTCTGCTCTGATTTCACAACATTTTAAGTTAAAATACCGTTCATTTGCCAAGCTAAATTAATAAGTTTCTTTACCCACTGGGGTCTCATTAACTTCATATTGGCGGGATAGCATGTTTATCGGATTAACAGTTTTGTGGTTTAAACCGCAAAAACGATTTCGGCTGCCCACAAAAGTAACTACATTGCGACAGAATAGCATGCACGACATTTGACCGTTGACTCCTGTTTTGTAAGTTAAAAAATATCATGGATTTAATTTCTGATCCTATGCATGCTAGTTTAATCTGAATTAAATTGACAAGAAACAAACAAACAAACAAACAAACAAACAAACAAACAAACAAACAAACAAACAAACAAACAAACAAACAAACAAACAAAAAAGAACGATTTACACTTTGGTCCATTTAATAATACTAATAATAATATTAAAAGCTTATATAGCGCTAATAACATATAGATCTAAGCGCTTTACATTGATTGGTCTAAAAATACATATGATACATCTCACAAGATCTGAATCACCAAATAGTAAACACTAATCTACATTATAGGCTATTTTAGACATGTGAGTCTTAAGTTTACTCTTGAATTCCAAGAGATCTGTGCATGCCCTAATAGAGTTAGGTATAGTTTATTCCATAACCTTGGACTGCTAGCATAAAAAGCTCTACCACCGTAACTATTTACATTAAATTTAGGTTCATTAAGTAAGTTAGCTTTGGAAGATCTAAGACTTCTAGAAGGCTCATAATGACTGATCAGATTTGCAATATATTGCGGGGCAAGTCCCATAAAGTGCTTTAAATGTCATTAAAATAATCTTATTATTACGCGGCCGGGACATAATCCCTTCTCGAGAAACTACGAGCATGCGCAGTTAGCAATCGTGTTTCCTTGTCACTCACGGTCCAATCTGTGGTTTGTTCCAATTTCCATAACCGAATTTTTTGTTGGTGTATTATACGTGTTTGCTCACCACATCGGAAAGCGTAAGATCAAGGCGATCACTTTAATCGAAAGGCTTGGTCTGACCTTTAAACAGACCTGTCCAAACACGAGATAACAATTTTTTAATTTTTTTTAATGTTTTGCATATATTCAAATTCACATATACAATTCCATACTAATAATTGATACAAGGAGGACCAGATAAACTCAAACGGGCTTTTACAAGTCAGTCATCCGTTACTTAACAATCACATATATGTATATAATTGTTCATAAAAGATAATTGTTCCGAAAAGTAATAATACACATAACTAGTAGATCATTAATTCAATAAAAAAAGAAGATAATACATATATACATATACATGATAATACATATATACATATACATGATAATACATATATACATATACATATAACATATACATATACATACACATACACATACACATATACATATACATATACATATACATATACATATACATATACACGCATATATACACGCGAAGGGTCTTCGCCCAAACCTTTGTCTACTACGTTCTCCGTTTCGGCAGTATATCTAACCTTACTATTTTTCGATTGTTGTTTCAACATTGCCTACGCAGCACGCTACTTTGATTTCAAACACGAGATAGGCGCTTCCTTATTGTCTTCATTGCTACATTTAAGTTTCTGATTCTAAACTGTGTTTCCTTTAAAGATTGCAAGGACATTATCGATTCGAAACGTTGCAGAGACGATAACAGAAGATACAGGATTTGCAATGAAGAAAGAGAAAGAAATCTCTGTCAGAGGACCTGTCATGTTTGCCGTAAGTCTGAGGCCATGTCCAGGCCCGCACAGAGACTAAAGTGGGCCCCGGGCAAAATAAAGAATTGGGGCCCCCCTTGCAAAAAATTCACATGCCATTTTACGGATAAATCGGATATAAGGATATTTCAAGTGAAAATGTTTCAGTTTTACCATAGTCAATCGAGATATGGTCTGGAAACTCAGCTAAAGTCTTTGGTCTAACTTTTTGTTCGCCTTTGTGCACGGTGCACGGTCACTGAACACATTGTATTTTAGTATAATGAACGAATTGTCCAATAGCAACGTTTCAGTTCAATCACTCAACCGTGCTATTTAAATATTAATAAACCTAAAACAAAGGTTGTGCACGGTGTAAGGTACGGTTCAACATAAAATCACAGCTCATTATAGGCGCTTTGAAGTTTGCCAAGTTTCCAGACCATATCTCGATTGACTATGGTTTTACAAGTGAAATGACAACGCAAATTTTCGTAAGGACATAAAAGATGTACATATAAAATAAAACCTTAATTTAAGGACAAAATACAGTAAATAATCACTAACGCAGAGAAGCAGAAAATATTGTTTGATAACTTTCATAATTTCAATAACATGTATACTTTGGCAAGATATTGCGCTTGACGGTAATGCTTTATCGTTTTCAACACCAAAGAAGCTGGGCCGAGCGAAGACGTTCGATTAAATTAAGCAAATTGGTGAACCTTATTTGGTCTTCATCTGTAATATAAAAAAACCCCATGTTTGTTCTGAAGTTGTCGGGAGACCCTCGCCTTACTACAGCCGCTTGGCTACCCGTCTGTCGATTCTCTACAACGTAAACTAGCGATATAATTAGGGGGCCCCTCTCGAGCTGGGGCCCCGGGGCAAATTGCCCCAGTTGCCAACCCCCCCCCCCCCCCCTCCCCTCTGGGCGGACCTGGCCATGTCCACACTCGACCGGTTTTCAAACGAAGACGAAGACTTTTGGATACTGTTAGGTCTTTCGTCCACACTAATCCGGCAGCGTTTCGAAAACGTTCTCCAGAGTGAAGACATGCATTCGAAGACGCCGTTTTTCTGCATCAGTGTGGACGGCGGAAACGAAACTTTTCGAAAACGCTGACGTCACGACGATTATGTGATCTGGGTTCCAGTCACCCACGGCCTTTGTTCAGGGTAGTTTCCATAGAGATCATATAAATACTAGAGGTGGCATCCTATCTTAGTTTCAGTCAACAGCGGGTAACAAATTGAACGCCGCCATCTTGGATTTTTTTGGTGGCAAACATTAGGCGCGTTGGTTGAAAAGGGACTGGGTCTAGTTCATTTGCCAACCAATTGGCTGAAATATCATAGGTAATGGCGGCCCCATGTGGTTACCAAATTTTCCCGCCAATGCCCCCTCTAGTATTTATATGATCTCTATGGTAGTTTCGACGTTTTAATGTGGATGGAGAAAACGATCCGAAAACGAAAGTTCGGACAAAAAATACGTTTCGATACGAGGTATCTGTTTTCGTTTGAAAACGGATTAGTGTAGACATGGTCTGAACAAGATATAATAGTCGACATCAAGTATGGTACTGCATAACTAGTGTTAGGAACAGACATACGAAAACACTGGACTTCGGGTGACCTATATCAATTACCCCTATAATCTATATCAATGATTGAGAAATCATTGAGAAAAGGTGACCGATCCAAGGCGGGACTTTCCTCCCATAATTTATAACTGGATTGCTTGGATTGCGCGACGGAGCCCACAGTCAAATAGATAAATAAAGTCAGCGGTCGGCACCATGAGAGAATTTAGAAATTAAGGACCTACATATTTCGGTAGGCACTATATGCCATCATGCGGGGCTACTTCTTGCGGAGATGACGATGTGTCCATTTGAAATATGAAAATTAAGAAAAGCACACCCCAACTTACATAATAGCCTAAACCTAATCTCGCACAGGGGGGTGTCTTTCATCGTCACGTGTTGTAGTTCTTTGTCACCAGGTGTGCATAGAATTTATTCCACCAACAAGAATGCTTTGTGAACCGCGTTCCTCGTACCCAGACCTTCGCGCGGAAGACAGATGACATGCGCGCGAATGGGGTGCCGGGGCACGTGCTCCTACTGCCCCACCTACTTACTGCAACATGCTGTTTCAACTTGCAGCAGTATGTACTAAAGAAATACCAAATGGTTTTCCGTATTTGGATACTCTGATCCAAACACGCGGGAAATTGCGAGACTGGAGAAAAGCGTAACAAAACACGAGCCGTAGGCGAGTGTTTTTAGCTTTTCGAAAGTCGAGCATTTCCCAAGTGTTTGGATAAGAGTCTCCAAACACGGAAAAAACCATTTGGTATTTCCTTTATAAAATAATCACAAGTGAATATGATATACTGTCCGACATTTTCAAAAAATCGTTTTGGCGGGAATTTTCCGGATACTCTGGATACTCTGATCCAAACACGGCAATTGATCAATCAGGGCTCGCGTAGTATACATGTTATTTTTTAAAGAACTATCTTAACGCAGCTAACCTGTAATTTATTTACATTTCTATAGACTTAAAGGCCCCGTCACCCGAGATCCCATGTGAAAGGACTGCACTAGGATGTTGTTGGGACGGCGTAACGAGAGTACGTGAAGGTTGCCCGGAATGTGAGGACGAAAAAGATTACGCCGGTCTCTGCATTAGGTGGAGGCGTTTTTGCCGAAAAAGAGAATTTAAATTATACTACGAAGTTGTTAATCAATATTGCCATCGGACATGCGGGAAATGTGGCGTCCGTAAGTAACTTCTTCTTGAGAATTTCATTCTGTCTGGCTAACGCCAGACGATTTTATTTTTTCTAACACCAGACTATTTTACTCTGTCTAAAGGCTCTTTTCCAGTCATCGCAAAAAACAGCTCGAAGATCGCTGCGAGTGTTTGCATCTAATTAAAAACAGCTCGCAGTGCTTGTTTCCTCGGTGTGAGTTCTTTTTAATGAGATACAAGTACTCGCAGCAAGCTGCGAACTAGTTTCTGCGATGAGTGGAAAAGAGCCTTGACGCCAGACGATTTACTCTGTCCAACGCCGGACTATTTTATTCAGGGCTCTGGGAACGAGAATGGTCTAACACCAGAATATTTTACTCTGTCTAATGCCAGACTATTTTACCCTGCCTCTAACACCAGGCGATTTAGTAAACACTAGACTATTTTACACTGTCTATAACGCCAGATTATTTTACACTGTCTAAAGGCGGTTTTCCACTAGGCGACATTTGTCGACCGACTCGACATGCTTCTTTTCTCTTGGCTAATTAGTTCCACTCGAGAGCTTACGAGACAAAAGAAAATTTCGTTTCACGCGACATTTTTCGCCTAGTGGAAAACCGGCTTTAAGGCGGTTTTCCACTAGGCGACTTTTTTCGCACGAAGCGACTTTTCCCGTTTGTCTCATGAGCTCTGAGCTGGAACTAATCAGAAATCTATTGAATTCGAACAAAAGAAAGTCGCTTCGCGCGAAAAAAATCGGCTAGTGGAAAACCGGCTTAACGCCAAACTATTTTATATTGTCTATAACATTCCTCATTGCTGTCATTTATTTAGAAATTGCGGAACCCACCGGGATTGTACTGAAAACTCTAGCGCCGATCGTAAATCAAACAAATTCTGATCATACCCCGCGTAGAGGAGCCATGTACATGTGGACCAAGTTCGTGGACGACTACGCCCAGTGAACTCAAGCATGTATCCCATATTGATGGAATGAATTATTGTTGTATATATAGTTCTATACAGTGTGTATAAAAAACCCAGAACCCTTAGAAAATGAATTAGTATTCTGTTCAAACAACCTATTGTAGTAATTTGAAAGCCCTAAACAGACCTGAGCCACGGATGCGTAAAAAATACGGTCTTATACACCTGAGAAATTAAGGGTGTTCAGACATATTTATTTTGACTCGTTGCTAGGGAAAACTTGATTTGACCACAGAGCTTCTAGAGCTTTACAAATTTGATCCCCATGCTAAAATGCTAGATATTCTGCACGTAGTATATATGAATGAAGTTCTTTCGTTTGATGACGTCATACAGTGACGTCATTGTGACGTCATTGAGATAAGAAAAAACCTATAATTTCCGCCAATAACTAAAGAAGTTTCACTAGAACCAGAATTGTTATGTGCAAAAACGTACGCATGCGTTTCTCAATTGAGAAAATCTTAATGACTTTATGGCCGTTTTAATGAAATTTATAGGAATCTTGTGAGCTCATGTTTTTCCTACTCAATGCAACTCAACCTAGCCTGAAAGAATCAGGCGCGAGCCCTCCTCCTGCCAGATCAGAGCTTACGAGTTCAAAATTGCGAGTTCAGCCGTGGTTCCAAGCCAAGAATGCTCGAAAAGTTGTCCTGTTCTACATACAAAGTTAAAAGTTGATGTCCACTGTCTTCGGAATGTTTGATGTATGGTTCATCAACTCTACCGATTTCTAAATTCCGGCATTCAAGCCAAATATCTCGACGTGACGACGTCCTTCGTTTATTTTTCCATCTATCGCCGTCTATCGTGTGTATCGAAGTTCTTCAACTCTGAAAGTGTTTTTGCCAGTGACATTCTACAGCAAAGGAAGTTTTGTTTTGGTACTTTTTCTCACAAACTTGCTCGGCTCTTTTCGGTTTGTTGTTATCATTTTATACCTTTTTGCAGTGTATAAGTACAAAAATATGTTTTTGTGAAAAGATTTCTCCGACCGGAAGTAATGTCCTTAGCAACCGGTTGCCTAGCAACGAAATACGTCCGAACACCCTTAAGATAACTTGAAGTGTATATGCATGGTGAAAGTATTTAAAAGCTTTTTCTCTTCCTGTTTAACTTATGTGCTGATTAATTTATAACGCAGCGCTTTTAGGGCTTTCAAACTACTACAATAGGTTGTTTTAAAATAATACTAATTCATTTTCTAAGGGTTCCGTTTCTTTTTATACACACTGTATAAGTATAGTAATTACATGCGTTTTAATAGTCTTCACAATTAGCAGTTCTATTGGCCGGGAACAATTATTATAACATAGATGTAATATAACGGCGTTTCTGATTGGCTACCGTGCGTGTTCCATTTAAGAAATAGAAAACATTTTCCGTGTTTCTATAGAGTTATAGAAACACGAGTGGAAGTTTGGGAGAACGAGAAATTACAGTGGGAACACGAGCCCGCAGGGCGAGTGTTTCCACACTATTTCGAGTTCTCCCAAACTTCCACAAGTGTTTCTATAACTCTATAGGAACACGGAAAAAATGTTTTCTATTTCCTTTATAAAATAACCCATCAAAATAGATTAAACGTTAAAATTAAACCAAATAAAAGGCGTAAGTTCTCATTACCCTCCACGGATGGCGTATTGGATTGCGTTTGATGGCGTAGTGGATGGCGTATAATGGTGTTCCTGTACAAATTTTAATTAGAATGATGGCGTATTGGATGGCGTAATCCATCCATGTTTTCCATAGAGTTATAGAAACACGGCTTTCAACCAATCACCGCTTGCGTTTTCAAAATGTTATTTTATAAAACTCGATGGAGCACGGTAATTTCAAACGTAATGAGAAACTCGTTTTTGATCAGCGGAATAAAGATTGTTTTCCGTTGTTTTGTGTCTGATTCTCTGTTATAAAAGAAATGGTTCATGGTTTGGCGTGATCCATTGTGTTCCGGATGCATTTGGGAAGTTGTAGAGCACTCAAGAATCTAGTTGTTCTCGGCTACGCCTCGACCAACTCTTAAGCTTTTTTTTTTGTGCTTTCCGAACTTCCCGCGTGCATCCATAACTGGATGGAGCACGCCAAACCACAAGGCTCTAAGCTAACAGTACTTTTGTATTACAAATAACTAGCTGGTGCATTGTATACAATAAACACCAACTATTAACTAATAAGGCAGTAGCCTGCGTAGCGTCCTTCCAGAGATTTTTTTCTTAAAAGCTTTCCAGCTTTGCCACATTACTATATACTTGCTACCAAGTATTGACTGCTGCTAGCTTGCTACTAATTCAGTTGACTGCTAGTATGAACTAGTCTGCTACCAACTGCCAGTCTGCTACTGACTGTTAGTCTACTACTGACTTATAGTCTGCTACTCGACTGGTAGTCTGCTACTGACTGCTAGTCTGCTACTGACTGCTATAGTCTGCTACTGACTGCTAGTCTGCTACTGACTGCTAGTCTGCTACTGACTGCTAGTCTGCTACTGACTGCTATAGTCGGCTACTGACTGCTATAGTCTGCTACTGACTGCTAGTCTGCTACTGACTGCTAGTCTGCTACTGACTGCTATAGTCTGCTACTGACTGCTAGTCTGCTACTGACTGCTAGTCTGCTACTGACTGCTATAGTCTGCTACTGACTGCTAGTCTGTTACTGACTGCTAGTCTGCTACTGACTGCTATAGTCTGCTACTGACTGCTAGTCTGCTACTGACTGCTAGTCTGCTACTGACTGCTATAGTCTGCTACTGACTGCTAGTCTGCTACTGACTGCTAGTCTGCTACTGACTGCTATAGTCTGCTACTGACTGCTAGTCTGTTACTGACTGCTAGTCTGCTACTGACTGCTAGTCTGCTACTGACTGCTATAGTCTGCTACTGACTGCTAGTCTGCTACTGACTGCTAGTCTGCTCCTGACCGCTATAGTCTGCTACTGACTGCTATAGTCTGCTACTGACTGCTAGTCTGCTACTGACCGCTAGTCTGCTACTGACTGCTATAGTCTGCTACTGACTGCTAGTCTGCTACTGACTGCTATAGTCTGCTACTGACTGCTATAGTCTGCTACTGACTGCTAGTCTGTTACTGACTGCTAGTCTGCTACTGACTGCTATAGTCTGCTACTGACTGCTATAGTCTGCTACTGACTGCTAGTCTGCTACTGACTGCTAGTCTGCTACTGCTACTGACTGCTATAGTCTGCTACTGACTGCTAGTCTGCTACTGACTGCTAGTCTGCTACTGACTGCTATAGTCTGCTACTGACTGCTATAGTCTGCTACTACGTACATACGTACAGAAACTTTAATCAAACTCACTGAATACAATACAATACAATAAAAAAAAAAGACAAGGTACAAATACGTTACAAACAACAAAAGTGATAAGTGAGTTAGATAAGGGGCTAGCGAACGGACTCTAAGTCCCAACTAGGCCAACCCCCGTATACACTACTAAAATAAAGAAATTGACATAAAATTAGAAATTTGCGAGAATACAGATTCTCAGCAGCAGAAAGGTCTGCCAGTACTTCTACAATTAGGACACACAGTCTTCCATGTTCCCACTCTATCACTATCGAAGACAGTTTCTAGCTTAGTAAAATAGAAATTGTACAACTGAGATTTAAAGGAGGAGAAAGTATCTGATTGACGAATTACAAGTGGTAAGTTATTCCAAAGTCGAACAATGCGATTAAAAAAAGAGTCTCTGAACAGTGATGTACGAAAACGGTGAATTGGACGAAGATTAAAATTAGAAACAGAGCTTCTGGTGCGGCCACAAGAGATACAAACATAATGGTTTAGCTGGATGTTGTAGAAACCGTTTATGTATTTATACATAAAACATAAGTCACGGCATTCTAGCCAGTAAGAGATAGGAAGTAGATTTAGGGAAACTAGGCGAGTCTTATAGTTAGGTCGGAGATTAGGATCAGAATTACAACTAAGAATAAAACGGGTGGCACGCCTCTGTACACCTTCAAGTAATTTTAAATCTGTAATACATGACTGAGGAGCCCACACTTCGCTAGCGTAACCTAGTTGGGAGCGCACAAGTGACAAGTACAGCAGTCTTCTGTGGTTAGATCTTATATAGGCATCACCAAAGTGCCGCCGTATAAAGCCAAGCATCTTGTTGGCTTTGGCCACAACAGTAGACGTGTGGATGCTCCAGGTGAGCTTGTCGTTGACCATGACCCCGAGGTCTTTTTGAGATGAAACCACAGCGAGGGCATGGTCGTCAATGGTGTATGGGCTGACCGCAAGAGATGACAGACGGCTGGTACGCTTTCTCGATATTCTTAATACTTCGCATTTTCTGCAGTTGAAGGCGAGTCCCCATTGCTTAGACCAATTGGATAAGCTATTCAGGTCACTTTGAAGGACAGTACAATCTTCCTGGCTACGAACAACTCGTGAGCATTTAGCATCGTCAGCTACTGACTGCTAGTCTGCTACTGACTGCTAGTCCGCTACTGACTGCTATAGTCTGCTACTGACTGCTAGTCTGCTACTGACTGCTAGTCCGCTACTGACTGCTATAGTCTGCTACTGACTGCTATAGTCTGCTACTGACTGCTATAGTCTGCTACTGACTGCTAGTCTGTTACTGACTGCTAGTCTGCTACTGAGTGCCAGTCTGCTACTGGACTGCTAGTCTACAACAGACTGCAGTTGACTGGTAGTCCATACTACAGACTGCTAGTCTGCCACTCACTATTGCTAGCTACTCCGGACTACTACAGAGCCAGAGTTACGAGCTACTATGCAGATCCGGTAAGCAAGATCTCACTGCACATTTGTTAGTTTTCACAATTTTTTTTCTGAAATTCTCACTGTTTATTTACCACTATAAAGCTTCTTGTAAAAGTAAGTAATTATTCGTGGTTTGTTTGTTTTGTTGCTGTAGTAAACCAGATTACAAAATCTATAAAAACACCCTTACTGTGCGTTTTGCTGTTCTGCACTTTAAAGTCACAATGAAGATGTAACAGGTAAACTAAGGGGCTGTTAATATGAGGCGGGTTAGCCCAGTTTAATACCACTCCACCCAAGATTGCCCACTCCACCTGAGATTGCCCACTCCACCCAAGACTGCCCACTCCACCCAAGATTGCCCACTCCACCCCAGATTTCCCATTCCACCTGAGATTGCCCACTCCACCTGAGATTGCCCACTCCACCCAAGACTGCCCACTCCACCTGAGATTGCACACTCCACCTGAGATTGCCCACTCCACCTGAGATTGCCCACTCCACCCGAGATTACCCACTCCACCCGAGATTGCCCACTCCACCCAAGATTGCCCACTTCACCTGAGATTGCCCACTTCACCTGAGATTGCCCACTCCACCTGAGATTGCCCACTCCACCTGAGATTGCCCACTCCACCCGAGATTACCCACTCCACCCGAGATTGCCCACTCCACCCAAGATTGCCCACTCCACCTGAGATTGCCCACTCCACCCGAGATTGCCCACTCCACCCGAGATTGCCCACTCCACCTGAGATTGCCCACTCCACCTGAGATTGCCCACTCCACCCGAGATTACCCACTCCACCCGAGATTGCCCACTCCACCCAAGATTGCCCACTCCACCTGAGATTGCCCACTCCACCCGAGATTACCCACTCCACCCGAGATTGCCCACTCCACCCAAGATTGCCCACTCCACCTGAGATTGCCCACTCCACCCGAGATTACCCACTCCACCCGAGATTGCCCACTCCACCCGAGATTGCCCACTCCACCCGAGATTGCCCACTCCACCCGAGATTGCCCACTCCACCTGAGATTGCCCACTCCACCCGAGATTGCCCACTCCACCCGAGATTGCCCACTCCACCCAAGATTGCCCACTCCACTCAAGATTGCCCATTCCATCCAAGATTGCCCATTCCACCCAAGATTTCCCACTCCACCCAAGATCGCCCATTCCACCCAAGATTGCCCACTCTACCCAAAATTGCCCATTCCACCCAACATTGCCCACTCTTATCAGGCTTATCCTACTTGTAGACGAGTTCAATCCAGTGTTCTCACTTTTTAAGGAAATTTCCTTAAAAAAGACCATCACTGTGGGGGGAGGGGTCAGTATTAATAGTATATATTATACAATCTTTTCAAAAGTTCTTTGTGTCTCTCTTTGTTTTAATCCCCTCCCCCGATGAGGACAGGACTACGCAAATAAGTTGTGAGAGCCCTGGTTCAATCCCCAAGTTAGGAACTGCTTGAATATTAAGACATACGTCATAACACTCACTCAAAAGTGTAATGAATTTAAGATATGTGCTGAAACGTTTCAGTGCAAAATGGCTTATCAATTATTTAAACAACAGGGCGGTTATTATAATATTAGAGATGTTTACAAAGAAAACTAGTCATCCCGCTAACCAGGCTACAACCTTGGACAAAAGTAGTTATAACAGTCAAATCAACCCCCTGTCCCCCGATTCAATGTTGTTATTTTAAACTTTTCGATTTGTTACTGTTAACCGACATTGATCTTGTGGCGTGGGGGTGTTACAACATTATTTGTCCAAGATTGTAGCTCACGAGACCTACACATGTATGAATGAATAAAATAGTTGATTGCACTCGTAGCAAAATTATGCAAAACTGTTTGCATAAAATAAAGATAATAGGGCAATCAAGCATTTCTTCTACATGGAGTATCTAGTGGTCAGATTTTTATCAATTAAATGGTTGGTACTTGGTCTATGGTCAATCTTTCCACAAACTTTTATGAAAACCTGTGCAGTATTTTGTACGATATCCTGGCGACAGACAGACAAACAAACAGGGGTGAAAACATTACTGGAACATTACTGGATTAACGTCCGGGCGGACAAGACAAATATACAATCGAAATATGGTATAGTAGGTTAATACTGCCGAAACAGAGAGCGTAAGTGGTTTAACGTTTCGAGCGAAGGCCCTTTTCTCTCTGACGAAGGGCCTTCGCTCGAAACGTTAGACCACTTACGTTCTCTATTTCGGCAGTATTAATTAACAAATAAAACATAAAGCTCCGTGCGTATGTACTCTTATAGGCACGTTTGACGTCATTTGAACACGAAAGAAGTTGAGTAGAGGCACGAGGCGATAGCCGAGTGCCTTTACACTTCTTTCGTGTTCAAATCACGTCAAACGTACCTTTATAAGAGTACATATGCACAGGAGCGGTATGTTTTATTTGTTTTATAAAATAAGAAGAAAAATCAAGCTAAACTGAGTGAGGTAGTTTTGGAATTTGGCGGGCTTTTCCGGCCAGCTGACGCCATTCTACGCCATTTTACGTCATTCATGATCTATGTTCTCTTATAAATGCACGGAGTCCAGCCAATCAGAGCGTGCGTAGAGGACACCTTATTTTATAATCTACTATACCATATTTCGATTGTTGTTTCAACACTGCCTACGCAGCACACTACTTTCAAGACAAATATAAGTCGTTTCATGTTACGATGGGTCATATTTCAGCAGGCAAACCGACACTGTGTTCCCGAGAATCGAACATGGCGTTTCTTCTCGCGAGCTTGCCCGGAATTAGGAAAAGAAAACAATTTCTCGCGCTCGCCCGGAAAAAAGCAAAAACGCCTGCGGAGGAGGTAGATATATTGGCATGTAAGTGGGATCAGTCTTTCAATATTGTTATATATGTCTTACTCTATAGGGCACAGAGATGATAAAGTAGTGTCCTGTGTAAGCAGTGTATAGAAATACAAAATTTGAAACCGAAAATTTCAAAAGGTAATTGTACTGTGGAAATACTCATAAAAGAGATCTAACGTTTCTCTCTGACGAAGGACTCAATTAATTAGTCAATTAATAAATTAACCATTAATAAATTAACAATTATATAGGCAATTAATAAATTAATCAATTTATTAATCACTTATTAGCCATTAATAAATCAATAAATTCTAGCCATTCTTTTAATATACTAGGGCTTCCCTAGATCTCTAAGAGATAAATAGAATCATCTGGTGTTAGAATAAAACCCTATGAGCCGATTACAGAAACGCTGCATAACCGGTGTTTACGATAATCAGAGTTTAACTCTTTCTTGTCCGAATCGGTCTTTAGTATTTTATTCTGGCTAACGCCAGACGATTTTATTCACCTCTGGGGAAGCCCCCGGACAGGGATGAGTTATAAACTATCTCTTTAACTCTTTCTTGTCCGAATCGGTCTTTAGTATTTTATTCTGGCTAACGCCAGACGATTTTATTCACCTCTGGGGAAGCCCCCGGACAGGAATGAGTTAAAACACCTGTAGGTGCCTTGAAAATATGCTGACTATGTTAATTATGTAAGATGTATGCTCTAGGCCATTTATTTATTTATTTAGCTTCGCTTCTTAAAATTACATGAGAAATAAAATAATTAGGAAAAAAAAAAAGAGACAGAAAAGAAGCTGGGACACCACAACAGTTAAACACCAATTACAGTGGGCCCTTAAAAAGAAAAAAGAATAATATAATGAAAAAAAATAAATTAATACCCATAACTAATAACAGCAAGTTAAGCGGTGAGTGAGACTTCGTGATGTGTTGCACTTTAGGCAAACAGTCTTCCAAGTTCGAGGATCGTCCACATTGTAACAGGATAGTAAAGCGTTAATGTAATTGTCTAATAGTGATTTCTTGAACTGTGTAAAACATACATGATCTAGCCTTAAGTATTCGGGGGGAGAGTTTCAAGTCCTAGTTGTTCTAATAAAGAATGAGCGATTGTAAGTAGTTGTTTTACATTTACGTTGACGGAATGAGATTGCGTTGATATTTGCAGAAGATCTATTAAGCCTTTGGATTTATTTTGGATTTATTAAATTTGCCACTTAATGTGTGGCAGGAGAGAGGAACAGAACTCTCGTCCCAATTGACACCAAACTCCCATGCGTAGACAACTAAGGCCTAGGTGTTGATTTTACGGAGGGAGGAAAACCGGAGAACCCGGCGAAAAACCCTCGGAGCACAGGAGAGACCAACTAAACTCTACTCACATAAGTTCCAAGCTACCGGAGGACGGGGTTATTCCCAAACGGTAACCCATCCAAGTACTAACCCAGTCCGACCAGGCTTAACTATTGGTGAGAGGCAGCGCCCTAACAGCACACGCCACCCGTGCTCCCCTGGCGTGTGCTGTTAGGCAGCGCCCTAACAGCACACGCCACCCGTGCTCCTTGCCTTAAGGGAATAAAACGTACAGGTAGAATATCGTTCGAAATAGATACAATGTCATTTATGGCTTTAAAGAAGAACAATAGATCAAGATACTCATACCAGTAGGAAAGTGGCAGTAGTTCTATAGAAATGAGTCTGTCCCTGTAAGATTCTTCGCACATAAATGGCAGCTTCAAGATAAATTTTGATGCTCGGCCGTTGGATGCGCTCTGTTCGTTTGATAAGCTCGATGGTCGACGTCTATATCTGGACAGGAAAGGAGGTAAGATATAGCTCAATGATTTACAGAGTGTTTAAATGAAGATCAGAACGAGTAGTTCTAGAGACTCAACGGAAACGTCAACTTCAAGTTCATGGGAACATCACAATCATTCATGTTACACAAGTAGACAACTAATATCAGAAATGATTTATAAGAACACCTCAAGTGCAGGAACGTGCCTAAATACGTCTATATCTGGACAGGAAAGGATAGCTCAATGATTTACATAGCGTTTAAATGATGATCAGAACGAGTAGTTCTAGAGACTCAACGGAAACGTCAACTTCAAGTTCATGGGAACATCACAATCATTAATGTTACACAAGTAGACAACTAATATCAGAAATGATTTATAAGAACACCTCAAGTGCAGAAACGCGCCTAAATACGTCATAAAGTGATTATATGCATGTGGGAAGTTGGACGGATGACAGACGATACTCGAGCATTCGTGAGGACCAAAATACTCAAAATATGTTTCAGAAATCCCAGTGCCTGTACATGACTAACAAACTTTCTTTATGATAATTCGAGGTTGGTGATTATTCGTAGACAGTCAACTGTGGAACAGTCTGAATAGCATTTATGCAGCCTGAAATTGCAATTAGGTGCCAATCACCCAGAGGCTACTTGTGACATTTCTTTGGTGTTAATTTTACCCTTGACATTGTTTAAATAGCAAAGTGCCACTATGGGTGCCATTCACACGAGGCGGGCTAGTCCAATTACCGATCTGATTTTATGTCACGAAAATATTTCTTTGACTATAATAAAGAATTAGAACGTCCTGTGTGCTTTACTTACAGAAAAAACGAAGCCATGCAATTTTCTCATCTTTTACTGTTTGTAATGTATTGTGATCTGTTGTTATTATTGTAGTACTGTATTACTTAGTGAGTTTGATTAAAGCTTCTATTATTATTATTATTATTGCGTGATGTCATTTTGAATTTATCAAATAGTCGCATAATAAGATTTTCGTGACTTAAAATCAGCTCACCTCCTACGAACATTTAATGATCTTTAATCGAAACTGGTGTTTTTTCACCCGTGTTAATCGCAAGCAGGCATCAGCCATTACAACTTTCATTTCAATTAAACGTTTCCATGTGGCACAATGAGGTATAAAGTTTATCAGATTGCCCGCCAAATCGGGAATTTCTAGGTCTGGTTGAAGAAATGTATACAAGTGATTTGGACTGTTAAAGTTTAAACTGTTCAAGCACACGATCACGAGAGTAAGACATTTTTAACGTCCTTGTTGTCAAGCTCCAATCTCTTATGGAGAGCCTCTCAAGCTCTCGAACTTCAACTACCGTTACTGAGAAACACGCCGGCCTGGCGCCTTTTAAATGCCAGTGGTAAAGGCACATAAGAATTTGAAAATATTAATCACGACCCTCAACGGACGAAGTCCTTTGCTCTAGTGTCTCTGTGTCTGTTGCCAATGAATTGGTTTGAACTTTCTACAAGCAGTCTTCAAAGATTCTGTCAACTTTAGTACATTAATGTATCCAAGATGTTTTTGAGGGTTTTTTTGATAAACTGACTTATGTAACCTATGATCGGGCAATACGTAGAGAAAAAAATTCTCATGTATAACACCAGAAGTGTACCCAACAAATTATTTTAGAACTTCACAATTTCAAAACAGACCTGTTGGGCTAGGTCACGCATATAATTAATGCAAATTAAACTACAGGTAGGCACACCAATCGAAATGTAGTAAGGTTAGATATACTGCCGAAACAGAGAACGTAGAAGTCTAACGTTTCGAGCGAAGGCCCTTCGTTTCTCTCTGACCTACGCAGCACGCTACTTTTATTACACTACAGGTAGGCACACATGTTTTACACGCGTACGCCCACAAATTAAATCTCGTGGTCAGGCCAGCCCCCATCTCTGAAATACATCACACGGCTGTGCTGAATCTGGACTGGCTTTATGTAGTGCAACAAGTATTTTTATGACCACAAATGCTGTATTAACGTTGGCCAAGTTCGCTGGCTGGTAAGTCCAGTATACAGTTAAGGCAAGCACTGACTAAACTCGCGGAGTTTATTGGTTATAAAGTACCACTGAACTGACTGAAGGCGATTGTCTGAGGTTAACGTTTGACCATTTGAGGGCAAGACAAGATACTATATATGATTAGAGCTCAGTTCTATTTAATTGCCGCCGACTAGGCGACAATTTGACTATGATGAACTGTGAACTGTAACTTATGAACGATAAACGTTGCCATTTAGTTGTAATTCTGTTAGCATCTGATCGACAATTAATCATTGATGCAATTTCGACAATTCATACAACCACTATTGACTCACTAAGTTTCTCATAGCAACAAAACAACATAGAAGCGCGGTAGCAAGATTAGAATCTTTAGTTTACTACAAGCAATCAAGATACGAGACAGGTAAGAAAAATATTATCTGGAAAAAAATATTATCTGAAAACTATTATATTACTGTCTAGCGGTAAGAAAATTATTATCCACGAGATGGTAGAAAATAATTTTGAAAACAACCATTTGTCTCCACAGCAGGAAATCGGTACATTTAAGGCCCAACAGCTTCGTGTGGAGTCTGCTCTTGGGTCACGCAATGTACAAAGACAAGCTGGATACATGTTTCAGTTCTGAACGGATATCAGACAGTTAGACCTCTTTTACACAGTCGTACAGCAACGCATGTTTGTACGTATCCCGGCGGTTTCTCGGTTTGTCTTGTATACTGTACCAAAACTATGTGGTTCCGTTTGGGTGAACCATGCAAGTTTTGGTAGCTACGGTTGTGAATTCGTCAAGTCCGCGCTTTATACGAAGATAAAAACATAAGGTAAACTAAAAATATTATTCTATGATTTTAGTAGTTTGTTTTTTTTATAGTAAGGATTAAGATTTGTGTGGCTAGTGTTATAAGGTTCAGTATATAGTTCAGTGGCTTATAAAGATTGTAATCTACAAAATTAAGATAGTCCAAAATCCGATGTATTTCAAAAACCCGTAACTGAGATACCCGACCTTAATATTAAGTCCGAATTTCGACGAACCCACCATTTGAGGTTTAAAAAGACAAAAAAAAGCAACTTGTTTTGCAGTTTGCTCCATCTGGCAGGAGGCCCATCCCGCAGGTCGGTGCTTTGCCATTATACGCATATAGGTATAATAGTTGAAATATTTTACGTGGTGTTTCCACAAAACTTATTTGGATACATTATCGCCATGAAAACTTTTCAAAGAATTAATTATAATAGGTTAATTATCTGTTACGCGTTTGTTACTTAGACGGGATTGGTTACTTCGGGGGCCCTTTCCGATTTAGTGACCGTATTTCTAGGAGGGTTCGGGGGCATGCTTCCCCGGAAAATTTTTTGAATCTAGGGTCTCTGAAATGGCATTTCCTGCATTTTGAGGGCACTTTTGAGCAAAATCTAACCACTCACACTCCGATTCAAAATCTGTTAAAGTGGGCAGGTTATTTGAATAGATTCATAACTACATTCATTCCATTCCGCATAGCCTGCGCGCAGACATGGCCCTGAAGGTGCGACAGGACATTTTTGATTTTCTAATGCTCTGAAACTCTACTTCCTGTATTTGAGGGCAGTTATAACCATCAGAAAGGGGGTTTCTATGGAACCTACGGATCTCGTCACAAAATGCTTGGGGCCCCTAATTAATTCCTTTTCATCGGGGCCCGTGTAGCCTGCGAGCAGACGTTCTTTCGAGGGGAGCCGAGCCGCGAAGCGGCAAGGCGAAAACACGAGGAGAAAGAACGTCTGCCGTCAAACCCTATAATTAGCCTTCCGCCCCTTGACACCTGGCATGTAAACAAACTACAAGGTGACTCGCCTTCGACGTATCCACACTGGCGAAATAAATGTCTACTTACAATACTCACTATATCTTTAATTGACTGCCATTGCTCTGCAATAAAAGGAAACCTCGCGATTTCCTTCTAATCCTATTTAAGTATCCAAGGCAGTTGATTTGCCAATTCTTTCACTGACCGCCTTCTTCAGAAGCTCACGTTGATTTCACTGGGGATTTTTCTGCTAAACTGAACCCGTTGAAAGTTGAGCAAAACGTCTCGGCCAAGTAGGCTTCACAGCAAATGACCTTCATTATTTAAAAGTTAACTGAACGATTTTGTCGCAACACAAGCGAAAATATTAAACGATCCCAAGTCCCAACCACATGAAAGTGAAAGTTAGAAACCGTTGGCCAATCATAATAGAAGCGGAAGTAGCAGAGACATTATAAGCCAATCAGAACATTAGTCCGCCACACGGACTAGAGAATTTATTTTTGAATGGATTGTCCACAGACTGTCTTCTCTTCTCCCAAAGCCACACCCCCTGAAGACAGTCTGTTTACAGGCTAGGGCCCGTGGGGTTTACCACCCTTCACAATAGGTAGTTGCACCACTGATTAGACTGCTAAAACAATTTGCTAAGAAAACAATGTTCAGGTATGTCCCATGTCCCTGGGAATGTTATTTGAGGACAAAATAATTGAATAGCCAAAAGCAAACAATAGATAAATCAAGTCAGGCCTTTATAGTTTAACTTAAGAAAGTATTATTAAGTCCATCTGGTCATAAAGATGTTGAATATAATTTTTATTGTACAACTCAGAGCGGTTTATTGTACCCCTAGAAACTGTTGTATAAACAGCTCTGATTCAAACAGTTCAGTGTATCAGTTTGACGTATAACGGAAAATTGCAAGTAGTCGAAGGCCAGTACATAATGAATGAAGAAGCAAATGAACAAATAAAACAAACAAACAAACAAACAAACAAACAAACAAACAAACAAACAAACAAACAAACAAACAAACGAACAATGCAATAAATAAATAAATAAATAAATAAATAAATAAAAAAAACCAACTTAAATACACCTAAATAAATAAAAATATAATTAATATATAATTAATATATAATTAATTAAATGGCTGGTTAATTTATAAAATAGACTTGTTTAACTCTACAAATTTAAAAGGTATTAATTAGGAACGTAGTCCATGCATGCCCGACGTTTTCGATCTGGGACGGGGGGGGGGGGGGATGCCATATCTGAATATTTATCCCAGCGTTTAAATATGGTATTGTCATTGTTCCGGAGCTATCGCGGCCTAGCCTCCTCCGGCTCTGCAGGCAACCGACCGTGTATCTTCTGGATCAGTTGGGGGACAATCTTGTCTTTCCGAGTGCCGTCCAAAGAAAAAAAGGATTGTCCCCATAATTATTAAACAGTCAAAGAAGACACAAAGTTCTTCAGAAGTGCCTCTAGAGAAAAGCTATTATCAGGGCGTATCGGCATTGTATGGTTTCCCGTCGTCACTGAAGCATACATTCCACTCATACCGACATTCTATATTCCAAGGGTTAACATAAAGCGACACATTGGGTCGTTAGCACACAGAGACGTAGAGACCCTAGGAGCGCAAAGTGTGGAACGTGAGCTGGACCTCCTCTTTATCAAGCGTGTCGACTTGAAATTTATCGGACTCATACCATGGCCCTGGCGAAGTTTGCTGCGTTCGTGGTTTTCAGCTTAGCTTTCCTGTCACGATCGGACGCCTTTCGTAGATCTCTAAAGCCGAATGTGACGCCGAAAGGTATTAAAGTATATATATAAAAAAAGTGTTTATATAATAAACTAACATGTCGTTTGCTTCGTGCGATGTCTTAATTAAAAAGCAATTCGATTAATAGCAAAACTCTAAATTAATCGTAATAGCAGGTTCTTCTTTTAGTAAAGCACATTACAGGCAGCTTTGGTCTATTTCGGCATATAGTTTTTGAAATAAAATGATAAATGGATGTAGCCAAACACTCGAGCGCTATATAAACATAGTGATACTGCAGTGCAAAGCAGCTCAAACAGTGCTTATATGCTGGATTGCTGGGAGAAAGTGGTTCTCCTTTCACACCTTCAGTGAGAATTGCGGGCGTGACGGTTCGCATACAATGCATTTAGTAAATTCACCTTTATAATTTAGAATGGAATATAGTCTTCGAATACGCAGATGGATTCGGACATGTTTGTTATACCAAACTACAGTCAAAATCAGTTTAAAAGCCGGTCCGGTCCGCGCTATCTATTTTGGTACATGGCTGTGAGCCAGAACAGGTTAATAATATTCCTTTTTCGCAACTTTTCTGATAGAATTGTACGATGATTTAAATAACGCACGTTTTACGCTGGGAACGCGTTGTATAAATATATAATTAATCAAAATATACTGTTAATGGTATTGTAACATTTATTGGTATTTACGTACTCACTATTAAACATGAGTAGTCTCCTGAACTTGAGTCTTGACATATTTCTGTATGTCGTGATAAAAGATTCTCCCTTTTCCCCCAGTTTAAATACTAGAAACCATATTGCATTTCCAATCTAGGCGGTAAACGTGTCGCATCCTGCCAAAAAAACATAACATAATTTTTATTATTTAAGTGCGTAGCGAAAGTTCACTTGTGACTTGTGAAAATATCCAATCATTATATCCGCCCCGTGGGATACCATTTTGGAATCTATTCAACTATTCTCCTATTTAGGGCGGGTTAATGAGGAGGGTTAGAATCGACGAGAGGAGTTCGCCTGACCACACGCCTTGTCAGCGATATTTGTGATATTATGGTCAAGAGTTTGAAGTGATAGGGGTATGTTTTTATAACAACCTTTAAGTATATAAGTATATATGCATTGCATGTATGCATGCACTAATGGTTTCCTTCTCAGTGAGAACCATGCAATCCGTAGGCTGTCTGTTTACTAATAAGTGACACACTGTTCTGTGAAATGTCATATTTATTAAACCACGATACACCACAGAACTGCGTCTAGGGCTGAACCACGTATTAGTATCAACTACCAACCTTCTTTAACCTTCTTAAATTATCCTAATCATTAAATTCTTTTTAATCCTACTAAATCTAAATTTAACTAATGACGTGAGTAAAATAAATTTTAAGATATCAGCTAAAACAAGAGAAATTATTTCAAAGCGCCAAGTTGAGAATAGAAGATCGTGAGAAATTTGAGATGCAATGAAATTCGTCTGGGCTTGACATGTAGTTGAGCCTATCTGATAAAATTGTGCATTGGGAAGAGAATTTTGTTTGTTTAGCTATATAAAAGTCAAGGTGATGTAAAGCCGTTTGGGTCGCCCAGCTTATCCGGTTAAAACAGCATAACTTCGTGTATATCGGCTTGGGTTCGTTTTCCTAAGCTGACTTAAGAAGCTGTCAGTAAATGACACCAGAGACTTAGTACAACCTTGTCATCTAATATTGCTTTTATTTCTTGACACGGTGCAATATCACCTCGAAGCAAGAACAAACGCCCCTAAGATGGTAGAGATAATGTTTTGTAGGAAGGGTAACAATTGATCTAACAATATAACCAAGATAACCGTATGCATAGCAAGGTCAAACAAACGGGAAATTCAGAAATAATTAAGTTGGATTGGGAAAGCTGTTCTGTAATTCCTTCGCCCTTCCGACCATACTCAGCACGGTTCTGGCATACACTCCCGGTTGGGAAGCAAAACTCACGGCTACGACCAAATGAAAACTGCACATTATAAGAAAACAACAAGCTCAGCGCAGTAGCCCACGATGTTGAACTTTTCGTGCGCTCAACTGCTGAACATACCTTTAATTATAAATACTGTATAAGTAAAAACCTCTAAGTCTAAATCCAGACCAATTTGCAATCCTCGGCTACAACAAAATGAAAACTACACATTACTAAGAAGAGCCTCGAGAAATATAGAATCTGCTAGCCTACTAAACTGTGATGTGAGTTTTTCGTGAGCTCAACTCGGTTCAACGCGATAGTTCAATTATAAGAGATTAATTTGCAATCGGCTGCGACCAAATGAAAACTACACATTCTTATAAAAAGAACCTCGATGAATATGGAGTCTACATACGACGTTACATTTTGTGTGCGCTCAACTGCTGAACATGATAGCTTCAAATCTTCAATTGTGGATATAGCTAAAAACCTCTAGGTCTAATTCAGACTAATTGATCCAACTGTCTAAGTCAATTAACAACGACCGATTCAATTTGGAGTTATGCCGAAGATCATGCAGGAAGGACGTATAAAAATGTATTTTCTATTTTTTGTTGGTGCTTTAATAAATGTTATTCTGGCCAGGGCAACGCCAGATGATTTTCATCACTTTTTGAGGAAACGCTCTCGAACAGGAAAGGGGTATTAAAAGACTGTTTTGCGATATAACAATAACCGTTCAAGACAGAAAAAAAGGCTAAAATTTAACGTGTACATGTATTCGGTAAACATAAGGACAAAACAATTAAGGTTTTTGTTTGTTTAACCTTTGGGTCATGAATTTGGCTTTTTCGACTTGGACTCATGCCTATATATCGATAGACGAATATGTCGGAGATTCCTTATTACGAAAATAGTTCATTTGTAAAAGGCAAAAAAGGTTTTCTCAAGAAGAGACATACTTGCGCTTTACAAGCTTGGTTAGTGTACAATTTTTATTGCTCGACGTTGCGTAGCCGACTAATTTAGGGCTTTACGGTTAAAATCGTTACATGTATGGGTGACATTGCAGAGCGATTTTCCATCAGCCGACTTTTATCAAACTGGTTTGATTACTCGATTACAAAAAAAAAAAAGAAAAAGAAAAAAAGTTCGCACGCACCGTGTGGCAGATATTAGTTTTTTGGTCACTCAAACCAATCGGGAATCTCCGTTCTGATACATTTGATTTGATATAATCGTTTATAATACTGCCGGCTCCATGCATTTGCTGAAGAAGACGATTTTCGTTCTGATAACTGGCACACAATACACATGTGTTGTATAACATCGATTTTTATCGGTTCGTAATTTGGTAAAGACCGTCGACCATCTTCAAAAATTAAATCGTAGCGTTTGCGCTAGGCTTATAACACTTTGAAGCCTGAAGACGAGTCTTAGTGTTTTATTCTGGCTAACGTCGGACGATTTTATTCAGCACATAGAGAGGTCCATTAAAACATATTATCTCTTTAACACTTTGAATCCTGACGCCGAGTCTTTAATATTTTATCCTGGCTGACGCCAGACGATTTTATTCAGCACAGAGAGAGGTCCAGGCCTCAAAGTGTTAATATAAACTCTAACATTGCAAGGGTCGTTCTGATAACTGGCACACATGTGTTGTACAACATGGATTTTTATCAGTTCGTATTAAATTTGGTAAAGACCATCGACCGTCAAAAATAAATATCGTAGTCAGGCTTAAGTCTGACATTGAGAGAGCCGCAGACAAGTATGAGAACCAGATCATTCGTCAGCTACGCGCTATAGTAGTCGACATCCAATAAAGTGGAATGTTTTCGTAATCTTACGAGTCCGTGATAACAATCTGTACAGCTACAGGAAAAGAAAAACAGCGCGTTTTAATAGCAATCGAATACTCGTAACACTTTGTTTATATTTACTTTATACAGGTGAGCCATGAAAAGAGCAGCAAGCTTTATTACTCACGCACAATTTACGCGGTGTTTGCATAACTTGTCACTTCGAAATAAGTTTTATTTTCCATGCAAACATTAAAGAAATAAAATGTTGAAAGAAAGTAGAAAAGTGTTTACTATAATGCACAAATCAATATCAAAAAGATTGTTTACAATGACAGTGTCAAATTCAAAATAGGAACGACGCGATTATGTGCTTAAAAATTAAGTGTTTAATATACTGAAAGAGATCTTAAAAGTTCCAGAAATACCAACATGCAATTGGAGTTAAACCAGTATCACCCTCCCGTTTACTACACGTGGTATTAGCGAAATTGTTATCCGGGGAAGCATTTGTACGGGCAGACTTCAGTCTACATATGATACTATCCTGTTATTCAGAGGTTAGGCTTGAAACTTTGTAAAATGCGCGAAGGGAATCAAATGTTGGCTGCCATTTTGCGCGGGCATAAAAAAATTTGAAAAATTTGATAGTGGTAGAAACGCGAGCTGGGGTAATTTGCGAGTTGAAATCCCGCTATGATGGTCAACTCAATTTTTCAAAGTCGCTCGCAGTATCTTAATAATTCTGGAGAATTTTCTTTCAACTAACGTCGTCAGACAATTAAATTCTGCACTCTCGGAAAGAAGAGAAGAATCTCGTACATATACACGATAAACAACTCAACATGTACATGTTTTCAAGTCATATAATTCAATTAAATGCTCCACAGTTATCCACTAAGAAAACATTCAATCAAACAATGTATATAACATTGGGAATGTGCAGAAAGTAGCCTGCGTGGAGTCTCTACCCGATTTTGAAACCCGATAATACGAAAGACGAATTTTTTATAGCCATTCGAAATATGGTCTGGAAAACTCAGATAAAGTCTTTGTTCTATCTTTTTGTTCGCATTTTTGTGCACGGTCACCAAACCTATTGTATTTTAGTATAATGAAGGAATTATCCAATAGCAACGTTTCAGTTCGATCACTCAACCCTGCAATTTAAATATTAATAAACCTAAAACAAAGGATGTGCACGGTGTAAGGTACGGTTCAACGTAAAATCACAGCTCATTATAGGCGCTTTGACGTTTGCCAAGTTATAGGCGCTTTGACCCAAAGGCCATTTTGTCTGATAAAGAAATTTGTCTCGAAGCGTCAGCATACATTGTTATCTGAAATTTCGGCACTTCATCACCTTTGTGCTCTTTATGTTTAATTCGGGATGATGAACTTATGTTCATTCGGGGTGTTGGTGGCAGTGGTTAGTGCACGTGCCTTTCACCTCTGCGATCCGGGTTCGGTTCCTGCACGGTGCATTCATATGATTAAAAAAAAATTCACCTTGGCCGCATGTGAGAAGAGTGCTTCCAGTTTGACCCTACCAAACACCACTAGTAACACTGGACCAATCACCAATGAGGGTGGGCCCTTACTGGACCTCTGAGGATAGCAGTTTAGATATAACTGATAGAGTTATCCAGTATAAATAAGGTTAGTTTAGTTTAGTTTTATGAATTACTGTTAAGAGTATACACTATAAAACGATCGGAAGATTCAGGACAGTAGATTATTAAAACGGTGCCAAATTTTTAAAAACAAGGAAAGACGCCTGTCTGTCTGGCGCTGCAGTGGGCTTCTGTATAAATAAACTCAGATTTTCAGTCAAACAAAAATATCGGCAAAGACCGTAGAGAATCCAAATGGTCCCCTAGTCATAATTTAAACACGGAGACTACAAAAATGAATTACAGTCAAACCTGTATTAAGCGGCCCTCCATTAAGCGGACACCCTGTATTAAGCGGACAGTTCCCAAAGTCCCGAACTGAATCCCATGTTAACAGGTCATGGACACCTCTATTAAGCGGACAGCGTTTCCTTTTATTCATTTATTTAACATATGTTTCTCCTTAAGATGGTAGATATTAGATTAGCGTCTTTCTTGTTTTCACGACGGAAATCAATAACTGTATGACAATAATCAGTACATAGTTTCTTGCATATTTTCCTAAACTGCGTTTGGTTCGAATTGTTTATTGTTTATTGGAAACTTGGACTGCAACGTCAAAGTTCTCAGTATCTAATTTATTCCTCAACCAGTCGCAAGAGAAGCGGTCTCCTCGAAATTCATACACTCAAGGAATTTCCAAGCCATATCCACCACCTCTGTTAATTCCCAATGTTTGTTGAACGCTCAAAAACGAGTGTAACTATAAGTCGAGGGTCGAGAGTCGGAGTCGAAGTCGAGAGTCGAGGGTAGATAAATTGACCAGAAAATATATATCGCAACATTGTGTCTTATTTGTTTCTTATTTCTTTTTTTTCGCTTTTTAGCGCCAGAGTATGTAAACATAATATATATTTATATACAGTATTTTATGTGCCCCCAAACATTGTCGGATTCAAATGCAACCAAATCTTTTTTCAATGTGTCAGCAATCTTTAAATTAGAAATAGCTTTCTCATAAATACATATTTTGTTAACATTTCTCCTGGCGCATAATTACTCTGGCGCTAAAAAGCGATGCATCATACATCGCTATTTCTATGTAAGCTGTTCGTGAAAGTGGCCGCTTTCCCCCGGTTTTTAGTGAATAGATGGCACAAAGGCTCAAAGCTTTGTATATTGGTTATAAATATATCCCGCGGTGCGTAGAAATAAGACACAATGTTGCGATATATAATCGATTATAGCGTGATTATAGTATATAGTGATTTTTTTGTATTTTCTGGTCAATTTATCGACTCTCGACTTCAACTCTCGACTTCGACTCACGACTCTCGACCCTCGACTTATAGTTACGCTCCTTAAAAACTGTATACGTTTAATAGTCGTAATAAAATCAGCCCACCTCAAATGAACGGCCCCTTGGCTATTTATAGTCAATAGCCTAGAATATGAATGTTAACTTATCTGAAAATCACTTGATCATCATCATGTAAAGGTAAAAGGTCAGTCTCTAGTCGCTCTTATCTCGCAATCTACTTTTTTCGATTGCTTTCTTTTGTCAACCTATGCCTTGTCAGATAGCTAAATACAGGCCCTTTCTGGGCTTTAGGGTAATTTCTCGGCTAGTCGGCTTAGACCTGTGACAAACGGCGTATTTTTCATAGTATGAGAATTAAGTTCATGAAAAATACGCCATTTGTAACCATTAAATACGGCAATTTCATTAAGTTCGACAGTGCCATTAGATATGACGAGCCCAGTCGTATAATACGACTCAAGTACGGCGTTGGTGCAGACGGCGTACTATTCATGCGCCGCATAAAATGATAATACATTTTCTATCCACAATTCATGTTTGTAACATCGTTTCCAGACCTACAACTCGAGAACTGTAATTTATTCGACTTATTATAAATACGACGAAAATACGCCTTATAACTCAACAGGAACAATTTCAGAATTTGGGTCGACTATAATAGGTATTTTATACGGCGCATGAAAAATCAGGCTTTAAAGCCGGTTTTCCACTAGGCGATTTTTTTCGCGCGAAGCGACTTTCTTTTGTTCGAATTCAATAAATTTCTGATTAGTTCCAGCTCAGAGCTCATGAGACAAAAGAAAAATTCGCTTCGCACGAAAAAAGTCGCCCAGTAGAAAACCGGCTTTACTCCCTGCCCTGCAGATTTAATCAAACAGGAAGGTTTATTAAATGGAGTCATTATACAGCATGGTAATTGACGTTTGAATTGACTGACAATTACTGTTCTAATTAAACACTCCAAGCCTAAGAGGCTGTTCATATATGAGGCGGGCCAGCTCGATTACAGGGCGCTGATGTCACGAAAATGCTTTTACGACTATTTCAGAAAGGCAAAATGACATAACAAAGCAAAATTGGGTTTGTTTTTCTGTATAGCACACAGATCAGGTATTATAATTATTTTTTGTAGTCAAAGAAAGATTTTCGTGACATAAAATTGGCACAGCCCCTAAGGGGTTTTTTTCCCACTTGAATGAAAACCAAGGACAGTCAAGGGGGTAAATTTTTAAGGTTAGCCCGGGTTTCGAACTCGACTAAGGGCGTGTTTATATGAGAGGCGAGCCAACCCGGTAAGCGAGATCTCACTGTGTAGTTATTTTCCTGTTAAAAATTCCTCTGCGTTTATATGGCCAAGGGGGCTAGCCCGGTTAACGAGATCTCACTTGAAAGAGGCGAGATGTCGTAAGCGGGATGAAAATTTCCCATGTAAACAGTTGCTAGCCCGCTTACCAGGATGATTTTTCAAAGGGGTGCCGACGCCATCTTGTCGTTGTCGTAAAATCACCCGGTAGGCGGGATGAAATTCGTTCATATAAACGCTAGCCAGAAATCATCCCGCTTACCTGACCCGCCTCCATATAAACAGCTCTAACCTCTAATAAATCCTAAAGCCTTGTCGCCGATGGTCCCCGATCGTTGGCGATTTGTGATTTATAAGATACATGTTAAAACGGGAAGTGCAGCAGCATGTTAAGTAATAAAGAAGAATGCAGAAAAGCAGTGCTTTTATTCTTTTACTTAACAGGCATCTAAATCATGGGTCGGCGATGGATCGGCGACATATGAGAACCAGGCTTAAATAGTAAAACGTGGCGATAGTCGCGATACTAGTACGAGTCACTCCCCCCCCCCCCCTCCCCCCAACACACACACACCTCGCCCTCTCAAAGTTACTACCCGAATGTCGGCGTTCGTTGCGGTGGGAGCCAAGCCAACAGTCGGAAAAATTACACTAGCTTGTCGGAAATACACACCATTAAAATTAACTGTCACAGAACTTCGTGAATTTGTCATCTAAATACACCCCCAAAAATAATATTTAAAAATTGGAAAGAAGACAATTTGTTTCTCTTTTTAGAAAATTCAACGACAGACAGAGAGCCACCAGAAAACAAGTTTTACTTGGAGATTGGTAAGGACTTGTATAAATACGCTATACTAGTTTATGCTATAGCGCGTTATAATACATATAGGTTATTTTACGGCCACGAGGGGATGTGATTTATTCACCGAGGGCGAAGCCCGAGGTGAATAGACACATATCCACGAGGGGCCTCAAAATAATGTACACTGCTTATTTTTCACATGGCGAGGTTGACGGGATTTCAGAAGATAAGGAGTGGTGCGGGGGATACTAGACGGGAAGATTAGAGGAGAATATTATAGCGAGGAATGGTAGAGGGGAATATTATAACCTTAGAGGGGAATATTGGAGGGGAATATTAAAGGGGAACATTAGAGGGGAATATTAGAGGGGAATATTAGAGGGGAATATTGATCTATTGTTTTGCCAGGGGCTATTGAGTATATTTCCCTAAAAGAACAAAGGAAACCGAGGCATGTGAAAAATAAGCTATACCAGCTTATGCTATATACTAGTATATGCTAGCGTCCCGCCTAGTTTATACGCTAACCTGTCCACTAGCACGTTTACCTCCTAGCTTATACGCTATAACCTGGTACACTAGCACGTTTACCTCCTAGCTTATACGCTAACCTGGTACACTAGCACGTTTACCTCCTAGCTTATACGCTAACCTGGCACACGAGCACGTTTACCTCTTAGCTATACGCTAACCTGGCACACTAGCACGTTTACCTCCTAGCTTATACGCTAACCTGGCACACTAGCACGTTTACCTCCTAGCTTATACGCTAAGTACGTTTACTGGGTCAAGGGACCCGTCCAGTCATTTCGCGGTTTTTCCAAAATATCCCGTCAAATTTGTTTTTTCCAAATTTGTCGTCGAACTTCAGTCCCTAACCACAACAAAAATCCTAACCCTCATCAGAAATCTGGGTTTACACCCTAGCTTTTTGTCAAAACATATTTGATGACATATTTTGGAAAAACCGCGAAAGGACTGGGCGGGTCCTTTAGAGTCATCCATTTCAGCCAAAACCCTTTTACTGCCAAATCCCGTTTACTGCCTAGCGTATTCACTAACCTGACCTACAACTCTACAAGCAGGTGTTCTTATGTTAGGGGCCGATTACATGGAGATTTTCAGCCCGGGCTTCCGATAAAATCCTTGTAAAACGGAGTTTGCGATTATATGACAAAAACGTCAGCCCGGTTGACTGGACTGAAAATTGTCATGTAATCGACAAGAAATTTCAGCCCGGGCTGAAAAAACAATCTTGAAAATACTTTTGCTTTTGTTTATTTCATCTTTATATGCAACCACAGTCTCATAAAAGTCAAAAGTCGACATAAAAGTCAAAAGTCGTCGTTTCAAATTGTTTAAAGAATCGGAATAGCCATTTTACGAGTCTTTATCATTTCAGCCCGGGCTGAAATTCTTCATTACGTCATGAGAATATTTTAGCTCGGCTAACGAAAATATGATTTCAGCCCGAGCTGAAATTTCCCATGTAATCGCGAAACAATTTCAACCCGGTTAGCCGGGCTGAAAATCTCCATGTAATCAGCCCCTTAGAGTTGCGTACCTTGTTTTACGTACCATACGTTATTGGATTGTGACCTATCTAATATGAACGAGTTATCTGATTGGCTATAAGTAACCAGTCACATTGGATGTCAATTACCAATTCATTTCCATGCTCGTTACTGATTAGGGATGGACAGGTCACACACGCCAAATTTAGGGCCTGCAAGATCTTGTAAAAAATTTGGCAAAACTTGGCACGGAATAAATTTGCATAATTAACTACCCATTCTTAATAGCCATGGCTATATCCGAAGATTTTGAAGGCCATTGAGGACTTATAACATACGAAAATGAAGGAATAATGAAGGAATTGTTAAAAGAAGCAATTACGGTTGAACTTTGTCAACTTTCGGCCGGAATGATCAACGAAAATGCACTTTAGTCTACTCGGAGACTCTTGGGTTTATACTTTTTCGGTTTCCACAACAACTGAAACTTGAATTACGCTACACTATAGCCTACAATTTAACAAAATTAAATCTCATTAACTCTTGGTCAGTTGACAGTTTTCGATAGCTAAATAAACAAAAAAAAAACCTGTACTTTCCTGACCGTCGAATTTGCTTCTGTTCGGCAGATATTTTTTCCTTCAATTCCTTTTTGTCGCTAAAAATATTATTGGCAGAAGGTCAGCAATTCTAAAACATATTGGTTTCTTCATTGTCATGATCTGTAAGAAAGTTTAGACCGAATTTCCTGGTGGGTCACAGTGTTAAAAGAACTTGGACGTACGTTTATCGAACAGCGGCCGGAAAGATCTTGCAGGCCCTCTCAAAACTATAGGGCCTAGTCTCGCTGTGCATAATGGGATCAGTCCCCATTTTGTTTACAGGATCTTGTAGGCCCTCTCAAAACTATCGCCTCTAGGGCCTAGTCTCGCTGTGCATAATGGGATCACTCCCCATTTTGTTGACAGGATCTGGCAGGCCCTCTCAAAAGTGTGACCTGTCCATGATGCAACGAGGGCCTGTGGAGGAGGCAGATTTTATCTAAACCGACCAGAAACCTTAGTATAGGTAGATGCTGACCCATTGTAAAAACTTAACCATTAATGTTACTGTTTACAACGTGCTGTCATACGTAATTTGAAATTTAATCCCCGAGCCGGGCGTAGGGCCGAAGGCCCGGAGCTCGGTGAGGGTGCTAATCTCGACATGCGTGGAGTCCACTTTACACGCGTGTTGAAATGCGAATCAGTTTGAGCGATCTGAATATTTGTATATATATATATATATATATATATGTGGACGGACCACGCGCGGTGAAGATTGTGGGGCACTGGAAACAATATAGTTCTTGACAAAAAAGATTTGAAAAAGATTTGATATTATTCTTGACAAAAAGACTTGAGAAAGGAGTTTTGGGGATACGTATCCTTTTCAAAAGAACAGAAACAAATCAACGTTTACGTATATAAAGTCTTCAGACTTGACTAAAAGGAAACCCGTCAAACCAAAACTCGAAAGAAACGAAGACAAAGGCCGAAAAGTTTATAAAGCTACGGTAAAAATATAGAGCAGTCGCTCTCAGTAATCACGAACACTTAGTAGCAAAACTGTTGAGTTTCCCTGTTTACATCTATCACTGTTAATTTTGTTTTATATTTTGTGTGTCCTTGAAGTACGCATCATATCCGGCATTGCATGTTTTTTCTTGCCAATGCCTCTTACGTTGTATTTTTTACCTGTGGCTGCCGTCTTATCTCCTTTTAAATGGCTTTCTTATTGTAAAACAACATATGACTTAGTGGTTGTTTATAATTTAGCATAAAAATGGAGAAGGAACATTTCTTCTTTTGTAAAACGTACAAAGACTACAAATGCTGTTGAACTGAATATTTATTAACATGTATGTGAAAACATTTTCAGCAATTCAGATTTCGAAATGAAAAATTGTGTTTGTTATATTAGTTTAAATAAATTTAAAATGCCATAAATGAATATAGTTTGAGTAGTTTTCAAAATGCAAATATTTTTAGATGCCAAGCGATGTTCTTTGTAAACATGGGAAGAAAGAACTGTAGAATATAACCCTAATATTTTAATAAAATTCTGATGCCTGCTTCGGTAGTGTGGTGGTAACGTCGTCGGTTTGCACGCGAACAAGATTGAGTTCAAACCCTGGTGGCAACGTGCAATTTTCTTCATCTCAATATATTTTACGAAATATCATCCTTAAATTTTTCTTTGTTCTTTGTGGCATTTTTCTTCAAAAAAATAGAGTGTTTTTTTTAATTTCAAATATTCTACCATAATTAAAACTATATTTTCATCGTTCCGACCGTTCGCGAGGATCTGGGTACGAGAATGCGTTCCGACAGGAGTAGCTATTTCCAGGCCTCCAATAAAAAAGAGCGCAAGGGGGGGGGTTCCTGTAAAAGCAAGCGAGGGGATATTGCATTTATGTATTTCTAGTATTTTTCTTTATTTTTGATTATTAGGGACACACAAATGCAGAGACAGTTATGCAAGATGTACTGAAAAAATATGTCATAAATATAAAGGTCATAGTATGAAGAGAATTATTAAGAAGATATGCAAGAAGACCTGTGGACACTGCCGTAAGTAAAACTTGCAACCATGTTGCCATAATACTATATGCAAACATTATAAACTAAAAGTCATGCACCGTAGTAAGGAATTAAGTGCTAAACAGAACAAAATTAAAGTGTTTTTTCGTATGTTTTTGCTGTACAAGCTGTCATAAGTAATTCTCAAACTCATGAATAATTCATGAGCTAATTAGCCAATCAAAAACACGTATTTCGTCACGTGCGTGAGTTGCGAAACCCCGGTAATAAACGAAAAGTTGAATTCATAATTAGGAAATTAGATAATAAACGCTCTAAACAATAAAAAGCTTACATTACAACATTTCTAAATTATAAAAACAGTCAAAACAAAGAAAACTGTATCATTACCACAATTCTAAATTATAGATGCAAAACTCAACACAGAAACCACTTAAGTTAGGTTATATAATAGCACGCCATCTAATTAGGGAATTCTACAACAATAGACTATTGTCAACTGAGAAGTTATTTCATAAACTCGTGCCTTTCGTGTTTTACAAACTCTCGAGAACAATTATAAAAATCGCTTGGTGAACAGCCTCGTGAATTCAATTGTTCTCGCGTGTTTGGAAACCCTGGTAAAACACTCGCACTCGTTTATGAAATATTACGTTAAACTCGAAGAAAAAAACAAACTCGGAGCTCCAGACGGGACTCGAACCCACTTCCGAATGCCAGCCGGACGCTCTAGCCATTGAGCCACTAGAACTCGGATGGTAAACCGAGGCTGTTTTCGATATTTATACGCCTGGGAACTAGTCAAAGTAAAGTGTATAAAGAAAAATATGTTGGTTTGTTAATTTGGGTAACCCCCCACTTCGACGAATTGTTGAACTCAGTAACCTCTCAATTAGTCTCAAATTCGGTTTACGCTGACGTCATTGTTCATTGAGTAATATTTTTAGTTGTTTGGGTTGGAATAGGAAGGGGGCATGGGTGGCGTGTGCTCTTAAGCGCGCTGCCTCTCACCAGAACTTAAGCCCGCGGTGACTGCTTGGGAATGACCCCGTTGTCGAGCTTGGAACTCATGTGAGCAAATTATGACTTGATAAAACATGTTGTATTATTCTGTGTAAATCCTCTGTTAGTTTATTCCAGTTAAAAAGCGAATTTTGAGATTTTAAAGAACAAAGTACTAAAAGTTCGACTTTGTGGGACAAAGGTTGAAGGCATTACCATGAGGTAATGTAGGTCAACATCCCTAGTCATGTAAATAGATTTGCAGTTGATCTCTCCTGTGCTTTGAGGTTTTTTTGCCAGGTTCTCCTTAAAATCAACACATATGCTATAGCTGTGATCCATGGTCTGAACTGTGTCGTATGGCGGCTGCCTGGAGCGCCTTTGATATGCCTAGACACGGCCACGTTGATCTGCGTCCTTTCAATTCAGCCGCTGGCAGCGAGTAAGAATGACTAGCCCTCAGTCCTCCACCCTTTATCGAAATGACCTGACCTCTCTTTTTCCAAAGGATAGGTTATTCTGGTTAATCCAGAGACCTTTAGCAGATATTCCGAGTATTATTGATTACGAAGAACTCCTGAACTAGCGTTCACATACTTTATTTTATTCCGCTTATTCATATTCCGCAATGGCTTCTGCATGTACCCAATTAGCATGCATAATGCTAGAATTTTGTTGACACATAAAGTTTCTAGTAAGTAAGTAAGTGAGTGAGTGAGTGAGTGAGTGAGTGAGTGAGTGAGTGAGTGAGTGAGTGAGTGAGTGAGTGAGTGAGTGAGTGAGTGAGTGAGTGAGTGAGTGAGTGAGTGAGTGAGTGAGTGAGTGAGTGAGTGAGTGAGTGAGTGAGTGAGTGAGTGAGTGAGTGAGTGAGTGAGTGAGTGAGTGAGTGAGTAAGTAAGTAAGTAAGTAAGTAAGTAAGTAAGTAAGTAAGTAAGTAAGTAAGTAAGTAAGTAAGTAAGTAGGTAGGTAAGTAAGTAAGTAAGTAAGTAAGTAAGTAAGTAAGTAAGAGTAAGTAGGTAGGTAGGTAGGTAGGTAGGTAGGTAGGTAGGTAGGTAGGTAGGTAGGTAGGTAGGAGGTAGGTAGGTAGGTAGGTAGGTAGGTAGGTAGGTAGGTAGGTAGGTAGGTAGGTAGGTAGGTAGGTAGGTAGGTAGGTAGGTAGGTAGGTAGGTAGGTAGGTAGGTAAGTAGGTAAGTAGGTAAGTAGGTAAGAAGGTAAGTAAGTAAGTAAGTAAGTAAGTAAGTAAGTAAGTAAGTAAGTAAGTAAGTAAGTAAGTAAGTAAGTAAGTAAGTAAGTAAGTAAGTAAGTAAGTAAGTAGGTAGGTAGGTAGGTAGGTAGGTAGGTAGGTAGGTAGGTAGGTAGGTAGGTAGGTAGGTAGGTAGGTAGGTAGGTAGGTACTAGGTAGGTATAGGTAGGTAGGTAGGTAGGTAAGTAAGTAAGTAAGTATCTATCTTACAAAGTTAGTGTGCTGATTGGTTTGCACGCATGTTACGCGACCTGATCATGAAAATATTACTCTCCTCTTAAATATTTCCATATCATTGCAGGTGCTTTTTCTCCACCTGCTTGCTTCTCTTCCAAGTATGGTTGTTGCTGGAATTATCTCACCAGTGCACTGGGTCCTGGAGGCAAAGGATGTCCGCCATGCGACGACAGCAGACGATATCCCTTCATATGTCAACGCTTCCAGACTTACTGCCGAAGACGGGGAATAAGTGGCGTCTGGATGAGAGGCCATTGCCCAGACGCTTGTGGACACTGTGGTAAGTTGCGCGCTATGTGGCCGTGGAACTTTAACAGGGAAGCTCACTAGTTAGTTAGTTCGGGTTAGTTAGTTAGCTCACTGTAGCTACTAGTTAGTTAGTTAGTTCGGGTTAGTTAGTTAGTTAGTTAGTTAGTTAGTTAGTTAGTTAGTTAGTTAGTTAGTTAGTTAGTTAGTTAGTTAGTTAGTTCGGGTTAGTTAGTTCGGGTTAGTTAGTTAGTTCGGGTTAGTTAGTTAGTTCGGGTTAGTTAGTTAGTTCGGGTTAGTTAGTTAGTTAGTTAGTTAGTTAGTTAGTTAGTTAGTTAGTTAGTTAGTTAGTTAGTTAGTTAGTTAGTTAGTTAGTTAGTTCTATCTGATTGGCTTACTTTTTGTCACATGATAATCTTTCTTATATAAGCTCGTTGTTTGTTTACACTCTTTACGTTTCTCTCCGAGGAAGGGCCTTCGCTCGAAACGTTAGACTCCTACGTTCTGTTTCGGCAGTGTACCAAACCTTCGCGAAGTTAGATAAACTTTTCAAAATTATTGCGAGTAATTATAAAGTATCTTTTCCTGTTTCTTTTGCAGCAATATGGCAGTTTTGATGTGCAATACGATGAGATCAACCTCAATGGACATATACATGTGAACGAAATTGGAAGTTTAAAGCCGTCGGTAAACAATATTTTACACACAAGTTGTTGGATGAAACAGACATAACCATATTGTAAGAATGTTACGGGAAGGCTATATCATACGGGCGCCTAAAAGGATTTACTTAAATTGTAGGATGGAGCTGTGGCAGGAATTTAAAAACTCAAGACTAAATAACATGAGTAAATCGATAAATATCTCTCGTCAATTCATTCTGTAAAGTTATCCAATACGCACAAAAGAATGAGATACTGAATAAATACGAGAATTTTTGTTTCAGGATGATTGAATTTGTTTCTATGATAATGTGGAACTGTTTGTAGTCTGGAGGAGAATAAGGTTATATTAGCGTAGTTTCAGGTCTCCACGCGCTACGTGACTCCAGTAAGTGGCGTAATGATCATTAGGTAGGGTTAGGCCGAAAACTAAGGGTCCCCAACAGTGGGGGGAGGGCTTGGCCAACAGTGGGGAGCCCTTCGGACCGCCCCATACCTGCGAGCTTCTAAAACGCAAATTGCGTCTTTAATAAAGTTGTTATAATATTTTTTTAAAGTTTGGGTTGCTCTTATGATTTATAAAGTGAATAGCGGTCATATATATATATATATATATAGATGTAATAAATCCTCTTCATTTTAACAAAAAAACAACTTATATAGAAGTTAATAATACAGCTTCCATGGCCTATGGGGGCCCGGCCCTCACACCATAAAATGTGTAAGGCCTCCGTCTACCTCTGTTAACGAAACTGCGTGTTTCCAACATGTCCTCTTACTTAGAATTCAGGATTATTCTTGAATCCTAGTCAATCTAGAATCCTAGGGGATAGCGGTATGTTAAACTAAAAACGATAACTAATGTTCCAGTAGGGCTGTAGTCTAAAAGGTGAGGCTTCTTGCCGGGGAATTGTGGTTTAGCGTTGCCAGGGGGTTGTGATTAGGTTTAGGGTAGCATTAGAAGTAAAGTGATGGTTGGGAATGGGTGGGATTTGGTTCAATTCCTTTGGAATCAAGTAATTTAAAAACTCAGGAAAATCCTGAATTCTAGATGATATGCTGGCGTTTCGGAAGCCTGATCTGAGGGTACCCTGGCCCAATACTAAAGACTTCTGCTTTCCTATTGGTTGAAATTTCGCGCGTTTTTAGTGGCTATGAGTAAAACTGCAATCGTCATAAGCGGATTTAGCCCTGATGACGCGAGAATGAGATTAGTGGTTACCTGGCCCATATTTCTTTTGAAATTGGGCCAGGGTACCAGGCTAGCCTCTCCCCAGTCGTCCCAGGAACCTACCAAACACGCGGCCAAGCTCATGCCGGGAGCGAAAGACCTAGAAACTAGCCTAAGCTTCTAAGTGCTACTCCGACTGAACGAACAATACCAGACCAGTACAAAAATGCTCAAGACAATGTAAATACCAAGCCGGACGTCTTGTTTTATTAACGAATGCACAAAGGCAGACGATCTTTTAATCTTTTGACGAAGATTGAAAATTTTTATTAACGAATGCAGAGACAGACGAACTTTTAATCTTTTGACGAAGATTGAGATATTCGCATTTTTAATTTATTTCCCCAAAGCGAGCAGGTGGGCTTGTATAGCCCTCGTAAGCAATATATATTTGGAACTGTTTGATATGATCACGATAAAAGAGAATATTCAGGATATTTAATATTGTTGTGACAAGCCCAGGGCATACATGTCTGTGTTTTCAATGCTACTGTTGAAACTGTAATATTAAATATAGATTCTGATCATTCGTTTGGACTGACGTAGTTTGCGTTATGCTGTTATTCATTCGCGAAGGTATCAGAAATTAGCGGTTTTTCGGCTTAATCAAAAGTCGTTCCTCTATAGCTGCAGGTGCAAAGTACAATAAAATCTTAAGATAAGACTTCAATTATAAAAAATCGGTAGAAATTTGCAATTTTGAATTCGGTTATCTCGCATCTCTTAACATCTTGGACCACCTGATGTTGCCGGCTTTTGTCATGTACAGATGTACTAAATAAAAAATTTAATAAAATATTTCATAACTATAGTATATATACAATACCAATGGGTACGGTATAATATTAACCGTTTACACCGTCCGATTCCTTTCGCTGTCCTAAATTGTTAGCCAAAATAAAAGTGGCTACTCCATTAAAAAAAACCCACAAGATATTGCATGTGATATTAACTTTGGAATAAATTCAGAATATTACTATTTCATCTTTGTGTCTTATTAATCCTTTCTCTAGGGTTTTTTTTTAAATGTTCATTTTCGGATTGGGTTTTATATTATATTTTTTTTAAATTGCCGGTTGAGTTTGGCTTTTACAATGGGGAATGTTAACCAAGAATAAAAACTGCTCGCTTCAGTGTATGATCTGAGAAGAATCTTTGATCTGCTGGGACTGTTATTTCTGAGCTATCGAATCAAATCATGAACTTTATATTCATAATTTTCTAAGGGGTGTTGGTGGAACCCTGGCGCGAGTTTTTGCTCGACGTATTTATCAGATTAAAAATCTATCTAGGCCATATGTGGAGAAAAGTGTATCCAATTTGTCTCTACTAAGCACCGTGCGGGTTTTCCCTAAATATACTCCAGATTTCTCCTGGAGTAACACTAGACCAATGAGGGATAGCCCTGACTAGAACTAAATGGACATCTATATATAAGAAAAGTGTTATTCTCTACCAAACAGGCAGGGGCGTAGGAACCGGGAGGAAACGGGGCATGTGCCCCCCCCCCCCCCCCCAACTTTGTCATGAAGTGCCATTTTTGCAACAGAAATTGCCCTTTTCATGATAAAACACGTGGTTTAAAGTACCATGTCCTTTTGAAGTCCCATACCCTCTGAACAAAGTGCCCTTTTGAAGCTGTGCCCCTCCAAGATCAACTTGCTTCCTACACCACTGCAAACAGGTTTCTCAGGATATATCCCGGTTTCCTCCCGCAGTATTAACACCAGACCAATGAGTGGTGGTCCTTGCTAATACTTCATGCATGCGATGTTCCATTACAAGTTAGATAGGATCTGCAATACTTATATAACTAGTATAGAGTTAGCTTGGGTTAGTCTTATAGTAAACCAGATTATATATGATTCCAAAATATATAATCGAAACACTGGGTATTCTTATGGATATAAGGGGTAAGTTGCAGCGATAATATTTAAGACAAATAAGACTCAGTTGCCCTGTTTTAAAATGACATGAACGCTTAGTTGGTGGTAAACATCGGCGGTTCTATTAACCGAATCTTTTTGAAGTTGAATAATCTTTTGCAAATAATCTCACCAGAAACGCCGACATATCTATTGGCATTGCGAAGCAACAAGATTTGAAAAGATAATAAGTTACATATGCACGCTATCAGCGAAAAAAAAAGGGAAAGAAGACCTGTCTGTGGGTTCTTCCTTTGACGAATAAGATCGTCTGGCGGCATTAGTCGAGTAAAATCATCTGGCGTTAGACGGAGTAAAATAAGACTCGTGCGGTATAGATTAATCAGTGCAGATAACTTTGTCCACGTATAGCAATATAAAGTTTTCTCTAGGCTAGCCAGTTTGAAGGCTAAACAAGTTAAACAGTTCCCTGTCCAGGATTTAACATCAAATATCAAAGTGATTGGGAAAACGGCCTATAGGAGTTTGTTTTTAAATTGCCTGAAGGATATTAATGGAGAGGTTGGTCCTTCTATGACCTATAATAATTATGGAGGGAAATTTCTGAGTCGCAAGCTGAAATCAAACTCCGTAACCCGCGTACATGCTCCTAATTTAACGAGGAGTTATAGAATAACATACTCTAAGATAAATCGAAACATAGTAAGGTTTTAGTACTGCCGAAAATACTGAACGTAGTTTCTAACGTTTCGAGCGAAGGCCCTTCTACGTCTATACAGTATTTACAATGTTATATATACAAATAGTTATTATAGTTAGGTCAGTAGTTAGAGGAACTGAGGGATGTCAATTCTCGCTTGAAAGACGACAAAGTAACTTGATTTTTCAATTATCAGAAAGAAACGTTAGAGAGAAACCTGACGAAGGGCTTTCGCTCGAATCGTTAGAAACTACGTTCTATAATTTCGGCAGTACTCAAACCTTACTATATTTCGATTTGTATTTCAACACTGCCTACGCAATACATTACTAACTATACTAAGATATACTGTACTTGTACATTGTACATTGTACATTGTAAAACAAATGCTCTACATCGAATGACTTCAAGTGTAGCCTATACACTGCATGGCTACAATATGTGATCTGAATCGTAGTCAGCACAACGCTTAGAGCACCTTAATGGCGATCAAAAAATTATGCAGGTTCTTTATTCCCGTCTAAGAATCATACGACTTCTCCAAAAACGGAACTTAACCAAGCAAGCATACACACTTCACATACTACTAAATACACCCTTTCAAGCAACTCATATCTCTTGTTATATGTAAATAGAACAGACGGCAACAAAAGGCAATTTCGAAATATGTACCTTCCACTTTGGATTGCTATTCTAAAATATACATGCACATGCATGTAATCTGCATTTTTGATCAAAAGAAGGCGAAGAAGGATTGAAGAAGACCATGTTTATCATGTTTAAGCGTTTGAGAAACCTCCCAGATGGTTGAAAAGGCTACAGGACTTTTCTTTTGTATTTTCTAAACTATTCAGTCATCAATCATAGTCGTAAACGATAATTTCTACGACCACAAGGAAATAATTGATATGCACATTATAATGTACAATGAAGTACGGATTTTGCACAAAAAAAGGTTTGACAGTATAAAGGTAAAAATCGGATATTCCTGTTTTACGACGACGGTGTTCAAGAAGTCAACCCTAAACAGTCTAAGTAGAACTTTGATAAAGATTGTCAGGAATAGATAACTTGGCTTAAAATGTTTGATCTTATGCATCATAAATAAATTATGGCATTACATCAGCAGGTTCCGTTCAAAGAATTAAATCTTATTTAACTAGTGTCTACCTTAGAACCTTGCTGGCTTTCTCCGAATAAATCAAGTTCGAGATTCTTGGTTGTTTAAGTTTTACTTCAGTCTTATAAAGTCATCTAAATATACAACTGTTTGTAGAGTAACTAGGGACAGCTATTTTTAATTGACGCTGATACGAAACGGTTTGAGTGATTGAAGAAGGCTATGACATGCTAATTGAAATATTTATTTGCTGGGAATTAGTTACATTAAGTGATATGAAAACATAGCAACAATAGTTATGCTTAGAGAAAACTTTACACAATGTCACTGCAGGAGATGATGCATTGGATAGCACTAACGGTATAAAAGTTCAGAGTTTATAGTCGAGAGAAGGCCTTAGTTTGTGTTCTAGAATTGACTGGAATACTGGATAGATAAAACACGTTACAATCTCACAAGCATTTGTGTCATCACTACAGCAGTACAGATCCGAAAAAGGATTTCAAACAGCCATCAATGGACTAATACTTCGGCGTCATGGGCTCACCTCTCGCTGTGGGTCAAGGTAGTTGACGAATTGCCAACTTCATGGCGGATTACACTTGCAGCTCCAAGACTGCAGATAATCAACAGGATATCATGCTACGTCGACAAAGGAAAGCTATCGCAGTTTTCGAGAAAGACATGGTTACGACAATAGAGGCTGGCCAAAGACTGCACGCGAAACGATTCCTCAATAACTTAAAAAAGAGCGAGATGCTGTTAAAAGAACACGAGTCAACAAAAACAATGCTTTTTACCAGACGAAATAAGCTTCCGACAGACAAAGAACCTGCAGTTTCTAGAAACGGCACCGATGTATCCATGAGGATAAAAAACCGGCCTTCGTCTTCACCTCGAAAGACTCTCTCGGAAGAAGGGACACAGAAAAGAGCTCAAAGCACCGACGAGAAACCGCCAAGTCGGATATTTTCCGTCAAACTGAGAGAGATTAATAAAAACCTAGATGTTCCCTACGTGAAGTTGAGTTCGTACACCAAAGAAGATCTAAAGAGACCGGCGACGTCATTGGAGCTAAAGAGGAAGGTTTGGGAAGAAATGAATAACCATTTAGAGACAAACCATGGCCTGCGGCCGCCCAGTGCTAGCTTCGTCGAGAGATGCGCGAGCAACGTTCCGCGAAACGTGCAAGAAGCGCGTGATAAACTACGCGCGTTTACCAAGCTTAAATTTCTCTCCCAACTTCCGCCAGCTCCCCCACGCATCGATGTTGAGAAAGCTCAGTGTCAACGCAGGGAGTTGGAGCAGATTGAAAAGAAGGTCGTGGAGCAGTTCTGTGAGTCGCTGGTCCCGCTTAAGACAGTCTTGCCAGAGTCGTTCAGGTTGATGGACGTAAGTGAGGTTTATTCTAAAAATGCCGAGGTTCAAAGACTATTCGAGCGGACAATACGTGATCCACGCGAGATAAGAGAGAGAGAAAGAAGAGATAGGGCAATGACGTGTATGCAGAGAGAAGGTGGTGCGATCGGTAAAACTAAAAGACACCACCAAGGAGCTTCCAAGCGACAGTACCATCACAGACATTCACATCCGTTTAGCACCACCTGACAGTATATTAAAGTTTGAAGTATAGTTAATGGTGACATGCAAAGAATTTTTTACCCCTTTGGCTACCAGAAGTTCTCCCTTGACGAGTAAAATCGTTCAGCGTTAAACATGCAGAGTAAAATCGTCTAGTGTTATAATCCGTTTCAGATTGCTTTTGAAATCCGATACGTATAATTGAAATGAACATTCCGAACCACGTTGCGAGGTAGATACAAATTTAAGTCGGCAATTTGTTTCTGCTTAACCAAGTATCTATTATTATATTCTATACAACAAATACTCTTCTTATCCGTGATTTTACCAAAGGAATTCAATTCAAAGCTTATTAAATTCGAACTTCACGACGAACTTCACAACGAACTTCCGTACCAAGATCCCAGCAACCTTCCAACGAATGTTGACAAACGAATTTCAAAAGCAAGCTGAAACTGACTATAATGGGGCTGTGTGACGCTATTTTCAACCCAAAGTGTCTTATATTCAAATTCTGAACTGCAAACTAAAATAAACATAATTAATCAAAGTAAACTGATTTAATTATGAAATATGAATCATATCTAACAACTATGAACGTCTACAGAACATACAAGACGAAGTTTTCTTACAAATTGACCTAAATCTTGAATTCTTGTTTGCCAACAATTAATCAAAATGTGATTTGCAATTCAATTCAATTCCCACTCAATCTTGACCATCCGGACTTGTATTTTGTATGAGTTTTTCTTGCGTTTAAAACCATTCTTTTTAGTTGTTTTTTTCCAGTTTGGCGAAAATTGTGTCTGTCAAGAATTGCTAAAAATAGCAGGACACAGCCAATTTAAAGAGGCTGTGTCACACTTTGTTTTTGGCCAAAATTGTCTTATATTGCGAATTGCGGTGCCCTGAAAGTTAGCTTGTGGGCGCAGCTGAGTTCGTTCGTTAGGAATCAATAGTATATTTTTGACGCGATGTTTTGAACGCCACAGGGCACCGCTTTTTAGCACTGTCTGGTTCAAATTCTTAGCTGAAAATTCTGAGCAAAAAATGGAAACTGTACATGGATTTAATTGTGAAATTTGAGTTACCTAACAACTATATTGAGGAGTTCTGAAAATTTAAGACCATGCAAGTTCTTGGGGAAATTGAGCTAAACTTGATTTCTGTTTTGCCAAACAAAAATCAAGATGTTGATTTGCAATCCTTTCCAATCTCACTCAAGTTTGACTACGTACTTCTGTGCAGGTTTCTAGCATCTATTTTGTGTTTTTTATATCTTTTAAAATCGTTATTGTGAATTTTTTGACTTTAGGACAATTTTGTTTGTGATAAAAATTGCTAAAAATAGCGTGGCAATTGGCTCTTTAAAAAAAGGGTAAAATCCTCTGGTGTTAGACAGAGTCTGGGAGTAAAAAATTGACTTAGTTTCTCTGTATTTCCCCCCTACAATTACACAGGACACATTAAGTTAGGACTTGAAAAGTTTGAAATGTTATAACATTTTTCTTGTGGAAATATTTAAGTCATAAAATGACGCATAAAGGTGTATTCTGACACTCAGAATAACGGTACAGTATATCTGTATTATGTATGATTACTTATTTAAAAAAATGTTTTCGCTCTATACAGTACAGCCTTATTTGAGCCTGTATGATTATTAATTTTAGGCATTTGCCACTCCAAGAAGAAAAAGCTTGCCCCACTTTGAGCAAAGTCAAACATGGTGAACATAAAGGCATGAAGAATACATAGTCTTTTAATCCTCTATGCAGTCTGACCAGGTCAGGATTAGACTGGTACAGATCTACCTAATATAAACAAAGTTTTCTGATTGGCAGTTTACAGTAACTAACCACATTCTAATTTACCAATTCATTCCGATACTCATTAGTGACTAAGTAGGGTTGGGGTTTTTGTTCCTCTAGGTGATCTAAACCAATCACAAATCTTATAGATCATGATGCTGACCTGTGAAGACCCAGTGGTGGATTACCTATGGGGCAAAGGGGGCATTTGCCACGGCCCCAGATTATGACAAGCCCAAAAAAATGAGTGAATAAAAAAATTATGTAGTTTCTCTTTGAAAGTCGAAACTGGCCTGAGAAAATCACACACTATCTCAGCCATGGGCCCCCTTCTGTTTGAAAGCAGGAGGGGAGTGGTGCCTGAGACAGCCCAAGTACAAATCTCCGATGATCCAATCAACCAATGTTTTCAGTTCACTGTACTCCGGGGATGGCTCTCATTTTGTGACTGGCCCTAAAATATTTTTGGCCCTGTGATGGTTAATCCAGCACTGTGAATACCGTGTAGGAGACTGAAACTAATCATACTTTGCTGGCCTACAAGGCCCTACATCACAGAATAGATAGCTATTCTGTGCCTACATGATTGGCTTTGATCTTTGCCCAGTCAATGACTAGCAGACACCACTTCAGTTCTGTTATTAGGTACATCTGTACATGTAGTTATATATATATATATATATATTAAGCTCATTAGTATAGACAGGCTTCGATCCCAGCTCATATATTGAAATTATTGGACACACTAAATGTTATATTAATATTGACTTTCAACATGTTTTTATTGTTGTTATCCATGTCTAATTGGAATCAAAATAATATTGGTGCCAATAGCAAGCAGGGACGTACCGTACTGGGGGTGACTGAGGAGGACTCTGTGGCCCCCTACTTTACAGTAAACCTGCGATTTTGTAGGAGGAAAAACGTAATTTTGTCGATGAATTTATAAAGAATATCATAAAGAACGTACTTACGTCTCTTGCTCATTTCTCACATTGAATCCTGTTTTTTGGCGTTTGAAAAATAGCTCTTTTGCAAATCTTTTTCCCTTAGCATGTCATGATAAGAGAGAATACGTTTCATACTCTTTATACGGTTTGTTTAATATTAAATATACCAAAATCAGTGACCAGAACAGTGAGTGAACTTTATATAGAGTTCACAGGACCAAAATGAGCGGCCATGTTTGTTTTTATTTTTTCCCGCCGTTCATTCTCGTTCCCAGGCCTCAACCCAACCTCATACTGGGCCCAGGCCTCTAGCTCCATCGATTTATCTTCACGAAATAGGCAACAAAATTATTTTGTTAAAATAAGGATTGGGGCGAGCACTTATCAATATGGCCGCCGGCAAGTCACGCGAGCCTGTTGAGTCGTTGTCATGGAATCGAACACGCAACTTCAAATTACTACAGTATATGACAATTTTAAAATCATCTTCAGGAAAGTCAACCAAGTTCAAAATCCAAAATGCGACTTCAAATTTCGCTTGAGTCAACCAATTTTTCGTCGGGGGGAGCTGGCTCTGGGTACGTACGAGATTGATTTTTCTTTGGCAGTGGCTGTGCACAGCATATCCTCTCATTTCGAAATGATGATTATCGTCATTTGTGAGATGTCGTTGAATTAACAATATTCATCATTTTAAAAAAAGAATTCCCTACCCCCAAACCCCCAACTCAACCACCTCTAAACCTGACCCTAACCCAGGCTCGGTTTCCAGCCTTATTTCGGGCTGCGGGTGAAGTCCCGCGAGTCGAGATAAGGCTGGAAATCGAGCCTAACCCTAACCCTAACCCTAACCACAACCCCCCCGACAACCCTAACCCTAACCCTAACCACAACCCCCCGTTGGACCTAACCCTAACCACAACTCTCCGGAAAAAAGTCCACAACACCCCTAATGGTTCTTTTGTTATATGCAATTTAGTTTAACATCCCGCATGTGGGACGGAATCTCACTTGAGTATCATGATAATCATCATATTCGACTGTGTGAAGAAATGATGATTATCATGATACTCAAGTGAGAGGACATGTTGCAGTGCAACAATAGCCTACGCATAGAGGTTATTTGGAATCTGGTACGAGCGTCTGCACGCCGGCTAGTGCAACATGAAATTTTATGACGACAATTCTTGGAATTACCATTTCAATTGAAATTATTAAAGTACTGTTATACGGCTCATTGTTTGTATGAACAAGCAAGCAACTCGCCTTGCCGAGATCTAGCAAAAACAAAAAACAAAATAAAAGCCCGTATCTCGAATAACCGTTAACTAACTAACGACGGATTTTAAATTGAATAAGTGGGTAGTAATTGCCCCCCCCCCCCCCCCCCAGCTACGCGCGCATCGGACTTTAAGAAGATTTTAAAACGTTCATAAATAGCTTGTCGAAAGTATACCACTCTCTGACGAGTAGAATCGTCTGACTATAAAATAAAAACATAATGAATTGTCCGTAATTATGAACAACGACATTATACGCGTAATATGCCAGTTACTTAAGCTGGATTTCCATTCAGTGCATTTTGTCGCGCGATCGACTTTTCTCGATCGCTTTCTTCTGAAATGTGTGTATTCAACCAAAGCTAATGAAATGCGTTCCGCTTGACAACCCACAATTCAAAAGAAAGCGATCGCAAAAAGTCGATCGCGCGACAAAATGCAATGAATGGAAATCCAGCTTAAAGGTGGATTTCCATTCAGTGCATTTTGTCGCGCGATCGACTTTTCTCGATCGCTTTCTTTTGAAATGTGTGTATTCAACCAAAGCTAATGAAATGCGTTCCGCTTGACAACCCACAATTCAAAAGAAAGCGATCGCAAAAAGTCGATCGCGCGATAAAATGCACTGAATGGAAATCCACCTTTAGAGTCGGGTATAAAAATAGAATGCCGCGCGTGGGTTAGAAAAGGTGGCCAACTGCCGAGGTCTTTAGCAAATACTGACGTGTCGCGAGCGGAGGCAGCACTTCAAAAGATATAAATAGTATCTTTTACGACGTATGTAATCTAGTGGAAACGTCAGCACATAAATTACACCGTCCGTTAAACTTCAAAAACTTCAAATATGTTAATGCACGAGAATTAAAATATAGCATTAAAAACATTAAAATATATAATTTCTTTTTGTCTCACCTAATTTTATACCTATAAAAGACGCTTATGCCAACCTTGACAGTTGTCCTCACCGATAGTCTTTAGCCATGAATCTAGCTTATTGACTTTCTATTATAATTTTGGTTTATGTAACTGACTCCATATTCATTCAACTTAGGCTAATTGTTTGGTAAATTTTATTATTCATCCGTGTTATTCAAGAAAGGTTTACAGTTGATTCCATATTACTTTTCCGCTTTGTTCGTTCGGAAGTCCGGAATTACGTTGCCAAGGTTGAAAATTATCCAATCAAATTGTGAGTTTTGGATCAAAACTCATTATGATTGAATAATTTTTCAACCTTGGCAAACGTAATTCCAAACTTCCAAGCGAATAATTATCTGAACTTCGCAACGAACTTCGCATATCAACTGTACTGTAATCCAATACGGCCGCGATCAGTCACGTGACGTCATAAAAACAAAACTGTAAATTACTACCTGTAGTAGTATAGTATAATCAATATGTATGCAAGTTGTACTGACTTTGATCAAAATGATCTCTGAAAAATATGAGGAAAGTTCAGTGTTCAAATAAAGAGCAATCAATGTCTTAACACTTTCCAATCATTAAAAATCTTTGACCAAAATAATTTCCAAATCCTTTCAAAAACACTCTCAAATTCTTTTTAAAAGTTGGTTGTGAAAATCCCGAAAATTTCCTGTAAAAATCTCGGAAAATCTCATGACAATTTCAAGAAAATCCTTATAATCTTTGGGGAAATCTTAACTAATCTTTAAAAAAGTCTTCCCTGTCCGAATCGGTCTTAAAGTATTTTATTCTGGCCAACGCCAGAATTTCTGGGGAACCTCGGACAGAGTTAAGTCCCAAAAACCTCACACACTTTATTGTGGAATCCCTCGACTTTCTGGATCCTCTATATAAGTAATAAATTAAATTTGAATAGGCGTTATAATACATGCAGGTGATACTCAGGTTAGGTGCGGGGATTGATCGAGTGGACGACTATGAATTTCGTGGAGTTTCTAGACTTTCTCGATGTCCACGTGACGGTAAGACTACTGTCCATAATCCATATGACAAGATCACAATAGTATAGCTAGGCTAGTTTAAAAATATTGACCGGTGTTTGAAGTTTTAAACAAAGTTTGCGGGGGTGAAGCAAATATGGGTTATACTGATCATCTGGTGAGATGGGGGCGTGGCGATGATTCGAGATATTTGTGGTTCATCAGTATTTGCGAAGGAAGGGGATTAATACAGACTCGTTTCCATGTTTCCCTTTAGTAAGGTTTTCAGTCATGGCGGGATCGTACCCTGAGATTGTTCGAGGACAGGTTTTTGATGTGGGACCCCGTTATACAAACTTGAGCTATATTGGCGAAGGAGCCTATGGAATGGTTTGGTAGGTTGCTTTGATAATGTAGCAATTGCTTTGGAATTAGAACGATTGACGAATGTCGCAAGGCAACGCTGACTGTTCGCTCTTTATAATTACGTCTGGACGTTCGAAGCTCATCTCGCTTCTTCGTTTTTTTCTTGCCTAGTTCTGCCACCGATAACCGCCTGGGACAGCGAGTAGCCATTAAGAAAATCAGTCCTTTCGAGCATCAGACGTATTGCCAGCGAACATTACGGGAAATCAAGATCTTAACAAGATTTAAACATGAAAATGTACGTTGGTTTCGTTAATTTGTTCCTTTAATAGTGGTTCTGTTCCTCTTTGCAAACCGGGTTTCTTGCGACCTTGTGTTGCTGCCCCTCGGTAACTGCATCTTGCTCATGCCCTTCTTGCTTTTATTTCATCTAGATAATTAATATCATGGATATTATTCGGGCGCCGGATCTCAACCAGCTCAAAGATGTGTATCCTTTTGTGATAGATTACGGAAGGTCTTGTGTCAGGGCGAGCTCAGCTCGACCGGAACGTGATATTACAACGTCTTTTCATTAATGCGCTAGTAAAAGCTTCTGGTTATTACCTGTAGATGTATAAAAAAACTCGTCTTGTGCAATTGCACGAATGACAACACCTACAGTTAACGTAATGCTCACTCGCGAAGCTAAGGTGCTCGGCTGCAAATGAACATGAAGTGTTGTTTAATGCCTTCTGTGAAAGCACTCCTTTTCACTTTAGACAACGTTATCTTGGCGAAAGCCTTCCTAAAGTGATTAGTATTCTTTCCGGTGTTATTCGTCAATATGCTCGAACCTTAAGTGATGATTTCAAGCGAACATTCCCCATTCGGCCATTCATTTCTTCACTGCGGTGTTCTCACGTACACACAGTCGGTGGTTAGGCAGGCCAGATGGCTGCTGCAAAACCTTACATGTAAAAAAGCGATGTCTTACACTTATAAACACCCAAAATAGAAGCACGACTGTTTTGTGGACCTCTCGCTGTTGTTCCATGACCAGAGAGCTGTTAGTGTAAACTCTTGTTTACCTTCTAACCTGATCTGTTTTTGACATTTTGAGCAAGTATTACTGTAAACAAACATGATTTACTGTCTGTACTGAATTATGACAAACGCAGAAACCTGCACACTGATCTCTTTAATAGTTTAATACGTTGTCCTTTTCTTTGGCCAATGAAAAATAGTCGCTAAAAAGGTTCTGTGTTTGTCATTCTGATCAAGTTCTAACTTGTATCCCTATAATTATTTCTGCAATTCGTAGGTGAGGACAGATCTCATTCAAAGCCAGAAAAACAAAAAATTCCAGTTAGTTCTACAGTTTCAGATGCAGGGTTTGTCAAGGTTTATTTAAGTCACGTATATGATTTAGCCAAACTGGTATAATTATTGAATACATCTACATGTATCTATCTTTGGATGTGGTCTCCTAAATTCAATGTTTAAATTAAAGAAATACCCTTTGAAGGTGTCAATTAATGCTGGACATGTTAAATTAAATTCTTGCCATACGATTTGATTATTGCTGCCAAAAATGCAAGGTTTGCTAATTGCAATGAAGCTGCTCTAGCTGATTGTTGCTCAAAGTAGGGTTCTATACCCTCATGATACCATTAATGGTTACTCAAACATAATTTCTGAAAGTAGCACAAGAACAGAGTTGCCCATTGATGGTAATTGTTATACCAATTTCTTTCAAGACAAACTACTCCTCAGTCATCAGAGGGCAACAAACATTGTCAATACTGTATGTTTACACAGAAAAATATATCTTTTCAGAGTTAACACAGACAACTCTTCAATAGGGGTAATATTTATTTTGTGTGGTATTCAATGCTATATATCTTACTTGAAAATGGGGACCAATTTCCTGATCTTTCAAGTACAGTATATATTAATTTGCCTCCTCAGTCTTATTATGTACACAATTCAAAGTATTTCTATAGGGGTAATTTGTATGCATGTAAAACAATAAATTGCTTTTATATAACAATGTATTGAGGATCATTGTTTTGTCTGGTCTATATTATGGCCCTATGTGCAATCCAGTTTTTATCCACCCAGAGAAAATCTGTTTTTGAAAGTTTCTTTTGTTAAATCTTGTAAAATTAGCTCATGGGCTTTAGAGGCCTTTACAAGTCATGCTCGTTATTTTATTGTATGTATTGTTGGTAATTGATACCTGTACCCAATATCAAACAAACACTCCTCTCCAATTATAAATTCTTAATGCTTCTGCACTGACAAACTCTACCCCCAATAACTGACCTCTTGTAAACCCATAAACAATCATTAGTCCTGTTGACAGCACATTTTCTCTTTACAGAAAAATACTAGCTAGACTTATATACGGTAGTATATATGTATATACTGTGAATATATACTGTAGTATACATGTAGTATACATGTGAATACCTATAACCCTGACGATCCACATTCTCTAAAAACTATATGTCCAAATTGTAACAATTCTCCCAGTCTAACCAGCATTACGTGCTGTTTTTAGTATTTATTTCTATATTGTATGTATGTTGTATATTGTGTAAGTTTTATTAGAATTTTTGACTTTAAGTTTTATATTTTTGGGCCCGCAGTAACTGGCCTTTACGCTGTTGTGGTGACCCTGCCATAGGTATACATGTATTTAGTCAAGTCTATGGCAAAGCTAATAAAATAGAATAAAATATACCTATATTATTAATGGCACCTAATGCATGGGACCTCAATAGTAGCTGTTCACCATATATTTTTTACACAGGCTTTGCTGACTTTATTTTTCATTTATTGAAGCTAATCTTTAACATTACACCAGCTATATTGTCCAAACACTAATGGAAACAGATCTGTATAAGTTATTGAAATCTCAGCGATTAAGTAATGATCATATTTGCTACTTCCTGTACCAAATACTTCGTGGTTTGAAGTATATTCACTCAGCCAATGTTCTCCACCGAGATTTGAAACCAAGCAATCTGCTCCTGAATACAACATGTGATTTGAAGGTACCGTACCAGCCATCTTATGTTCATTACATTTCTACAGTATAGTACCTAGTGAAATGCCAGAATGCCAAATGTCTACAGGCAGAATATGATGGAAGAACTGTTTTATCTTTCTTTAAATTTACCAATTCTCAACTTTCTCCCAACCGAAAGTGAAGAGAAAAGCAGTCAGCACAGCTTGAAATCAAGTTGTCCAACTTGACTTGACTTGAGCAGCAGGTCCCATCAACTTGACTTGACTCAACCAATAGTTTGTGACTTGATGTCCGAATGCATAACTTGACTTGATCAAATCTGCTGTATATTAGTAAATATGAACACCATAGTAACATATATACAGTGAACACATCAGTCTATTTTAATTACCTTCAAATTCTTGTTTAGATATGTGATTTTGGACTGGCACGTGTAGCAGATCCCGACCATGACCATACAGGAATTTTAACAGAGTATGTTGCTACAAGGTGGTATAGGGCACCAGAGATCATGCTGAACTCCAAAGGGTATTCAAAAGCAATTGATGTGTGGTCTGTTGGGTGTATTTTAGCTGAAATGTTATCAAATAAGCCTTTGTTTCCAGGGAAACATTGTATCCTTTTTGTGCTTTCTATATACCAATGATCCAAGTTAATTTTTGTCAGAAACTTTGTAAATTAAAGTATAAACTTCATCTTGGTTAAGTGCTCCAATACACTGTATTTTATTCTTGGCAAATCTACTGTATCAGTATGTGTACTTGCATTTGTTGGAAAATGTGCAATTCATGCTTAGAAAGCCAGGAACTGAACTTTTGTTTTACGAGTTATGCTTCAAGTACTGTTGCTTGTAAATTGGTTACAGTGTATCACTGGCAGTCTGAATAAACTTCTTATGTCATGGTTCATTTTCCATATAACCCTATTAGGATTCAGAAGATCCAAATGAATGGCTAATCTAAGCAGTGTAGCATAATGTCCTTTCCACAAATAATGTACAGTACAGGGCAATTACATGATTCTTAACCTGTCACAGATTTGGATCAGCTAAATTATATTCTGAATGTTCTTGGGTCTCCAAGTACTGAGGATTTACAATGCATTAAGAATGAGAAGGTAACTGAAGGAGTGGTTGAGAAACAGTGTATGTTATTCTTGGTCTGAAAACGTTTATAGCCATGCCCTAGATGATCTATTATACCAAAGGCACATTATATAACTTGCTGTCCTCTGGAACCTGTTCTTGAGGGGTTTTGAACAGAAAATTTCTGAAAATGAAATATTGTTTTGATTCAAGTGTACAGTTACTTTTGTAGTTATAATTGTAGACATTTCTTTTAAGTTTGCTTCTGCACCTCTGCTTCATTTTGTCTACTGGTGCTATTTTCTAAACGTAAAACGCATGGAATGCAGTCTTTTTAATTTATATTTTCCAGAATTTTACAGGGAATAGCGGGTGCTCTTGGCCCATCTATGAATTCAAACTTTGGCCACTTGTGTGCATTCCAAACCCCCAAAAATCCTGGTTACAAACTTTTACTTTCATATAATACGTTTTCTGCAATTTTAATACGTTTTCCAGGCCCGAAGTTATATCCAGGCGTTACCTTTCAAACCAAAAGTCCCTTGGAGTCGTATCTTTGGGAATGCTGATCCCAAAGGTTAGTCATCTAAGATGTCGTATAATAATTTGCCTTATATACTAAGGTATTCTAGAATTTGGAAGTCATACTATGGAAATTCCATAGTATAAAACATAAGTACAATTAATAACGGATTATAAATCAAAGCAGGAATGTGAAATATAAAATGTTAAAAGACTGGTTTACGGATGAAATACTCGTGAAGGAAATTTAAGGTTGCGAGGAAAGTTTAACTGACAAATGGCAATGATGCTAGCGCTGTCATCAGATGAAGTCAAACGCGTACGGTTTACGTACCTTATTATATATAGAACCGTTAAGAATCATTTAATGATTGCTTACTTTTTATCTGTAGCTTTGGATCTTCTTGGAAAGATGCTCTCCTTCAATCCAAACAAAAGATTTTCAGTTGAAGAGAGTTTGGCACACCCTTACCTGGAACAGTACTATGACCCAACAGATGAAGTAAGTGTTGTCATGTTCTCCGTATGGTATAAACTGCAGAGGGGGGGCAAGGGTCTTGTCACGGGTTCACATATACTTTTTTTGGCATTTCACGAATCACAAAAAGTAAAATAGCATCTTCACCACTTTTTCAACAGTTCAATCACGATTCACGGGACAATATTGCTCTAAGTCACGATTCACGAAAATACCCCCCCCCCCCCCCCCTCTCTCTCTCTTCAAATCACGCGAGAACTGGTGCGTTTGTATGCCCATAAAGAGCTCAACGTTTTCGTGTTTTAACAACTTGTACAACAAAAACTGAAAAGGGAAAGCTTTACCAACTCAAAGTTGAAAACCCTAAACTAAATCGTTTATGTTTTAATTTATTTTTAGCCTGTTGCTGAGGAGCCATTCTTATTCGAAACTGAACTGGACAACTTGCCGAAAGAGACGTTGAAAGGTATAATCACGTATTCAGTACGTGAAGTTGAGGGCGTTTTATATCTCTATTAAATCTTTAGTCATTTGCAACTCACTTTTCACCCAAATCTTCGGAAGTTCCTTCTGAAGTTCGCAAGTTTGTTCAGAAGTTCGTTTTGAACTCTGCATTTGATTGGTTGGTTGGTTCCTAGCAGCCAATCAAATGCTTAGTTCAAAACGAACTCCAAACATCCCAACGAACTTCCGAAGATTTGGGTGAAAAGTGAGATGCAAATGACTGACAAAATTCCAAATGCAGGGCGGCAGCAGCCTCGTACCCAGGCGCGCTAGGGAAAGTTGCGAGGTGAGCGCGCAGGGGTCATATTGTTTCATTCTCCACGCAACACCTGTTCCGCGATACAAAAACACAAAACAACTTGCAACAAAGCTAAACAATTCGTGACATTACAGACACGTCTAGCTACACCAAACTAGAGCGAGCTGAAGCTGCGTGTATCCTTGCGCACGAATATATATACGAATGTATTTGACATCAGATTGACAAAATAAGTAGTAACGCTACCGCAGGCTTGTCACAAATTAAGTGTGCATGTGTGGCAATGCGCAGTAGATGCACAACTCGTATACTTTTAAAAGTTGAGAAACCACTGCCATGCATTCGTTATTTTATTGTCTTTTATGTTGTTTGTTTGTTTGTTTGTTTGTTTGTTTGTTTGTTTGTTTGTTTGTTTGTTTGTTTTTCTAATAGGTCGGTGCATTCCATTTTATTTCTTTCAGAACTCATTTATGCCGAGACAGCCAACTTCGTTGTTAGATGAATGCAATGTGCCCCCTCCCGGATGAATTGAATGAGATTTTTAACCCACTCGTTGGAATTGAGTGCAAAACACCGTGCATATTTCTGAAGTTCACGTTGAGAAAATGTTTGGTGTTGGAATCTCTGAAATAATGAATATTTGGTTTTCATAGAATTTATAATTTATTAGGCTATTTTCCATGTATATCCATGTATAACTATTGCTGGGCGCCATCCAAATGGGTATGCCAGTACAAACGCTTACATGAAATGTACAGTGTAAAAATACTTGACGAATATATCGCTCTGCACACACAAACACTGTGAAAAATTGTTATGTGAATGATCCTATAAAGCAAGCCGTTATATGTGCAGCAAAAAAGTCTTGTATATTTCCTTGATTTCCCCGACTGCTTAACTAAATCACCTTTACAATTAAAATTATACTATTTTGTCGAAAATAATTCATAGTTGTTTTTTGTTTCATAGTCCCTAGAAAAAAATTGTCTGTAAATGCGGGGAAAAGTCTTTGTTCTATGTTTTTGTTCACGTTTGTGCACCGTACCTCCACTCTTGGTGAACATGCACATTGTATTTTTGTATGAAGCAATCAACCAATAGCAGCGTTGCTTTATAAATATTAATGAACGTAAAACGAAAGATTGTGCACCTTGTTTGCCACCCTCAATATAAATTGTAGTTCGTTGTTAACCGCTTTGACGTTCGCCGCGTCTCTAGACAATATAATTCTAGGGACTATGACTATATATGGTTACTTTATGTGGGCTTGTTTTCAATTTGAATATAATTGTGACGTCATAATGACCATCCATTGTAAGCTCTTTGAACAGTCGCAATAAGCTGCTTTAGGGAACAAGTGGGAGACTAAGGAGAACACTGGCATTGCAAAGGCTTTGGGTGGCACTTGGGGACAGTCTGGGACATGCTATCAGAGCGCGAAAACGTTACAAACGAGGCGAGAAAGGCTAATTAAAGGTGCACATAGAATATAATCACCATTATGTAAGTGACCAAGATATTCAATATCTTTTTCGGAAACCTGTTTTTTTCTGGAAACGCGGCGTGTGTCAACAGCTAACAATGGACCTGCGTGCGATTTTTTTTTTTTCGAGGACATTCATTAATAGTTATACGTCCAGCACGTTTGAGCGATTGAACCCGAACTCTGCTATCCGCTAATAAAATACTGTTCAGCATTGCCAATAGTTGTGCAATACCAAACTTTGCTACTTACTAAAACCTGGTTCTCATGTCGCCGACCCATGATTTAGATGCATGTTAAGTAAAAGAATAAAAGCACTTTTTCTGCATTGTTCTTTATTACTTAACGTGCTACTACACTTCCCGATTTAACATGCATCTAATTAAGCAACCTGCCATTATTATATAATGGTACTTATTTAACATCCACTCGCCAACAAGTAGAAGCTGAAATGCTTTTTTTTCTGTAACTCAAAAAAAAACAAAATTTAATTTATATTTATATAAATATATTCAATTGAAAGGAGATTTGTTTAGCAGTTGGGCTTCCATTGAATTAGTTGACACCAAAACCATCCCTGAAGTCTTTGTGCAATTCAAACGGTTCTCTTCGATTTATTCTATTTTTATATCCGAATAGCCCTTCTTATAAATTGACTTTTCATTGCTTGCACTGGCACTCGATAGTGATTTAGAAGTCTTCTTAGTGAAATGTTATTAAAAGTGCAGGGCTTGGTGAATTTGAATTGTGTAGATTAAGTTATTTCGTCAGGTTTCTTGGAATTCTATACATTGTTCGGTCCAGGGATGGGATTCATTTCAATCTATATTCAGTTGCATATTCATGTATAGATAACAATTAGACTATTATTTCCTTCATAATTCTATTCAACAATAAAAATGGATCCAATGTTTTGGTATTTGCTGTCTGAGCTCACGTGGACAACCTTCCGAATGCTACGACAGACGTTCTAATTCTAAAAGAACTAAAAACATTACAAACTCCAAGCTGAACGTGGTTCGGTTGGCTAATGGTTTAGATGCGTATTTGGTGTGGTAACGACTTATTGAGTGGGTTGTTTTTTTTGCTATTTCTAAAAGACCTAACAGCGGTGGGCGTTCAAGCGGTAGTATTCGCAAAAAACTCGATGATTCAAGGGAGAAACAGCCGGCACAGGGAGCCCATCTTGGTAATCAAGCCAAAAAGCGCGTGGGCACTGGCGGACTCGAAAGACGGGCACGCGCTTTTTGGCATGGCGAATTACCAAGATGGGCTCCAGTGGCCCAGGGTCATTTTTCACACCTCTTATTCCAGTTAGCCTCAATTTTGACACCGTTACAGAATTATAATTCTACGAATTGAATATTTTTTATGCTCCGCGAGTTTTGGTATTTTTGGCGGGAATATTACGTCATGTTCAGAGCGAAACTTTTGTTTTATTGATACTCGTGTCACAAAGATCCCCATGGATCCCCCAAAAGTATCATGGCGACTGCCACTGGTGTATAAAATGTCGTACAGTATTTTGAAAGCGTTTAAATTCTGCGTATATATTGGTTAGTAAGTATTCTCATTTTAATCACTTACGTGTAATATATAGTAAGCCATACCAATCACCAAATCTTTGTTTTATACACAGATTGAACAGAAGTAGATTAGTAGAAATGACTACTAACTGACCCCAGCCAGCAACTCAACATTGATCGAATCTCGGATCGAATGCAGAGGCATGTGATACCAGCATAATATACAGTAGTGTATTCACTACTTTAAAGGTATTTCTTGCCAACCCTTTCCAACCCTTTTTTTACAAAGTTAAATAATACTGATACAAAACGTTATGGTGAGGCCAGTCACCGGTGTGACAAAAGAGTGTGTCTGTCCATGTGTGTGTGTGTGTGTGTGTGTGTGTGTGTTGGGGGGGGGGGGGGGGTAGACAATTCTTTATGTATAGGATAGATTATTCAGCAAATAAATATAATATAATTTAGCATTACATTAAAACATAAACCTATAGTGAACTAACAAATAAATAACAATAAACTAGTGGTCTAACTAAAATAGTGACCAATATACGAAAAAATATTTAAAAATAAAAATAGTCTTCATCCTTATTATGGTTGAGAGAAACTCCTTGTGCACAAGTTGTGATGTTTGGGGGTTCAGGAAATTTTTATGAAATATATAGGCCCATTTTGTAAATTTGGGGAAGGGGGATTTTTCAGAATTCTGAAATTTGTAATTAAAAATCTTATTCTACAGATACTTGGTTACCCACCTGTTACGAGAATCAAATACCCTGTTCCAAAACTTCTCATAAGTTCACAATTATCCTTCTGCATAACACAATGATCCCAAGCAATAGAGATTTGAATCCAATAACAGATTGCCTCCACCAGGACAGGTTTAGGAAAAATACGTCTGGGTTTGCAGGTTAGGTTTTGCTTTCCTGTATAGTGCTGGATATGCACCCAAGCAGCAAATTTTTACAACAATGCCAAATTACCCATAAATTGTCCTTATAAATTAGTTATTACAGCAGCATACTATAATAATTAATACATAATCTAATTATGATTATTCACATCTTTTTCTCTGGGTACAGTGCCTATCATGTTGCTCAGCATAATCGCATGACTTATATTTTTATAAATGATTATGTACATATTCTTACTCTATTTTTTCACATTATACCCGTCTGATTTCTAATCAAATGTTTTTTTGGCTTTAGAGATCCTTATTAAAAGGTTACAGTCAAGCTGGATGTTCTTTACCACAAGACCTTGCAATATTGACATTGACTAGCTAATGATACACATTGACTCCTTGGCAAGTTGCTAAAAATTCGTATTTTAGATATTGAACTTCACATTAACATGAAGTTTACTTAGAGTTAGTTGTTCTGACTTTCAATAGAACTTCATATTATCTGAAGTTCGATATTTAAAATGTGAATTTTTAGCGACTTGCTAAGTGCAATGTTGTTATCAATATTGCAAGGTTGTGTGGGAAAGAACATCTGGTTTGAGACTGTAATTAAAATGCAGTCAACTGTTACTACAATTAAGTGTAGAATTTTTCAAAGATCTGCTGAATACAAATATTTCATTAGGATAGATTTCATCTTCTAAATTTTCTTGTCGAGTCTGGAAATTGCTTGCTTCTCTTTTAATAAAAAAGCTGCCATGTTTATTTTTATCAGAATGCAGTCCTTATTTTCACTAGAAAGCTGCCAGTATTTTGTTAAAAGCTGTCATCATCTTGTAAAAAAACCACCATTATTTTATCCTGCCCAGCATGGTCATTTGACTTGCAAGTAAAAAGCAATTGTTTGACATCTTGCCTTATTACTGGGATCAATTGATACCCATAGATTTTCCATCATAACATTTTGAAGAGATGCCACTTATTGGAATGGTCGACAATCTTGAATACAATACCTGAATTTGGAAATCTCATCCTCCTACAGAAATCACTTCCTTTTCTGCTACAAAAATTTCTCCAAAAATTCCTCCATCATGTTTCCAAAAAAGTGCAACCACCATTATTTAGCAAAAAAAGCTGCTATTATTTAAATTGCAAAAAAGCTGCATTATGTCAAAAACCGCCATTTTTTTCTGAATACCATGGAACTAATAATTAAAGTTTAATTATCCGAACACATGTGGCTAAAAAAATAAGTTAAAGTCCTTAAGTTTCCCCTCATTACTATTGTCCTAATTATTAAGCCCTTTAAACCTAAGCCACATGGGATCTAACCTGAAAAGTCATCTGCTTGCTTGCTTGCTTGGTGAACTACTAATAACTTGGTTGCTTGGACAAACTTTTGGTTCTACTCGATCATGTTAAATAATCTCATGTAAAAATTAAATCCATTGTAGGCCAGTATACATCCCCCCTGCATAATTGAATTAAAATAGAATTAATGTACTGTATATTAATGTATTTACTTGTTTAGGGGGAAACACCAGTTTAATTCTGGATTGACTTGGGGGGGGGGGGGGGGGGGGGGAGGTTGCGACGATTGTCTGTTGTTTATTTTATGTTTTTTATTAAAATTTTGTAAAAACGGTGGCGAAAATGCTCGATTTGAAATGTACTACTTGCATGTGTATTCATACATTCCTAATTTTAATCTAAAAGCGTGCGTACATTGTTGATGACGACAAAAAAACACAAGTATTAAATCAGACACCGCCACGCTCAAAGATCATCATTCTTCTGGACACTTTCTGTTAAAATTATTTCTAAGCAAACTTAGCAAATAATATACAGTATTTTTTTATCATTTTGGACTCCGCTACCTCTGGGCTGTAAAATTTTGGGGGGAAATTTATACGCGCGCGGTTTGTCGATAGGTCTTCGGATGGATATTAAACTGTTAATATATTTAGACCACGTTTATACTAAACTCGTACTAAAACACTACACCAGCGTTTAAAAAACTTCGCAAAACTTCAAAATGTAGAAAATATATCGAAGTTAAAAAAAGACTTTCCAATTGGCAATTAGGTGTACGTATTATATGAAGCTTGTTTTGACAGTTTTGTTCAGTACACACACAGCGCCTAGAAGCCGTTTGAGTTGCCCAACTGCAAAATAAACCTGAAATGTTTGCGAATGAAAATCCCAGCAAAACTACAAGAATTTTGTCTCGTACTGGAAATATTCTTTGTTGTGGAAGAAAATTGGTTTCGTATACTTCGTTCTCGGGTGGCGCCGAGAACGAAGCGAAGCGGGTTATCCTGACCGAATCACAAAATTCGTACAAAAATGGTCTTGAAAACTTCCGAAATAACATGAAGAATTCAAGAATAAGTAGAAATGTCTAAAACTTTGAACCTTTACAAAGCTTGTTGACGAGATAAAGGCGAACAGTCTAGCCGTTCGACTGTTTGAACATGTGCTGGAGAATTTGTGAAATGTGAAACTTTTTCTTCAAACGGTGTTAAAATTCTCTGAGAAAAACCGAACTTTCGTTAATAAATACAAGAACCTGGTTCGGTTTGATTCTTATAACATTTCTAGCTCAATATAAGCAATAAATTTGAAGAAAACGACATTTTCAAGTCATGAACCAAACACAGGGGTAATTCGAAGTCCAACCAACATGAGATTGACATACTGTATATGAAGTAAAAAAAGCACAACAAAGGCAATAAATGAATTGAAATTAACATACTCACATTCCTGTCAATCTTCGGTAACCTCTTGTTAAGAACCAGTCGCTTTGCTCCTTTTTGTTTGGCTGAATTTTTGAACGTTCACAGCGGCGTAAGTCTTTCCCACTTTCCGCCATGCCCCAAACTACATCGGAAAAGCCGTTGGGGCTGGCATTTTATCAAGCTTTGAAACCTGGACACACGTGACCTAAGTTTGAACCGCCATTGGTTAAAATTTCCATATGACACCGAATTCACGTTTGTGATTGGTCCACGCTTCCCGCTTGGGAATTAAACCAGTTTTTCAAGATTTTCCATACCTCAGCAAGCTATATAAAATGCGTTTTCAGATTTGAAAAAGAATTGAATGAACGTTGTGATATATTTTTTGGATATAAATTTTGGTGTGTGAAGACTGGGGGGGTGGGGGGGGGGGGGAGGGAGTGGAGGGGAGTGCAAACAGAATTCGAAATTTTAATATGCCATGTATTTATCATGGGCACATTGGCTACTAGACCTTCAAGACATCTGATGTTATGATTATATTAAAGTTGATTGACTTTGCTTTATAGCTCTTTCAGATTTAAATTTTATTATTTTGTGACCTCATTCATTCCAAGAAGATGGGTAAACGGTATTACTGTGACTACTGTGACAGAAATTTTGCCGATTCACCCATAAATCGCAAGAAACATGTGAATGGTATTCAACATCAAAGAAATAGAAAACTACATTATGATTCTTTTAAAGGTCAGTCTGCTCAAATTCAGTTTATGATGTACTAATTGGCAACTGGTGAACATGATACCAAACTACCAATGTGATGTGTGTGTATGTGGGAGGGGGTCATGGTACTAGATTGCTAATGAAGTTAATATTGCTGGCAAGTGTTGAGGGGAAGGGGTAGCAAGCAATATATCCCAGTGCCTGACCCATTGTAGGGTAGAGACATTGAGGTGAGGAGTTCATCTTAAAACTTACCTTAAATTATTGTTTGTAGATCCAGCTCAGCTTTTAGCAGAAGAAGCCCAAAAGTTACCTTGCAAAAGGTTTTTTCAAACAGGTATAATATTTCATAATTATATTAAATTATTATTAAAATAATGCAAATCCTCACAGTGAGCTCCTAAATAATAATAATTATAACTGGTTTGATAAAGTAATGTCACATAATTTATTCCAGGCAGCTGTGATTTTGGAGTTAACTGCAGATATTCCCACACTAATCCACAACTTATACTGGAAAGCCAAGGTAAGCTTTGTCAGCAATTTTGTAGCTACAGTATTAGCTAAGGTTGTTTTTAAGAATAGCCAATTTTCACTCTGAAGTTAAGATTTGAAGGGGAATCCCTTCTACTGTATCTCCCCCTTCTGCTATATCTCCCCCTTCTGCTATATCTCCCCTTCTGCTATAACTGGAATTGCCTCTGTCAATAAACTGAAATTTAGTTGTTTTATATTTTTCAGCTGCAAATTCACACTCCCCAAGTACGAACACCCCAGAACCTAAAATTAATGTTTGGCTTGCAAGATGGGAGAAGAAGAAACAATCACAGCAAACTAATAAGAAATCAAAGATGACAAAGGAAAACCTGGCTGGTGAAGAAGACGATAATGTAATTTCTGAGACATTTAGCTTACCGCCAAACCTTCCAGCACTTTCAGAGTTGCCACCGTCACTTTTACCACCTCCCCCAAGGGGATATCCTAAGCTACCAAGACTAGAATGGGGTTAGTTACATTATAATTATTGACCAACACAGAACAAGAAACTTGCATCATTCAACTGTCCAGAATGAGTTTGACTTTTCTATATTTATTATTTTATACAATATTACTATGTAACAAGATTATTGTCAGAAATCCAATGCCTTTTTCATTTTGACATGGAAATTATGTCATAGTTAAAACAAAAGGTGACATCAGGTGTTTTAGAGTCAATAAAGCATGAGCTGCAACTTTTCTGAATTAAAGTACTTCAAAAACAAACCATCTTATGAATTTAATTGCGAAGTAATTTTGAAAATTAAGATGATACTCATTAAAAGTGGATTTCTTTTGTGTTGCCTTCATGAATTATTTTTGTATATTTGAAATAATAGCCATGTCCACCATCAATTGAAAGCCCGACTCCCCCCACCCTGGGACAAGGTGGGGAATTTTATAGCATTTGAAAGCATTTTATGCAAAATCAAATTTTAGCAAATCCCCACCCAGTCCCACCTGTATAATTGTTTTCTATAATTCATAAATTTTGTACTATGAATTTACAAATAATTGTACATAACGCAATGCTTTTTCCCCCTCCGTTTTCTCTTAAAGCCCGAAGTACATAACATTTCTGATAGTAAAGTTTCCGTTTGTAAAAAATTCACTTTGAAAGTATAAAGTTTAAGAAAACATTGATTGTTTACACGCTTAGTCTGGTTTCCTGCATGTGCAAGGCAGTTTACATTATGCAAAGAAGCAACTACATAACCTTATCCAATATTGTAATGTCTTTTTTTAAATATACATGTACTATATTAATCGCCACAAATGAATTAATAAATATTAATTAAATCTACAGTATTATTTATGCACCTATTACAGAATTTACAGTTACTTCTTTTAATATTAAATCATTTTCACACAGCTTCTATATGGACTTGCATGTAGGCTGTTAAAAGTTAACAAAACATGAAAGTACAAATATTGGCCTGTGTTACTAATTGTGTCTTAATGCAGGTGGTTACTTTGCCTTTGGCCCAAGTTCTTCTTCTTTTATATTTTCTTTTACTTTTAAATGATTGTGATCAGGGCCTTTCCATCTGTTTGTGGTGTCATATTGTTTTGCTTTTTCGAATGCCCATGTTTCACTCTGGATAATTTCATCACATTCTTGTTTTACCTTGACTACTCTACGAAATTCTGTCAAGAAATGCTGTTTCTCTACTACGCCGTCATTAATAAAAATTTCTCTGATGGCCTGGATTTCTTTGTGGAGACTCGACAATCTGATACCAGCTTTAAAATGTCTTTCCTGTTTCTTGCGTGGGTGAAGAGGAGTGTGTGCAAACTGACCTAATGCACTCCCTGCTAATCCAAAAACACTTAATGGCAGTAGTTTGGCTTTTGTTTCTGGTTTGGTTTGCTGGAAGGCCCAAACGATGCCACCAGAAGATGATGACAATAACAAAGTGGCAATAACTTCCCATATTTTTGCCCAGTGGTCATAGTATGCGGAAGATTCAAAATGTGCCTTGTATGTTATTCGTACATTCTCTTCCATTCGTTTCAGATGTGTATCAAAATTACTCCTTTGTTGATCGGTGAGAAATTGACTGGGAGTACTAGTGTGATTGGAACTGTTACCCATATGTACGTTTTTGCACCTGGCTTAATCTGAAAAAAGAAAAACTATGAAATGCAAACATGAACATTTTTATAAAATATAAATATCTTTTAGTTTCTTGGAAATAATTATTTAATTGCACTATCAGGGCTGTAGGAGCATTGGGGGAGGGGGAAGGGGGGGGGGGGGGGGGGGGGCAACTCCCTTTTTTTCCACAGTGTCAGTTTTTACCTAAATATAAATGCCTAAATAATTGCTAATGGCTACACTTTACCAGAAATCAATTTACCAGAATTTACTACAATTTACCAGAGGTTTACAGGCTTGCAGCAAATCTGACGAAACAAACTTGTCATTCTAATCAAGACCAAGGCACATCAAGCTTATGATCAACAAGTTTTGATGGCTGCAGTCTGGCAGCCGAAAGCTCGAATTAAAACTAAATATTTGGTCAGAGAACGTTTGTCTTTTCATTAAGTTTATTACAACTTGATATATGTGCACAAACAATCTGTAACATGCTTGTTCATATAACCTTCTCAAACTCAATAATTCATGAGGAAACATTAATGGCAATCAGTTACTACCAAGACGTTGTGAAATGTGGTAATAAATGCCCATAACGAAGAACCAACATCCATGCCAAGTGTTTCATCAAGTGAAGAAGAATATTGACATTTAGACAGTTTTAGTTTTTAATACAATATATTTCATGCAATTTCAAAAAGAACTTGACTGGTAGAAATGTTTCTTCAAGAGACAGTCACTTTTGACTATTACAGCCATTGATAATTGATTTGGCGTCAAAGCTCCGTTTTTACACTGTGGGATTGTTAAATTACGCACGCGCGCGAAAACGAGCGTGATAACCACTAAAGACTTCTGCTTTCCTATTGGTTAAAATTTCGCGCGTTTTTATTGGCTATGAGTAAAACTGCAATCGTCATAAGTGGATTTAGCCCATATTTTTGAAATTGGGCCAGGGTGGCAGTACCCTGGGTGCCAGAGGTTTTTCGACGCTCGTGGGGGATAACGGGGACACACGAGGAAGCCAGGCGGTAAAGTGGATAATCCCCTACTAACCCCCCTGCGAGCGTGGAAGAACCTCTGGCACCCAGGGTAGGGTAGCAGGCTTGGCAACAACAAGACGTTTATGTTGGCAATAACAAAACATTCAATGACAAAAATATCGTTTGGCAACAATAAAACATTAATTGGGCAATCAGAGGCAAGAACATATTATTTGGCCAAAAACATTTCAACAATCCCGTGATGCAAATCAGACGTCGATGTGATCTCGTACCCAGGGTCTTCCCTGTTTTCAAAAATAGCGCGCGATTGTTCGCGCGTTTTTTTCAGTAAACATGGCGGGAAATGAGAGATTCTTCGCGTACGGCGACAGCTGAACTTCAGTCATCTTTGGTACAGGCTGGAGATATTATTGTACAACTGCTGGATGGTGTAGGTACTTCGCCTCAAAATTCAAGAACTGTCACAACCAGCAATGCCACCGTAACCACTAGAGCAACATGAACCGGACGGCATCCAACAACCGGGCAATCGAGCGGCATCGTCGTCTGTTTGGGTTTTCTGCGCAATCTATCTAATCAGCAGTGGTGTAGCCATGGGGGAGCTGTGGGAGCCGCGGCTCCCCCCCCCCCCCCTCCCTTCAGATATAAAACAACAGACATGTAACTAGAAACTGATGCAATATTAATTATGTCAGGAAATAAACTGTAAACAGTGTATTCAATCTACTGAGTGTATGCATTTTGAGTATCTATGTGACGTTTGCATGTTTTGAGTATTTTATATGATGACGTTTTTTAACCTTTAGAGTCTGTAAAATCTTCCTCCAAAAGCCAATGGCATTTCAGCGACTCACGATTTCAAAATTTCCCGGGGGAGCATTCCCCCGGAGGCCGGACCCCCTAAAAATTTATTCTGATTTCGGCTCCCCCCCCCCCCCCTTTCAAAATCCTGGCTACGCCCTTGCTAATCAGTAGTAGTAGTCGTACAACACAAGCTAGTGGCATTTGGCATCCGTTGCAATACATTCCGTTATCTGATTCTCAGTCAATAACATTTGTAAATGAGTTGTAAGAGCAGTTCGTACGTCGTCCTCATTTTCAAAATCTTGTGTATAAAACGTGAGACCACTGCGTGGGTCCAGCGCGTGGGAATTTGCAATCGTTTACAGTTACTCATTTCCTGTTATTGTAAATATATTAGCATATAAGTCGAGATAACCTTGTAAATAATTATTCACTTTGAAGATGTTGCAGGATTAGCAACGAAACGTTAGTTTTAATAAAAAATTTGAAATAACTCATGTCTCTTTCAATATGGGGCTTTTTAAAATTATATGCTGGGCTTCAATATTCCTGACAAGATTACGTATTTGCATACCGGCATGATTTTGTTCCGTTTTCAAATTGTATGGGCATCGTGTAAACGGGGTCTAAAACGTTCGTTGCCAAATAACGATATGTTGTTGCCGAATTGTTGTATGTTCTGATTGCCCAATTAGTGTTTTATTGTTGCCAAACGATATTGTTGTCATTGAATGTTTTGTTATTGCCAACAAATGTTACGTGATCGTTGCCAAATGTGTTATTTAATTTTGACACACCGCCACATACCGCTTATTCGCTTTGGCAATATTCTAAAAAATGAATAAAACCATTTCATTTTGTGTGGACAAAGATTCTCTCTTTAAACGGGAGAAAATATAAAGTCGCAACTTTATAAGTTAACATGGATCATGGCATCGTATATTGTATGCTTTATTAATTATATATTTTGTAAGGTCTTTAAAAGGCAGCCATAGCCGAGCCATAGCTTCGACAAAGAGACGTATAAATACGCTTAAGTAAACTAACACTCCTTTCGCGTTCCTTGCCACAACGTCGTCTTGAAAACGTGTAAACGCTTCACTTGACGTTGTATGTGCAACGAGGACGGTGTTGTGATTACTCTTGGGACTGCAAATTATTCAACGCTTTGTTTTGGTTGAAAAATACTGTTGTACTTGTACTTGGGATATCAAAGTCGCGACTCGCGACTTATTTTTAGTTATTTTCTCCGTTTAAAAGGCCCTTAGTAATAATTGTCTTTATGGCTTTGCGCCTTTGCCGTATTTACGAGCCTGCTTTGTTTTTTATTTCTATTTTCTTACCTTAATTAAAGAACTTGACGGTTTGTGTGATGCAGTCTGTGAAAGATGTTGTGGAGACTGTGAAGCTGCGATGATTTTCCAAGAAATGTCTCTTGACATTTGGGTTAGTGCTTAGGCCTTCTCCACTCTTCTTTTCAAAATGGCGGACGATGAAGAGCTAAGCTTTCCTTTAGAAATAAACTATTGTGGAGGTATCTGACTTCCAAATCTATAACTAATGTAGATATTGTGTATTTATAACAAAGTATCTTACTGTTTTCTTTATATTTGTGGAACCTTTTCTGCTCTCTCACTGATTGTCTTTATATTTTCTTGTTTTTAAATGGTGGTCTTTCCAAAGTGTGCAGTTTACCAAGCGAGGTAATATGCAGATAATTAACTACAGTTTAATAGCATAAACTATTTCTACCTAATTAGGGTTGTACTTTGCAAAACAATCATGTAAAGAATATTTGAGCTTGGGATCTGAAAGATTATCAGCGTTCTCTAAAATAATGTTGGTACAATAATTAGAATACTGTACCCACAGAATAAGGTTCCTTATTCTGTGACTGTACCTGTTCCCTTTCATGATTTTCATGTTAATGTTAGAAGAGGAATCCTGGCTTGTATTTGTGTCTCTAAAGACACATTCAAAGACACATTCAAAAGTGGACAGGTGTTCCATAATTGCTCTAAGTCAATGTCCCGTTGACTTCAATGGGCAATCAATGAAAATTGATGATTAAAAAAATCAATTGACCAATGAAAATATATTGATTGGTATTATTTTTCCAATAGATAGCCACAAAAATCAACCCATTTGTGAAATGATGACTATTGATCACTATGGGTGGTGTGTAACCATTCCCTTGAGATAAAAGGACAAAGATATTTTCACCATGTTGGATGAAATTATAATTGCAGATGGAAAACTTTGTCAAATTCATCCACCAATTGTCATTGATTATTGAGACTACAGATTAGCCACCTTACACCAAGATGACATTGATCAGGCCAAAAAGCTTTAATCTGTTTTTGATTGTGTTACTCACAATCACTGGCATTGCAATCACTTTACAAAAAATTTTGCAGAGGCAAAACCTGACAGTGAGTTAAAGCAGAAATTGATTTAGGAAAGAATATTGTTATTGTAGTACTGTGAATATTGTCCAAGTTACGATCAGTGCAAAGAATGGTGGAAGACTAATTACCCTGATGAATATGAAGAAATGATTGCCCAAGGTATGCATTGAACTTCACTACCAATAATTTAAAGATACTGTAAGTACAGTATTTTTTTATAGTTAACTCCTTGCCTCATGGAAACTCTCCTTTAATGAGTAAAATTGGCTAGTCTGGACAGTGGTGTAGCCAGGGTTGACCAATTGGGCGGGCACAAAGTGACATCACTAAAGAAAATACCAGAACATTTTTGAAAATTATGGGTTTTGAAATGCCATTTCCTGCATTTTAGGGAAAGAATTTGTAGAATTCTGAAGATTATAAAACACAAAAATTAAATATTTACATTATTTTTTTTGAGGATTGCAGCAAACATTTTAGTCAGTTTGATTATGTATTTATTGTGCATACAAGTATGTTAGTGTACTAAAACAAGTATATACACAAACCATGCATGGAAAATGCATGGCCAGGCAACGGACTATAGCGTTGGACATTAGTAGAATAATGAATGACATCATTGCTGTGGATTGGCCAGGCTTGAGCCTGGCCTGGCCCGGCCCACCCTTGGCTAGTACACCACTGAGTCTAGAAGTCAAGCCTTCACCTCCATGCAAACCCAATCATCTTCGTAAAGTCAGTTGATCCAACTTATAAGTACAGTATCATGATTTGAATGCTAACAAGAGCTCCTTGATGAGCTGACCACATAAGTTCAATCCATTGAATCCAACCTGATGCCCTAGCCTTAGAAAAAAATTATTGGATTGGTTGTATATCACATTTAATAATTTTCCTTTCTCAGTTGCTCAAGACCTAGAAGCCCTAGATGTTGCTGGTGCAAAGAAAAGACAAACGAGAGGTGAGTATGAGTAACAATTGGCAAAAATTACAAAAAATTACAAGTTTGATAGCTTGCCAGGATAGCTGTGAGTTCATTTGTTGACAATTCTGGCATCCAACTTCTAGTTTTTGGTTAGTATCCAGTGCCACTTGTACAGTACTGTATACTGTATATGTCTAATTGTGTTGATGTTATTTTGCAGGAGGAAAGGGTGTTACTAAATTACCCAAAAAGAAGGTACTAACAGTACTCTGCTAATATATTACCGGTACTAAGTTTATGACATTGTACATTCATTTGAATTCACTTCTTTTCATCTTATAGCAAAGTGCAGGACCTAAGAAGGTTCTTGTATCCTTGTCACAACGAAGCAAGAAAAAATATGTAACTGTAGTAACAGGACTTAAAACATTTGGTAGGTTGAGATTCAATAACTTCGTAATTCAAATATTAATTCTAAGCTTTAATCTGTTATCTATGTGTATGCAGTACTTGAAAATGAACTTAGCCTATTCCTGCCTGAACCAGAAAAAAATGAATCACTTATTTTACTCTGCCTAACACCAGAATATTTTACCTGTCAGAGAGAACACAAAACTAGGTAGCAATGGGTTACTGGTAATAATTCAAATAATAAAGCAAATCCTAATAAAGCAAATTAATTTTTATTTGTAGACATTGATATTAAGAAAGCTGCCAAGTCATTTGGTCAAAAGTTTGCTTGTGGTACATCAGTGACTGGTGATGATGAAATTATTATACAAGGGGATGTCAAGGATGATGTGATTGATTTTATCCAAGAAAAGTGGCCAGAGGTATACGGAGTAGAGTACATTACAGTGGAGTGGAGTGGAGTGGGGTAGGGTGGAGTTGACTTGAGCATAATAGAGTAGAGCACAATATAGAGTGGAATGAGTGGAGTAGAGTAGACATGTTTATAAAAATAACATGTATACTATGCAAGCCCTGATTGGTCAATTGCCATGTTTGGATCAGAGTATCCAAACATGGAAAATTCCCACCAAAACGATTTTTTGAAAATGTCAGACAGTATATCATATTCACTTGTGATTATTTTATAAAAGAAATACCAAATGGTTTTTTCCATGTTTGGAGACTCTTATCCAAATACTTGGGAAATTGCTCGACTTTCGAAAAGCTAAAAACACTCACCTACAGCTCGTGTTTTGTCATGCTTTTCTCCAGTTTTGCAATTTCCTGCGTGTTTGGATACTCTACACTGACAACCATTTGGTATTTCTTTAATATTGTATAGGTACATTGAGTGGTAGAAATTGAATTAAATTGTCTTACAGGTTGATGATGACAGCATAGAAGATATTGGAACAAAAAAATAGAAACATAAGAATTATCACAAGGCGATAATGAAGGAAGACTGCAATTTCATTTGTGGCAATCATTGCCTTGGTATCCTGGCAACGAGATGTGTTTCTATTCCAAATGGACCTCTGTATAAATTGCTATGTTCAACCATGAAAATAAGGCTAATAAAAATATAAACTGAATGTTCATTAAATTACATACAGCAACTAATGGAAATTTTTTCATTAAATATTTATGTCTGGAATTGTACATTTAATTCCTTGAATGTTTGCATGGTGACAAATTGTAATAGTAGGCAAGATTTTGTGCTAAAATCACGTTGCTTAGCTTTTGACCTGTTGACTCAGGCCTTTGCTCTGATGAAGATCTGAGTCAACAGGTCTGAGTAAGCACGTCGGAAGCTCAGTAATAAAAAAAACAAAACATGGTGATGGTGTTCCCACAAATTCTCAATTTATGCTATTGGAATTGTACAGTTGCATATGCTTAATAGACCTTATTCAAAAATGGCCGCTGAATTAAAATTCTTTTATATACATATAAATTAGCCCTTATGAACTCGTTTTCATGTGTGAAATTCAAAATAATTTTTACTTTAAAACGAGGTCATAAGGGCTAATTTATATGCACATAAAAGAATTCTAATTCAGCGGCCATTTTTTAATAAGGTCTATAAAGAGCATTTTCTACAAGTGGGATTTGATTAAACCCTTCTAGCCACCCCATTTTATGCGCTGTTTGTCCAAGCTTACTGGGAGTTACGCGTACTATAAGGTCATCGTTCGATATTAGAGATTTTTGGAAGTTTGATCCAAGCTTTACAATTGCTGTGAGTAGGGACAGAAGTGTTGAAATCTTAGAACTGATCTCACTAAATGATAAATACACACTACTTTCCTTTTCCTTCCAAACGTTTGTCAGCTATCACGTAATCGTTTCCAGGCGCCACCACACATGCACGACTTGACCCATCTTTGCTCCCAAGCATTTTCGGGATGGCCGTCACTTGCTTGTGCTAACAATGACACCCCTTCACATCTAAAGACCAATAATTTTTGTTGACATATGGAATAAATACAAAAAGAAAAGACGTTGTCAAGCACGAAATGGTACAATTTTCCATGCATCTTGTTTTGCAATGGACTAGCGTTGCGACTTAAGTCGCATGAAGGATGATTACAGTGTAATATTCTATGCAATGGTCAAAATGTGTGCAGGACAAGCTGCTGCAATCGTTGCACAAACTAGAACACTAGAACACTAATGGTGGTAGTCGGTGTTGGTGGTTGTTGTCGTCGTTGTTCATGTTATCGTCTTGCTGTCGTTGTAGTCGTCGTCGTTGCTGCTGTTGTTGTCGGTGTTGTTGTTACTGCTGGTACCCTGACCCAATATCAAAAGAAATCAGGGCCAGGTAACCACTACTTACAATCTCGCGTCATTCAGGCTAAATCCATTTGTACGTCTGCGCATGCCTTCAATCCGCGAAAGTGCATGGTCCACTTTCAACCAATAGGAAAGCAGAAATCCATAGTGGTTGGGCCAGGGTACCAGGCTATTGCTATTGTTGTTGCTACTGTTGTTGCTACTGTTGATGTTACTGTTGTCGTTTGTGTTGCCGTTGTGGTCGTTGCTTCTGCTGTTGATGTTGCTTGTCGTTATCGCAGTTTGTTGATGATGATGGTAGTGGTGGTGGTGGTGGTGGTGGTGGTGGTGGTGGTAGTTGGTAGTGATGGTGTTGTGGTTGCTTGTGTCGTTGTTGTGATAAAAAAATCTTCTAAAATGTTCTTAAAACCTCACTTGGTGCATTGGCGAAGTCGTTCGTGTGAAATATTCCCCAAAAATAGTTTCCTAACAACATCAATATCACCACTACACTGCGTGGTCAAAAGCTTCAAGGGCAGCATCCTGTCACGAGGTTTCTCACCAAAAACGTACTGATCCCATTCTCCTGGTTTAGAATATGTGTGTGTTCCCGTCACGCCTTTAGACACATTAAAGAAATAGAGGATGCATTAGTAACATTAGAGGAATGAGTGGCATAAGCTGTTATCACCGAGCACGCTAAAATAACATAACATAAAATAAAATCAGATCGGATCGGTTCGGTTCGGTTTGGTTCAGATCAGATCAGATCAGATCAGATCAGATCAGATCAGATCAGATCAGATCAGATCAGATCAGATCAGATCAGATCAGATCAGATCAGATCAGATCAAATCAAATCAGATAAACTAAAAATAAAAATCTTCAATTGCACAGCAGTTTAATTTTATATACATGGCGAGAAATAATGGTCACGCATGCGCGTAATGCATGCCCACTTACAAAAATTTTGACTAGAAAAGTTCTGCAAGATTAATAGGACTTACATAGAGGATGAGTGAAACAATCGTCGTAGCGGTGTCAATTTTTAAATTATTTCAAATGTTTCAATCTGAATCGTATAGTGCAACACATCTGCGATATAAATATCATGAGCGATATGCCACAGATATTAAATCCGTTGCGGTTTTTGATATACTATTTTGAGCACAAGTCTAACATAAGCCAATATGGCAAATACGCAAATTGTACCAACCTTGCTGCTCACGTTATCGAAAATCAAACAGAGGTATACTATTTCCGTACAAGTTTCGATCTGATTCGGCTACTATAAAGATCCGTCTTTTCGATGATATTCTTCATTTCTAGCCTGTATTTGTCGTTGTTGCGGTTTTCAATCTCAAAGCTTCAGTATTTTCTGATCATCGAATGAAGATTTCATCCAACATTGCATAAATTAGTTGTTCTCTTTTCTTCTGAACCGCGGAACTGTGACGACCGCACGACATAGGTACTAGTTTAATAGGGCTTTAACTCCGCCTCTTCATGTCCACCATTTCTCGCCATGAATCGTAAAACAACAAACTTACCTTGATTAGAAGACGACAACACCAGAGAATGGTAAAGGAAGTTTAAGTGATTACCAAAGAAGGGCTCCAAGTCTAAAAGTGGACAAAAGCAAAATAGAAAATAAATGCTATATATTTTTACAGTACGGTTTATAAATAATCTTTTGCGTCCTTTCATCAGGACGGATTTTTCGAGTTTAAAACAATTCTGTCGTATTTTTTCTAAATATTTTAAAATTTTTTTTAGATTGTTTTTTTTTAAAGAACACTTAAAATGATAGAGTAACATCTTTTGCACTTTTTGGTTTCCTTGCTTCGTTCTTGAGATATTTTAGTTTGTTTGACATGTAAATGTCAAATGTTGTAACGTAGACATGCATAATGACTTAGCGGAGAAGTTTATATATCTTTGATATAATCAAACGAAACTATACTTGAAATCCTTGGTGTTGTGCAGGGTGAAACACAAGCACACGCTTCCTTTAAGTTTGGTTTGATAATGTCAAAGACATATTGACATATTTACATATCAAACAATCTGAAATATCTCAAGAACGAAGCAAGGAAACGAAAAACTGCAAAACATGTTACTCTATCATTTTAAGTGTTCTTTCAAATAAGACAAACTCAATTTTCGTGTCCATATGTACATTAAAAAATGGTCCAATTACCCGCAGCAGCTCCTTCCAGTTCACGGAATTCTAAAGCTTTCTGATTCACCATCCACAGTTTGGAGATCAACTTAAACAAATGCATCAGGTATTCCTGTTTCTCTGCAATGAAAACAAAAAATGAAGAATCGATTATAGAAGAATCATCAAATTATTGAAATAAAAATCTTTTGCAGTTTTTCGTTTCCTTGCTTCGTTTCTCAGATATTTCAATTTGTCGGATATGCAAATTTAACATTATGACGTCACACATGAATAATGAGTTATCGGAGGTTATATAACGTCGCTATTATCAGACAAATTAATTCGGAGGAAGCATATGGGTGTGTTTTCCCCCACCAAACATGTAGATTTTCAAGCGATTATATTTGATAATAGCAAAGATATATAACCTTCTCCGATAACTCAATAGGGACCTTACGATGCTAGGACGACGACAGCGGTTAAAAAGCAACATAAACTTTATAATTAAAAAGTCAGGGCTAACTGACTATTATATTTGATATTTGAAGCTAGTTTGATGACTTTCAAAACGCCACAGTACTGCTAAAAAGATTGTAGTGTTTGTATTGAGGTCAATCTTAAGCAACAGTTCTCATCTTTTGGCCGTTGACCTCGTCCTGAAGACGTGAAAATGCTCTAAGTGGCGTTATAAAAAGAACAAGGACGCTGTTCAGATTACTCTAAGGACTAAAAATTATTCATTCTCATTGTTCCACAACTAGAATTATTTTGTTTAGAAGACGTCGTCGTTGAAGTTCCCGTCGTAATTCGTAAGATCTCGTCGTACTTCGTAAGGTCCCGTCGTACTTCGTAAGGTCCCTATTGGGGCCGTTTAAACGGGAGAACATAAGTCGGGACTTAATTAATATTATGCACTTGCGACGTCAAGATGTTTAATTTGCATATCAAACAAACTGAAATATCTCAAAAAAGAAGCAAGGAAACAAAAAGATGAGCAGGTCTGCTCTTGGGGTAAATGCTTTAATAAATATGTTTATATATAAAAAAAAACCCAAAAAAAAAACCCCAGCAAAAGATGTTACTTTGTCATTTTAGGTGTTCTTTAAAGTGTCTATGAAGTGAAAAATACGTTGGCATTTTTGTTGTTTTATTGTACAGAGGAGCATGACAGAAGCACTCACTGAAAATTTCAAGAGAATCTGATGCGTAGTTTTCGCGCTATCAACTCTCAAAATTTGCCGTGGATAGTTTGTTTTGGGGAAATTTGGGCTTCTTGGTAACAATGCCTTATGACGTACGCAGATGGATCATTAATAGTGAAATCTATTGTTCTTATGCATATTTGTCCATCTGCGTACGTCATAAGCATTGTTACCGAAAGCCCAATTTTTCTCCAAGAACGAACTAGCCATGGCAAACTTTGAGAGTTAACAGCGCGAAAACTACGCATCAGATTCTCTTGAAATTTTCAGTGAGTGCTCCTGCCATGCTGCTCTGTGCAATAAAACAACAAAAATGCCAACGTATTTTTCATTTCATAGACACTTTAAGACTGACTTTGTTTCATATAAGCACTTTAAACAACACTTTTAGCAACTTACCTACTGGTGCAACGCAGTTCGGCAAGATACCTGGAAATTGTTTCGCCCATATTAGAACGAGAAGAACAAGTTGTTTTAAAAGCAAAATACATTGACTGTCTTGTAAAAGGCTAACCTACAATTAAAGAAAAAAAATGTAATATCATGCATTAACTAAAGTTTCATATTAATGCAATTTTCTTCTGCTAAAGTTGGTTAACCCTTTCACTCGCATTATTGTTGTGGTGAACAACGTTATCTTTTTACTCTGTCTAAAACCCTAATTAAACGAGAACGCAAGTCATCGCAAGTTGGCAGTCAGAATTTCTGTGGCGGTCATTCAAGTTTTAACTTTGTCACGGTACATGATATTTTCGGGAAACTATTCAGAGCGGCTGGCTGAGATAGCGTGACTGCCAACTTGCGATGACTTGCGTTCTCGTTTGATTAGGGCTTAACGCCAGACCATAGTCCCTAGAATTATTGTCTGACTGGAGACGCGGCGAACATCAAAGCGGTTAACAATGAGCTACAATTTAGGTTGAGGGTGGCAAATAAGGTGCACAATCTTTTGTTTTGCGTTCATTAATATTTATAAAGCAACGCTGCGATTGGTTGATTGCTTCATTATACATTATACCAAAAATACAATGTGTTCAGCAAGCGTTAAGGTGAAATAAGGTGCACAAACGTGAACGAAAACCTAGAACAAAGACTTTGGCCGCGTTTCCAGACAATTTATTTCTATAGTCTGGCAGCATATGTAATCCCGTGGGAATTTCGTGAAGAAAGCAAGCGACTAGTCTAGTTGTGTTAAGGGGACCATAAGGAACATGAAAAATGTTGTTGGCAATTTTGCAACTCACACGGACACCTAAAATTTAAGTTTTTTTACAATTAGCCTATTAAACTACAAATACCAAAAAAAAATTTAAAATTTAAGGTTCACGTATAGTAAATATAACCTGGATCATCAGAAAGCTTGGGAAAAACTGTATATAGGTCATTTAAACGGTTACCATCGTTTTCTAAGTCCATTTTGAGTTACGTGTAGTTAAATCTGTAAAATGCACTGGTATTTCAAGCCATTTTGCGCTTTTTTCAGATTTCGAGCTGTAATAACTCATCAATAGTTAGGAAATTCAGTATTACGAGTTAAATGACCTATGTGTAGTTTTTTGCAAGCTTTCTAACGATATAGGTTATACTTGCCCCAAGCGACCTTGAAATTTCACTTAGTTTATTGATCATAGCAGTTTAATGGGCTAATCGTCAGAAAAGCTAAATTACAGCGTTCGTTGCAAGTTCCAAAATTGCCAACAACATTTTTTTGGTTTCTTACGGTCTCCGTAACTTATGTAGATAGGTGACAAGATTTCAGCATTAAATGCCTACGGGACTTCATTTCATGACATATGCTCCCCGACTACTAGGGAGTATCTTGGAAAGCCATGCGTGAAAGGGTTAACTACTCGCAATAAATGACGTCAACCCAGGGACGTGCAAAGATGTTACACAGGGATTCAATAGTGAAATTTCAACAGTCTAAATCATGAGAAATTATCTTTTCCTTAATGAAACGATTAGCACAGGTCTCATGAGCTTCATTTTAGTTCATTGCACAGCTCTAGTGGTGGTCTTGATTATTGAAAAGATTTATACTTGTAGAGCTCGCGTATCCAGAGAAATTGTGTTTGTGCATTTATTGGAAACATGATTTATTCACTTAGGTAAACTTTGAGCGTATAAAACTTTTCAGTAGTCCAGACCACCACTAGAGCTATGCAATGAACTAAACTGAAGTTCATGAGACCTGTGCAAAACTTTTTGGGACCTGTGCAAATCGTTTTACGGGGGAAAACGATAATTTCTTGTGATTTAAACTGTCGAACCACCTTAAGTAAATCTTCTCTAAACATCGCCGTTTAAAGTCCAGAGCAAACTTTCGTCTGCGTAACATCTTGGCAAGTCCCTGGGTTGACGTCATTTCCTGTGAATAGTAAACTAGTTTTAGCAAAAGGCATCAAGATGAAACTTGTTGATGATAATATTAAGCAATTCCTATCGGAAAGCGACAAAGATTATAAATATATAAAAAGCCCAAACATGAGATAGGTACAACAAACGTACCCCAGGCATAATTTGTTGACCTTGTTGAACCAGAAGGATACCAAGCAGAGATACACAGCAATCAGCGAGCCACTGCGCTAAAGGGTGCAAGGTTCTTAAAATAGCTAAGAATGGAGAAATACAGAACACGTTAAACTGACAGTTACGAGAATGCTTTAATCCATAAATAACTAAAAGGGTGTTTATATGGCTTTCCTAGAAGGCTAGAATTTACCTCACGTTTACATGAGCTTTTTGGTAGGGTTAGCCCTAGTAAGAGGGCTGGAATTTACCTTGTGTTTACATGAGCTTTTTTGATAGGGCTAGCCCTAGTAAGAGGACTGTAATTCACCTCGCGTTTACGTGAGCTTTTTTGGTAGGGCTACCCCTAGTAAGACGGCTGGAATTCACCTCGCGTTTACATGAGCTTTTTTGATAGGGCTAGCCCTAGTAAGAGGGCTGGAATTTACCTCGTGTCTACATGAGCTTTTTTGGTAGGGCTAGCCCTAGTAAGAGGGCTGGAATTTACCTCGTGTTTACATGAGCTTTTTTGGTAGAGTTAGCCCTAGTAAGACGGCTGGAATTCACCTCGCGTTTACATGAGCTTTTTTGATAGGGCTAGCCCTAGTAAGAGGGCTGGAATTTACCTCGTGTCTACATGAGCTTTTTTGGTAGGGCTAGCCCTAGTAAGAGGGCTGGAATTTACCTCGTGTTTACATGAGCTTTTTTGGTAGAGTTAGCCCTAGCAAGAGGGCTGGAATTTACCTCGCGTTGGCTTGTTTACTGACTTGTGCAACTTTCCCACAAAGCCCGAAATCATGTTTTCACAAACACGATTTGAATTTATAACAAACACATGAACAAACACAACTTGTAAAATAAAAAGTTGACCAAAAAATATTAGTAAAGGCAAACTTTACCGTGTATACTGAACTTCGATTTGCTAGCCCTCCTAAGAGGGCCAGCCCTCTTGAGTGCGTTTACATGGGAAATTTCCAGCCCTCCTAGGCCAGATCTCGGGATGTCAATAGCGAGATCTCGCCTAGGAGGACCAGCCCTCTTGTCATGTAAACGCAAACAAATTTTTACAAGGAATTACGCTGAGAGGTGAGATCTCGGCAAATAAATGGATCTCCTTCATATAAACACCCCTTAGGCAAAATTAAAATAGTGTGAAATATATAATATATAGGATATAAAATTCATACCAGAATCAACCTCAAACTCCCTAAGGTCAAGACTTTGATGAAGATTTTCGAAATCTATCTCAACAGTTACTTGTTGACAGAAACCTGATGAAATAAAATTATGCTAATTTTAAAAAAGTTATTATGCAAACAATGTTGACTGGGATAAGCTTAACTCTTCTTTCTTGTCCGAGTCGGTCTTTAGTATTTTATTCTGGCTAACGCCAGACGATTTTATTCACCTCTGGAAAAGGAATGAGTTAAAGTCAATGCAATTTCTAACGTGGGTTGCCGGAAGGCCTTATAGTTGCATTTTTTGCAACTGGTCCCGGTTTGGTCTTAAAATGTATATATTCTACACTCGAATTTTCCTTCACTCAAAATCCTTAGAACACGCTATGTAATCGAGTGAAATGCTCAATATTACTTATAATATACCCAATTCCCTCCTGGCGTTGCCGCCTTATTACGCCCTCCGTGGCTCAGTGGTCAGAGCATTGCACTAGAATCGCAAGGTCGTGGGTTCATTTCCTGCCGGAAGGCCTTATTGTTGCATTTTTCGCAACTGGTCCCGGTTTGGTCTTAAAATGTACATATTCTACACTCGAATTTTCCTTCACCAAAAATCCCTAGAACATGCCTTATATTCTGCCTGTTAGTTCATTAGTTCGTTCGTTCTTTCCAGGAACTTCAAGGATCGTGGGAACTCTGAATAATTCATATGTTTCATACAACATCGTACGAAGGGCATTTTCCCTTCAACGTTGGGGGGTTGGCAAAAATGGTCCTGGCATCGGTTGGCCGATTGTATATTCTGAATGGAAACGATAGCATTGGTTAAAGTCAAGAACAACATTCTGGGTGTCATGTGACCAACCGATGCCAGGGCCATTTTCGCCGACCTCACAACGTGGAGGCAAAATGCCCTGGGAACGTTGATGTTTCTTACTGTTAGAGTTTACAAGAAAAGGTTGTAGCCATTGTACCTGTCAACCTGTCATCTCCCGTTGGTATCAGAGATTTGAAGAAGTTACTGACAGCCAAAAGAAATTGCTTAGAATAGCAGTCTTTAACCTTCGTATCAGAACATGCATTCAAACTGTCGAAGAAAAAGATACAGATATGTTGGCACTTAATTAAAATATATAAATAAATAAATAAATAAATAAATAAATAAATAAATAAATAAATAAATAAATAAATAAATAAATAAATAAAATTATTATATGGCACGGATTACTTCCGGTAAAATCACGCGCTGTGATTGGTTGCTGACGGGGCGAGATTTCTCCGTAATGCCCACGGGCATTATGAAAATTGTTAATACCCTACGATGGAAACAAACAAAAAATCCTAATAAGAGACTTTTATTGCCGAAAAACGGCGAAAATAGATGAAATAGGCGACGATGAACATTATAAAAGTAAATTCTAGTATCCAGACGAGAAAGAAACAGAAGAAAATAAAGCTAGTTCGGTGTTTTGACGAAGTTAAAGGAAGCGACGACCAAGAAATACAAGATTAATTTTGAAATAAAAAGTGCTTGATATAATAAACTACTTAATAACCTCGACCGTTCGGTCTTTACGGTAAAATATTAAACCTCGGTCTTGAGCGTATTAACCTCGCTGTCGCTCGGTCAATACAGCAAGACCGAGGTTTAATATTTTACCGTAAAGACCTCACTCGGTTATTAAGTAGTTAATAAATCTCACCTTAGTAAACCTGCCTTGATGGATAAATATTTGCTATTTATTTGGGTATGAGGTAAGTTCTTGTTGTCTTGTTCGAATTGCCTTAAAGTAGCATCTAAAATATCTAAAATTAAGAGAAATTGATTGTTGTTGCATCTAAAATATTTAAAATATAGAAAAATTGTTGATTGTGTATGACCAAACCAGTCACTTCGTATTTGTTTTTACTTTTGGTAATGTTGTTCATGAAAATGATGGTGGTAATGTAGGTAATAGTGGTTGTGATTGTGATGATGGTGGTAATAGTGGTAGTGGAGGTAATGGTGGTTGTGATTGTGATGGTGGTGGTGGTGGTAGTGATGCTGGTGGTGGTGGTGGTGGTAACTGTGGTGAGGGTAATGGTGGTAGTAATTGTGGTAACAGTGGTGGTAGTAATAGTGGTAGTAATAGACCTTTTCACTAATAGCGGTGCCATCTTGAATTCGCAATGCATTATGGTCTATCCAGGGTAACAAGCTCCATTAAAAGGGCGATTGCGTAGTGTTGAGACACAATGCGGTAATTTTTTCTTTATAAATACTTTCGTGGCAACAATATCTAAATATAATAATTGTCATATTGGTAAAAGCAACAATTCTCGGACGTGTAAGGATAGATTCATGGCAAATGTATCCTTATACGTACGAGAATTGAAGAAGAAGAAGAAGAAGAAGAAGAAGAAGAAGAAGAAGAAGAAGAAGAAGAAGAAGAAGAAGAAGAAGAAGAAGAAGAAGAAGAAGAAGAAGAAGAAGAAGAAGAAGAAGAAGAAGAAGAAGAAGAAGAAATACTTTATTTAACGAGGGTTAAATACATCATTACTGGTTTCCCAGTAGTTTTCATGATGGCCCCCATTGCTTTTACCAATATGACAACGATCATATCTAGACATTGTTGCCATGAAAGTGTTTATAAAGAAAAGAATTATCGCATTGTGTCTCAACACTACGCAATCGCCCTTTTAATGGAGCTTGTTACCCTGGATAGACCATAATGCATTGCGAATTCAAGATGGCGCCGCTATTGGTGAAAAGGTCCATTGCAATGGTGGTTACGGTGGTGGTAGTGATAGTGGTAATGGTGGTACATGTGGTGGGGCTAATGGTGGTAGTGATAGTGGTAATGGTGGCAATAGTAGTAGTAGTGATGGATAATGATGGTAACTGTAGTGGGAGTAATGGTGGCAGTATTGTAATGATGGTAACGGTGGTGGTAGTAATAGCGGTGGTGGTGGTAATGGGGGTGTCTTTGGTGGTTGTAGTGTAGTGATGTGGACACGAACTGACGTCACACGCCACGTGAGCGTGGATATATGAGTAAGGCATAAGGGAGTGTTGATTTAGTATTATTGTGAGTGTGAGTGAATAAAGAACGAGGTTTATATTTACTCATGGTGTGAATTCTATAACTGGCGACGAGGATCAAAATGGCTCAGCTAAATCTAGTCCCAACGTTACCGCAGTTTGATGCACATTCAGACCCTTCCTCGATCGCAACAAGGTGGAAAGACTGGCTTGAACAATTCGAGATTTTCACAGTCGCGGCCAAGATTGACGATGACAAACAAAAGAGAGCACTTCTGTTACACTTGAGCGGCCCAACGGTGCAAAAAGTTTTCAAAGGCTTGTCGGAGACTGGCGACGATTACGAAACCGCAGCGGCGAAACTAAATCTACATTTTGCTCCGAAGAAAAACGTTCGATATGAGCGCTATCACTTTAACCAAGCGTGTCAACAAGACGGTGAATCGATTGATCAATTTGCTTCGCGCCTTCGTAATCTTGCCGAAACCTGCGAATTTCACGCTGCAGACGATGCTATTGCCGACCAGATTCTAGCCAGCTGTAGTTCCACCCGATTAAAAGAGCGAATTCTTCGCGAAGACAAAGCGGATTTGGCCTTTATTCTGAAGCAAGGTCGCATTCTCGAATGTTCGAAACAACAAGCGTCTCAGATTACCGCCAAGAGCAAAAGTGCTGAAATCAACACGCTACGAACGACACGCAACAACGCGCCACCAAACCACGAATCCAGAACCAAATCGGAAGGCAAGTGCCGAAATTGTGGACAATCCTGGCCACACGAACCATCCAGACCGTGCCCAGCACTCGGCAAGACATGCCACGCTTGTGGTAAACACAATCATTTTTCAAGTGTCTGTCGTAGTAGTCGCAAGCCCTTTGGTCTACAACGTCGCACACAACGCCCGCGAAGACGCGAACAGCTCAACCAAGTCAACGAAGACGTTTTAGCTGATGAGCTATCGGAAGATGACGAAGGATATGTCTACGCTACAACGACCAAAGAACGCAAAAACAACCCCACATCTTCAAGCGAACGTGAAAGTATCAATGTTATTTCTCGACCACGACTTCCGGTTACAATTGGCGGGGTGAACGTTCTTGTTATGATCGATTCGGGTGCATCAGTCAATATCCTCGATAAGAAAGATTACAAGAGGATCGCCAAGCAAAACCGGCGTGTTCAGCTACAGAAAACAACTACACGGATCTATGCTTATGGTGCTACGACACCATTACCACTCCTGGGAAAACTCCAAGCGACTCTCGAAACTGCAAACGAGACAATTACCGGTACATTCTACGTTGTAAAAGGGTCATATGGCTCTTTACTGAGCCACGACACTTCAGTTGATCTCGGCCTCATCTCCGTTCCACGGTCTGTCAATGCTGTGACACCACAAGATCACCTTTCACAACTCCTGGATAATTACAAAGACATTTTTCAGGGCGTCGGCAAGCTTAAAGATTTTCAGTTCAAGATACACGTAGATCCATCAGTGCAGCCTGTTGCTCAACCACCACGACGCATTCCTTTTCACATCCGTAAACAAGTTGAACAGGAGCTTGACAATCTCGAGAAGCAGGGTATCATTGAGGCCGTCGAAGGACCGACGCCGTGGGTTTCGCCAGTGGTGGCATTTCCGAAACAGCACAACCCAAAAGAAATTCGTCTCTGTGTCGACCTCCGTCACCCTAACAGAGCTGTACAACGCCACTGCCATCCAACTCCTACGATTGATGAAGTTGCTAATGATCTAAATGGGGCCTGCGTTTTTTCCAAGCTGGATCTCCGTTCCGGTTACCATCAGATTGAGCTTGCACCGGAATCCCGATATCTTACTACTTTTGCTACCCACAAGGGACTTCGACGGTATACCCGGTTACTTTTCGGTCTGTCTTCTGCGTCGGAAGTTTTCCAACAAGTTCTCCAGCAGGCACTCCAAGGCATCGAGGGCGTAAAGAATATCTCAGACGATATTATTGTGTTTGGTCGCACCCAAGAAGAGCATGATGCCGCTTTAGCTACCACCTTTCAGCGTTTGCGCGAAAAAGGCCTAACTCTCAACGGTCCCAAGTGTGTCTACAACAAGGAGAATCTAGCATTCTTTGGTTATGTCTTCTCGGCGGAGGGAATGTCTGCTGACCCTAAGAAAGTTGCTGCCATTCGAGACGCAGCACCTCCAACAAATCCATCCGAAGTTCGAAGTTTCCTCGGTTTAACCGGATTTTGTTCGCGATTTGTCCCAAATTATGCCACTTTAACAGAGCCTCTGAAGCACCTCACCCGTAAAAGCGTTCACTGGAACTGGGGTACAGAACAGACTAACTCATTTACAGCCCTGAAAGAATGTTTGACCAGCAACAATGTTATAGCATACTTCGATCCTAGCAAGCGTACAGTTGCCACGTTTGATGCCAGTCCTTTTGGCTTGGGCGCTGTTCTCACCCAGTTTGACCAACAAGGAAACGAGCATGCAGTCGCTTACGCCAGCCGCACTCTTACAGAGGTCGAACGCCGTTACTCCCAAACTTAGCGTGAGGCGTTAGCCATTGTCTGGGGCTGTGAGCGGTTCCATCTCTACCTCTATGGCTCCCAGTTTGAAATTATCACCGACCACAAGCCGCTTGAGCTAATTTTTAACAATCCCAGCTCAAAACCGCCAGCTCGCATCCAGCGCTGGGCATTGCGCCTTCAAGCCTATATCTTCACCGTGAAATACAAGCCTGGTCCGACGAATATCGCTGATTACTTATCCCGGCATCCCTTACCTTCCCAGTCCGACCGAGAGCGCCAGGTTGCAGAAGAGTATGTAAATTATCTTGTGGGTCATGCCGTACCCAAAGCGATGACACTTCAAGAAATCGATCTAGCCTGCCAAGCCGATCCAGTTATGCAGCGTCTTCGTTTAGCCATCACCACTGACAAATGGCCTTCCCACGATCCTGCACTCGACCCGTTTAACAGAGTCAAGTTAGAGCTAACCGCTGCCAGTGATTCCAATATTGTCCTTCGAGGAACACGTATCGTCATTCCAAAATGCCTGCAATCACGTGCCGTAACCCTCGCACATGAGTCCCACCAGGGTATTGTCAAAACACAGCAGCTCTTAAGGGAAAAGGTATGGTATCCGGGTATCGACAAAGATGTGAAAACGGAGATCGAAAGCTGCATCCCCTGTCAAGCAACAGGTCCTTCCACAAAGCCTGAACCACTTCAGATGACCGACCTACCGCCAGCGCCGTGGTGCCGGGTAGCGACTGATTTCTGTGGTCCGTTCCCATCTGGCGAACACTTGTTAGTCGTCATTGACGAATATTCTCGGTACCCCGAAGTAGAAATTGTTCATTCCGTCTCGGCAGCATCAGTCCTACCAAAGTTTGACAGAATATTTGCCACCCATGGAATTCCGGAAGTAATTAAGTCGGATAACGGTCCACCTTTTAGCGGTCATGAGTTTGCAAAGTACGCAGAAGAAAAAGGCTTTCGGCACCAAAAGATTACACCCTTGTGGCCAGCCGCCAACGGGGAAGCCGAACGGTTTATGCGGACGCTGACCAAAGCCATCAAAACCAACTCAGTAGAAGGAAAAAACTGGAAGAAAGAGCTCCAGCAGTTTCTCCTCCAGTACCGCGCAACGCCGCACTCTACAACTGGGAAATCGCCTGCAGAGCTTATATTTGGTCGTCAAATCAGGACCAAGCTCCCTGAGATATCGCAGCCAGTTCCATCAGATGACGAAGTACGAACGAAAGATCGGCTAGCCAAAGAAAAGATGAAGACCTATGCCGACAAGCGGAACCATCACAAACCTAGCATCATCCGAGTCGGAGATATGGTATTATTCAAACAGAAGCGAAAGAACAAGTTGTCCTCTCGGTATAATCCTCAACCGGTACCGGTCATTCAGAAGAAGGGATCAATGGTAACCATCCAAAAACCTGACGGCTCAACATTTACTAGAAATACATCTCACGTTAAGAAGATTCCGATTCGGGCGACACAACGTTGGAGAAACATTTCAGAAGACAGTGAAGAAGAGGATGAAGACGAGCAAAACGATAACGACCTACAAATTCAAAACGAAGCTCCAGAGCAGCGTGGCCAGAACAGGCGGTCTGCAAGACAAAGACGGCGTCCGCAGTATTTTGGTGACTTTGTAATGGACTAGAAACAATCGGAACTTAGCATTATAAAGAACGAGAAACATTCGAAGCTATGTATGAACTAAAGTCCTATCCTTGTTGTGTTAAAGTTTAACTATAGAGATTAAATAAGTATCCCAAAAGAAAGGGAGAGATGTAGTGTAGTGATGTGGACACGAACTGACGTCACACGCCACGTGAGCGTGGATATATGAGTAAGGCATAAGGGAGTGTTGATTTAGTATTATTGTGAGTGTGAGTGAATAAAGAACGAGGTTTATATTTACTCATGGTGTGAATTCTATAGTGGTGGGGGTAATAATGGTAATGCTGGTACTACTATAATTACTACCATCATTATCACTAGTGATAGTGATGGTAGTGGCAACGATGATGATAACAGCGGTGATGATGATAATGACCATGGTATTAATGATAGTTATGAATATCTGGAACAAACATGTTCTACATTCAGATCTCCATCTACAGCGGGTGGACCAAAAAAAAGTGGCCATATGAAAGTATGATTAATGTGCATTGTATAACTTTTATTAGAGCACAGAAAAATATGTAAGATTATATATTTTTAGAATGCATGCGTCAAGATCTGCTTAAATATGATATCAAATTCTAATTTTATCCATTGATTTAAAAAATAATTTAATTTTTCATGACTTCCAATCTTGTAACAAATGAAGTGAATCTTAGTTCGACTTATTCCAATTGGACTTCAAAATGATTAATGGAGTTTGTATACTATGAAGGTGTTATAACAGTTGTTAGTATAAATTTACAAGTTTATAATGCAAATCCTCGAATTTCATTGGCTATTGCAGGAGTTTATAATTGGTGATATAAACCTCTGGGATATGCCAATGAAAGTCATTCTTTTAAAAAAAATGACCAATGACAAAATGCGTAGTATAGCACGAACAATGATCATTAGAGCCAGCGGTTGTTCTGTTAAGCAACAATGGCGCGGAAATTATAACGGAGTTTGCAAATAAAAGAAGAAATTGAACATTTAGGCGAAGCAATACGTTCTACAGAAAACAAAAACGGCTACAAAATGGTTAGAATGGAAATTATTAATGGTAAGAGCGTTAAATTGTTTATCTGTGTTCGTTTAAAACGAAATAACTGCAAACAAAACACATTTCAAAATTACGCTTGCTGTTGACAAGATTTCGTGATGTAAACTACATGCTAAATTAAATGTTTCTTTCAACTTTTTGTCACTTTTACAAATCAAACGAGTAGATATATATTGTTTCAATATTGTACATGAAAATCCATGCTAAATTATGCAAGAAAACTTTACTTTTCCATCAGTTACTGTATGGGCCAAGAGATGTCCGAAATGACTGTTGAACGTTTGTTGTTGGCAGTTAAAAAATGTATTAAACGAGCCTCAAAGAATATGTTATGGTCGAGAATTTATTTAACTTTTGCTGGTAAATTTATACTAAAACAATTAGACAACTCGCCCTCGTTTTCTATGAGCGATAGTCAACTCGGCTTCGCCTTGTTGACTATTCGCTCATAGAAAACTCGGGCTCGTTGTCTAATTGTCAATTATAATTGTTGCCATTTCACTTGATTTCACTACAGCTTCACAGCGTGGCATGCTTTCAAAGTTAATGTATTTTTTAAACCAATAACAAAATTATAAATGGATATCATATTTGAGCAGATATTGACGCATGCATTCTAAAATATATCACTTTACATTTATTTTTTTTATTTTTTTATTTACACTTTATTTAACGACGCTAGCCCCAACAACTACAAAAGTTGATTTCCACGGGGGGCGTCCATATAAAATATATTACAGAGAATATAAAAAGGAAGGAAACTAAGTCTACTACTATATGTACATCACTACTATAATTTACGATGGTGTGACCCAGATAAAGATATGATTAAAAAAAAATCCAGACTCGATTTTTAACATCGAATATTTTGTTTGATACAACTTTTCAATGAGTAAATTGATTGAGCTTGCTTAGCTTCAAGCGGAAGGTTATTCCAAAGATAAGCACCGCTATATTTAAAACTTCTTTTGAGAAATTCTCTATTTGGCTTTGGAAGGGACAGATCAGTTTGAGAATTTCTAAGATTATAATTATTTAGTAAAATATTCCTACTGATGAATGAATCTTTCAGAGTCGGTGCAGCACTATTACTCAAGACTTTATATAAGAATGTCGCCTTGGTTAAGTACCATCTTGTTTCCAAATTTTCCCAATCAAGAGATCGAAGAACGTCAGCAGATCTGATCTCGTAACTGGCGCCAGCTATTATTCTGGCAGCCCGATTTTGAAACCTTTGTAAGTTATCTCTCAGTGTTTTGTTACAAACTCCCCAAAGGGGAGAGCAGTAATCGAAGTAAGGCTGTATCAGAGCATTATAAATTGATATCAAAGTGTTTGCAGGAACATAGGGCTTGATACGCCTTAAAATTCCTATGCCCGCACCAACTTTTTTGCAAACCATTTCTATATGTTCATCCCAATTCAATGTTTCATCAAGTTTAACTCCCAAACACGAAATTGAGTGCACTCTGGAAATCAGTTGATCATTAATCATTACGGGGAACTCATTGTCAATTTTAGCAAGGTTATGATTTGATCCGACATACATTAATTTGATTTTTGTTGAATGATGCTGCAGTTTGTTTTTGACCAGCCATTGACTAACATTGTTTAAATCATGATTTAAATTAGCATTAAGTTCTACACAATCTTTCGCAGATGAATATATCTGTGAATCGTCAGCATATAAGCATGGGGTTGACTTCTCAAGACAATCAGGTAAGTCATTAATGTAGAGTAAGAACAATAAGGGACCCAATTTTTCTTTTCTCGAATAATAGTTATTCCACATTAACCATATTTTTAATGATGGCCACTTTTGTTGTCCACCCCCTGTATATTATGAAAAGAAAGTTTAGACCAATGCAATTCCTCCTTCTGTTTTTTTTCCTACCATCCTTTATATCCTGTTGTTATATACCAAAGACTTTCGTTTGCCAAAGATGAAATCCTATTGGTCAAATCATGGTCACGTGTTGTTCAACAAACTCAATGTTTCTTTCTGCCGAGGGAAACATTGCACTGTTTCCCTCTGACGTCAACAACGAAGAAGGAAACTTGTTTGCTATGAAATAATCCATTTTCCAAAGGAAAGAATATCTATACACACCTTCAAAGAAGGTCTGAAGAAAACCTGGATAACTTTAAAGCCGTTCTTTGTACTGTTGAGTCTGGTGTATTTGTTTAGTTGAATTGAAATTATTTACGAAGACAAGTCAAAGTGTTTTGGTTAAGTCTTTTTGCCTTTTGCAAGTTTCGAGTCAACTTGATATTTTGTATTTTAAAAGTCTTTGGTATATAACAAAACGCTTGTTGACTTTCGCCTCGGGAAACATCGAGTTTTACGGTCCCTCAGGTTCAATGTCACCCTCGGGCTAAAGCCCTCGGGTGACATTGAAGCCTTCGGGTCCGTAAAACTTGATGTTTCCCTCGGCGCCAGTCAACAAGTGTATAATGCTAACCTTCACGCTGATGTTTCAAAGCAACAAGGACATCCCACCAGTCCCATCCAGACATAAGGCAATATTCCAGTAAGTTGACCATCGCCATAGGAACTTGGACGTGATTGATAGCTGTAAATACCAAAGACAAAGTAAAATACAATGCAAACAGACCAACTTTCACAATCACAATTTATTATACATGGCTTTTGCTTCGCCTCCTGTTTTTAGCGTACGTTGGTTTTCAGATAGTGCTGTTCACCTTACCTTTTTGAGCTTGTTCGCCTTGCTTCATGTTTACACCTGTTAGACATTTATTTGCCTCGCTTAAAAATCCATGCTTATAGATAAACGACTTTCAAGAAAAACAACACTGTTTCAAGACGTATTATTATTCGAAATTTTCAAACGAACGCGCAAGTTATTTCAAATAGACCTTTCCGCATGAAGTGCGTGGATAACGCGTTGAGAGATTTGATTGGCTCTCGCAAAACTTCGGACATCCAAAACTTTGGACAGCTTTGGATATTAGCCAATCAGATTTGCCAAAGAGAAACATTTCACTTCATGCGGAAAGGTCTATTAAATCAACACAGAAATTTTTCCGGCCAAAACATAACCGTCCGTAAATAAAGTGCATTAACATCTCACGACCAAGAAGACAATACGCTTTTTCCTAGGCTTATCGGCAACCAATCAGCGTGAGCCAAAACTTGAAACAAGGTTAGCCCTATAATGATTGTGCGTATTGGTTTTTCTCCGATAAAGAAGGCTTAACCCTTTAAATCCTAGAACGGTTTGAGAGTTTAATGTGCTTATATGCGCACAAATAACGTACCATTGCTTGGTTGACACTTGAACAGATACATAGTACCACTGCCAGACATTCCGAGAATGCAGCATGAACATGGCGAGTACTGGAGGGACAGAAAAGCGTCGGAGTGACCGCAAAATGAAGTTTTTAGCCTCTTGGGTTCTGAAAGGAAAGTATAATTCAATTAAGTGAAATTCAGTAGAGTGGAGTGGAATGGAGTGAAGTGGAGTAAGGTGGAGTAGAGAGGAGTGCAAATTAAGTGGAGTAGAGGGCAGTGGAGAGGGGTGGAGAAGAGTGGAGTGGAGTGAAGTAAAGTAAAGTAAAGTAAAGTAAAGTAAAGTGAAGTGAAGTGAAGTGGAGTGGGGTGGAGTGGGGTGGAGTGGGGTGGAGTGGGGTGGAGTGGGGTGGAGTGGGGTGGAGTGGGGTGGGGTGGAGTGGAGTGGAGTGGAGTGGAGTGAAGTGAAGTGAAGTGAAGTGAAGTGAAGTGAAGTGAAGTGAAGTGAAGTGAAGTGAAGTGAAGTGAAGTGAAGTGAAGTGAAGTGAAGTGAAGTGAAGTGAAGTGAAGTGAAGTGAAGTGAATAATCATAAAAAAATCAGGATAGAAGGAGACAGAAGAGTAGATAAGATAAAGAAAAAGCATCGGACAAAAAACAATACATCACTATTATCAACTGCAGCAGCAGCAGCAGCAGCAGCAGCAGAAACAAAAACAATAACAATAACAGTAGCAGCCTCACCGTCATCACTACAACCACTAACAACAGCAACAACAGCAGCAGCAGCAACAACAACAACAACAACAACAACAACAACAACAACAACAACAACAACAACAACAACAACAACAACAACAACAACAACAACAACAACAACAACAACAACAACAACAACAACAACAACAACAACAACAACAACAACAACAACAACAACAACAACAACAACAACAACAACAACAACAACAACAACAACAACAACAACAACAACAACAACAACAGCAACAGCAACAACAACAACAACACCACTAATAACAGTAGCAGCAGCAGCAACAACATCATCATTATCATGAACAACATGACAACAGAATACTTACTGTGTGATAGTTCAGACAGATGACTAAAACTCTTCAATTCTCCCTCAATTTCTAAAGTCAAACTACAAGCAAACAGCAAAATACAGAATCAGAGGACAGCTCAGAAAATCTCAAGCATAACAAGTGGTCTCTTATCTGGGATAATAAGGAGCAGAAAACTACGAACTAGCTTAACCACCGACATAATGATTACGATATAGCAATCTATTACTCTACCTGTTCAGTGCTCTTAGGTGGCCATCAGCAAAGCCAAGCAGCAAGTTATATCTAGGGTACACATAACTTTGTACCTTGTCTGGATCAACAGGCAACCAAGGAACAGCAAGACTTGCAATGTGTTTCCTGACTGAGTGCTTACTGCAATAAACCCATTTCTGTCAAAAAAAAAGAATAAGTGATCAGAAAACAGACTAACAGTTACGAGTAATACATAACACAGGGGAGCATGGGTGGCGTGTGTTGTTAGGGCGCTGCCTCTCACCAAAAGTTAAGCCCGGTTAGACGGGGTTAGTACTTGGATGGGTGACCACTTGGGAATGATCCCGTTGTCGAGCTGGAACTAATGTGAGTAGAGTTGTAGTTGAGCTATCCTGTGCTTCGAGGGTATTTCGCCGGGTTCTTTGGTTTTCCTCCCCCCGTAAAATCAACACCTACATCATGGTAGTCATGTTCAATTGGGGCATTTCGCCCTGTTTGACCACCAGTTGCTATTGGCAACAAAGTTATTAAATCTAAATATTCTTTTGCAGTCCTTCGTATATCCTTTGTGTAGGTGATGGTAGTGGTGGTGATGCTGGGTGGCAGTGATGGTGGTGGTGATGTTAGTAGTGGTTATCATGGTGGTAATGCTAGTGGTGGTGGCTGTAATGATAGTGGTGATGGTGGTAGTGGCAGTGATCTTGGTGGTGGTGGTGGTGGTGGTGATGGGAGTGTTCACGCAGTCTGTAAACTGTCTAAACGTCATGGGTAACACATTTTCTATTGCAGTCCTTTATATATCGCCTGGTGTGGGTGATGGTGGTGGTGGTGATGTTGAGTTGTAGCGGCGGTGGTGGTAGTGGAGGCGATAGTGGTAATGGTGGTGGTGAGGTGATAGTGGTAATGGTGGTGGTGATCGTACTACTGGTGGTGGTGGTAATAGTAGTGGAGGTGATGGTAATGGTGGTGGTTATGATGGTGATAGCAGTGATATTTGGTGGTAGTGGTGGTGATGGTTTTAGTGTTCATGTCCTTTATGGGTAACAGATTTTCTATTGCCCCCAAACGGCGCATGGGTGAAGTGTTCTCGTAAGACGGATGTCAGGGTGAAGTGTTTTCGTAAGATGGATGTCAGGCCCAAGAGGGGAATTCTGTCACGAGCAGAAAGGTGCCTCTTAAAAGAGCGTTCTAATCAAGCAAGGTGCTTGCCTTTATCGGGTGCGGTTTCTTATGAGGTTGCTGCTTCTGACACAATTCGTGTAACTGTGGAAGTTCTTTTTTCAGATGCCATCTTTCAATGCACGACTCTAAAAGACCTGAATAAAAGAAAAACGACCTAAGAACTGGGGCAAGATTGCATTAACTCGACCGATCTCACAGCCGATTTGATTAATATTGAGCTCATCAACGTTATAACTCCGAGGCAAAAAATGAAGCCAGCTACATTACGTCGCTCTCTACGTTAGTCAGTATCTCGTACCCAGAGCCTGGAATCCCTTTGGTCACCACCTAACATGTTTTACAAAGCTCTCGACAAACTCGGACAAAGCGTTGCGATACGAATGGCCTTTCTTCGCTTTTCTCTAAATCGTCAACCGGACGAGAGTGTTTTCTATATGTCCGCGTCGGCAGTGATCGTTTCAGCCGCTCAGGTAAGAAATTGTACATCCTGCCAGGAATTTTGGCTAAACTACATCGACCTTGTATTCTCTGATATTATTTTAAAGTTCTAAGACCGAAACTGCGGAGAATTACCAGACGAGGCAGACGATGGATGTTTGTTTGGCGATGAGGCGACAATAATAATAGTTTTCAACCCTTTACTGGTCACAATTGCTTTTTGTCTACTTATTAATTTTACTCTAGCTAACGCCAGACAATTTTACTCGTCAAGGGGACAGCTCCCGGAAACCTGGCCAACAAAGGGCTAACTTATAAATTGTCGGGCGGCTGACGATAACAGTATTCATTGTAATGCTCATTGGATTACACTCTTAAAATAAGGTTTTTCTATCTATCTAAGCGCGATGACTGAAGTTAGAGTAGCAGATGTGGAAAATGGAGTTCACTGGTTTCACTAAATATTATGCCTTCACCACCGCACACTCGCATTACAATATCGTCAAAAAGACGAGAATATCTCGTACACTTAAGTTGGATAAAACTCGCCTCCACAACTAGAGCGATGGACCAGAATCCCAAAGGTGCGAGTTCAAATCCCGCTCGAATCAGCTGGAAATTTTTCGGTCGACTTTAGCAGTGTAAGAAATCATGAAAAATGTTCTCATGTTTCTCTGAGGATGATTCTGTAAAAGACAGGTTACCTTCATTGCAAATAACAACATGCGCTCCAGAATTTCTGTACACAAACTTGATATGGGTGATAGAGTACGCTGAAGAAAAAGGAAACATAGGTAGATTAATGATAAAACAACATAGATGAAATAATTAGTAAAATATAAAATATAAGTGCACAAAATGGAAAGAACAGACGGCAAAAGAGAAGAATAAAAGATATAAACGTAAGGAATGGAAAAGAAAACAAAAAAGGAAAAGAAAAAAAAGGAAAAAAGAAAAGAAGAAAAAAACAAGAAAGAAAAAAAAACAGAAAAGAAAGAGGAAAGTAAAAAAATGAAAAAAAAACAAATACAAATATAGACTGGGACTGGGAGTTGACTGGACTGGCCTGGACTGGACTGGCCTGACTGGAATGGAATGGAATGGAATGGAATGGGATGAAATGGAATGGAATGGGATAAAATGGAATGGAATGAAATGGAATGGGATGGAATGAAATGGAATGGGATGGAATGAAATGGAATGGGATGGAATGAAATTAAATGAAATGGAATGGATGAAATGAAATGAAATGAAATGGAATGGAATGGAATGAAATGGAATGGAATGAAATGGAATGGAATGAAATGAAATGGAATGGAATGAAATGGAATGAAATGGAATGGAATGGAATGGAATGGAATGAAATGAAATGGAATGAAATGAAATGGAATGGAATGAAATGGAATGAAATGAAATGGAATGGAATGGGATGGACTGGACTGGAATGGAATGAAATGGAATGGAATGGAATGGAATGAAATGGAATGAAATGGAATGGAATGAAATGGAATGGAATGGGATGGGATGGAATGGAATGGAATGAAATGAAATAAAATGGAATGAAATGAAATGGAATGAAATGGAATGAAATGAAATGGAATGGAATGGGATGGACTGGAATGGAATGGAATGGAATGGGATGGAATGGAATGAAATAAAATGAAATGGAATGGAATGGAACGGAACGGAACGGAACGGAACGGAACGGAACAGAACAGAACAGAACAGAACAGAATAGAATAGAATAGAATAGAATGGAATAGAATAGAATAGAGAAAAGTAAAGCAAAAACGTAAAATAGAAAACTAAAAAACATCCAACCTCGCGTACAGTTAACAACTCGGTGACAACTTACGATAAGAAGACGTGTTGGAGTTTGGTGATAATGTCTGCAGAGTAGAACACTTGATGCTAACAGAAGCTGATTGATAAAGTTAAGGAAACAAATGTGGAGAAAAACATGAGGGAACAAAAGTACAAAAAATAGGGAATTTAGAATAGAATAAAGAAGATGAGAAGAAAACATGGAAAGCAATGGAAACTAAAAAAAAAAAAGGGGAGAAAAAAAAAGATTCAGAAGAAATAGAAAAGGGAGCAAAAATAAAGGACAGGAGAAACAACCTTGTTCCCAGGGCCTTTTTGAATGGGAGGGCGGGAAACGGCCCTGGCATCGGCTGATCACAGCACCCCAAAACACTGGATGTAATAACTTACAGTTGCAATTCATCTTAGTATGCAAAATAATTCTGAGTAAGGCAGTCCCGTGGGAAAAGTTCATTGTAATGGCGGTCCCGTTGAAGCTATTTAATCATAACTGGCACAAAATTATGCATAAATATGTTTCACGAGGACGTTTAAGAAAAGCAATCAACCAATGAAAATACAGAATCCACCAGCCGATGCCAGGGCTTTTTTCCGCCCTACCAATTTCAAAAGGGCCCTGCGAAGGGGGTTGGAGGAGATATAGAAAGAAAAGAAAGAAAAAATTGAAAAAAGAAAAGAGGTTTAAAATATAACATGCCTCAAACCGTGTTTTTAAAATTAAAAATAGGTAAAGAACGGTTTTCTGTTTGATTGGTCTAGCAGTCAAATGACCCGTATATCATATAATATAAATTCCGATATGTAATTTTTTGTTTTTAAGGTACTAATAAACTTTTAAAAAATTAGGAATCTAAAAAAAGAGGAAATGAAAGAGACAGGAAAAAAGAAGAGCAAAGAAAATAAAGACAGAACAAAAAAAGAGAAATAAAAAATAAAAAACCCCAAAAGATGTAGAAACAAAAGCAATATGGAAAAGTTAGACAGACTTCATTTTCCCTTTCGTTCACAGTTAAGGATACCGTTCGATGTACAATGCAAGGAGACTTTATAAAACCTTGCTACAGAACCAACCAAGCTATCAGCTAGACCCAATATGACACAACCATCTGAAAATAGTTATAAAACAATAGAAATTTTTAAGTGCTACGTAGTCAGTGATTTAGATAGAGCAAAGTGAAAAGGTTGTAAACTGCTATACGAATAGTTTTGATAACGAAATACTGACATTTCGAGCGGAGACCTTCATCCAGTGGCGGCGCCAGGGTGATACAATTGGGGTGGACAAAGCGAGCGCTAAAGGCGCGAGAAACGTCTAGGGGTGTCCAGGGCCATGCTCCCCTGGAAAATTTTGGAATCTAGAGTCCCTGAAACGCCATTTCCTGCACTTTGAGGGGTGATTTTACAGAATTCTGAAGGTTAAAAGACGTCTTCAAAAACTCATTAATAATTCATGAGGAAACCACGAAAAAAAATCATGACCGTATCGTATCTTTATATGTGATAAAGATTTCTCCTGATTTACATAAACTTTAGCTTTGATTTTCTCGGCTTAGACAAGGTTATTTTTCAAACTAACTCCGCCAATCAACTTACCAAGTGGTTCGTTTTTGAAGCCGTATAATAAACTCGCAGTTCGTGTTTTATCAGATATAAAAACACTCGGCTTCGCCTCGTGTCTTTATATCTGATAAAACACTCCTGCTCGTTTATTATATAGTACATAAAAAAATGCGCAAAAGAAAACACATTTTAGGACTTTGAATATATTAATTCCATATTATCTCGATGAGGCGATTACGAAATTTCGTATCAGCGGAGGGGATGCGACCGAGCGTACTTTGTGTAACCCTTCATGAAATGCAATAGTACTGCAGACCGTTCTCGGTTCTCCTACCAACGCCGGAGTGATAATCAGCCGTGAGCGCCACTGACAAATAATATTATAGCCACAATCTTAAAAAGTCTCAATACTATGTTCTCTAGCATCTGCATTGTTGCAGTCTAAAAGAACAGTTGTGAACGTTGTGAAGAAGACAAGATTGTAGACATGTAGAAATCAACTTTATTTTGAAGTTTCAAAAAAATACAAAAATTATCTTACAAATCATGATCAAACTCTAGTTTTCATAGTTGTCACTTTATATAAACAAACAGTTACCAAGCTACAGCTGTAGCCAGCCATCGGGCTACATTCATTGAGGGAAGTTCTTCCCATGAATAGCGATCAAAACTGAATGACTCAACTGACTTGAGGTAGTTTCCTTGCTCATTTCGCCCACCCATTACAACAATGGCATTCCCAGTAACAACCGCCGCACATACTTTCCTCTTATATTTCATTGGAGGTAACATATGACTCTTTTCTGACTGAACATTATAAATAACAACAGTATTTAACGCTTTACCATCTTTGTCAGCACCACCTATTACAATTACATTGTCACCCCAACTTACTGTTGCCATTTCACACACAGCAAAAGGAAGTGGCGCCATTTGCTTACATTGGTTCTTGTTAATATCGTACATTAGGACGCTATCAACACTATCTTTATAGCGGCCAAATTTCATTCCTCCAACCATAAAAATTTTGTCGTTGAATAATTCTGCGCCATGATCCCCTCTGGGTTCTGGCATTCCGGTTAACAACTTATTGGTATAAGGAGGATCAAGTGAAACTTCATGAATACTGTCAGAGTATTTCCCGCCATCAAACCCTCCTATCACTATCAACCGTCCATTGTAAACTACACTGCTGTGTCCACACAACTTGCTAGGAAGTTTGGCAGGAACGCCACACCATTGTGCGGAATCCATAGTAGGGTAAATGGCCAGACTTTCCATGCTATCAGTATGAAAATGTTCAGTCAACCCTCCCGTGACAGTAAAGCGACTTTTATAAACAAATGAAGATGCTCCGTAGCGACAATCTTTCATTGGCTGCAGTGGCACCCACGACCTCCTGGACAAGTCGAACATTTCCACAGAATTTTGCTTCCAACCACCTGCAACAACTACACTACTTTTCATATTTGTTGCATCACTTTTGGTTGCTTCACTTTCTTTCATCATTTTCTCTTGCACAGTTTGAATACCACGCATTTGATCTGGTAGTGTTGCCAGCTGATCAAGCTGTTCCTTGATTTCCGTCATATTCTTCTTAATGTCGTCGATTTCGTCGAGTTTAATAAGTTTGTCATTTACTGTCTTCAAATTCTTCTTAATGTCCTCCATTTCATCAAGACTAATAAGTTTGTCATTCACTGCCTTCAAGTTCATCTTGACTTCATCCATTTCCTTGCTTATCTCAGCGCAATTATGGCATTGTACTTTTCTGAATTCACAAACTTCTGTCTCGTGGTGAATTTGATCTCGTTTGTTGATCTCCACAAGACATCCTTCGTTGGAACACACCACTGGAGTAAACCCACAATCTTTGACGTGACTTTCAAGATCTCCCAGCTGCACGAAGTCACGACAACCTCTGTTGAAATAATCACAACGAATATTGAACTCAGACAGACACCCCCTCACGAATCGTGGAGCTTGATTTAATGTTTCCAAAGTGAGTTCTTCCATACAGGAAGGACATGTCTGCGAATTCGTCAGATGGCGAGTGATGCAAGGGCGACAGAAAAAGTGTTCATTTCTCTGACACATTACGGGATCTTTGAAGACGTTGAGACAAATTGGGCAATGGTAGTTTTGACTAACGGCATTCTCAAACCGATCTACCTCGTAACCTTGCTCGTAGGACTCCATTTTCAACGCGTTCTGCTTTCTTAATATCAAAGCTAGGTTGCCCTGTTCACAGTAGAGGTCTGTACTACAAACTGATAGAATATCGTTGACTGAAGAACTCGTCTAGAGCAACAGACGAAGACCTTCGCCTTCGACATGTTGTTTCACTTTCACTTTGCCACGTCACTATAATTTGACAGAATTTGAATACAAGAGAATCTCGTGATCGAAAGGTCGTGACCTCATCTTCTTCTCCCAAATAATTCAAACAACAGGAGTCTGCATGAAGTCATGAACGATTAAATCACCCGATTCGTAGTTATACAGACTATACAGTTCCACCCACGACCTACATAAATTTACTCGGAATGTAGTCGTTTCGTCCCTAAACTGCTTTGTTCCACTGAAGTCAGTTCATTTATATAATATGTTTTATAGAATAAAAACACTTGAATAGCAATCGCTCATTGAAAGAGTAATGGTTGAGTACTCCCAGTTTAAAAACTAGAGTGCTGCGTAGGCAGTGTTTTGAATACAAATCACAATTGACGAAATATAGTAAGGTTTGACAATGAGTACTGCCGAAATTATTGAACAAAGAAAAACGTAGGTGTTTCTCTGTGTTTCTCTGACGAAGGACCTTCGCTCGAAAAACTATGTTCAATAATTTCGACAGTACTCAAACCTTACTAGGGTTAAGGTGGCTCCATACAGTTTCTTGAAAAATAGAAAATACAAGTTTGAGAGTCCAAAACACGTGATTAAGCAATTCGGAAGAAGATTAAAACTAAATTTTATGCATAGTTAAACAGCCTGACAATCAAAAACTGCCAGCAAATAAATAGCAACAGTTGTTGCTATGGCAACAATGACGTTTCAAAATGGCTGCCAATTACCCTTCAAACTAATTTAATTCGGGAAAAACTTTGGTGACCCCCAATTTTTTTTTCATTAAAACTTTTCTTGAAGTATGGGTAACCAATTGGCCGATTTAAAAAAAATTCTGTAGAACGACATTTTTTAAAAATTAACAAACATGATTTTTCCAAAAGAAAAATATTCGTTCCACAGAATTTTTTTAAAATCGTCCTATTGATCACTCATACTTCAAGAAAAGTTTTAATGAAAAAAAAATGGGGGTCACCAAAGTTTTTTTCCAATTAAATTAGTTTGAAGGGTAATTGGCAGCCATTTTGAAACGTCATATTGTTGCCATATTGTTGCCATAGCAGCAACTGTTGGTATTTATTTGGTAACAGTTTTTGATTGTCAGACTATTTAGCTATGCATAACATTTAGTTTTATTCTTTTTTGGAATTGTTTATGTGTGGGTTAAAGGGTTAAAGGAGATAGTTTTTAATCTGGAATACTCGGAATAACCCGAATATGATGGTAAAGATTTAAGGTCAAAATTATTTTCGATTGATTTTGATGGGGTTTTATTTTTATCGAAGCACCCTGATTTAGGTTGTAGAAAAACCGTTGCTCTTGAAAATCTGAGAATATACGAGAGCTTATGACGTAAACGAGATATAACACATCACGTCAAATGAGGTAAACAAATGTCCTCAAATATCTTTCTTAGATAATAAGAGACAGGGCAAAATTACTTGAATACGATTGGCTAATTAAGAGGGCATTTTCTTGTAATTCAGGGCAAAATTACTTGCACTTGATTGGTTCCTTGATCAGCACTACTTGCATGCGATTGATCGCTTTGTTACTTAGCAACAGTGAACCTCAGAGGACTGACCTTTTTTCAACAAATCTGCAAGGTTTTTCGGTCTGAAAATGCTTTTTTGTTTACTTTGAACTAATTTAAACTATTGAAGGAGTGCAAGCTATATTAGTGAAACTGAATACACTAGAAAAAGTACGGACTTTTGCCTGTGTTTACAAAAAGAAAGCAACAAGCACAGCGATAGAGCGAGGAAAATTGGAATGTTGCCGAGCACCGACCGTGGTAAGGTATATACATGGGGTAGTTTACACTATACCGTACCCGAGTCATCACTGTGTCGGGTTAGCGTATAAAGCTAGGCAATAAACACGTTAGTGGGTCGGTAAGCGTATAGAATAAGCGGTAAACACAGTTAATGATTGGCGTTAGGGTTTTTTTTGGGCTAGGTCATCAAATTAATCTCGCTTGGTGGCATAGGAATCGCTGAATTACTCGGGTACGGAAAGTTGTAAAATTTCCGGTATATGTACTTCGAAATTTATGGACATAACAGCTCTTGAATAATTTTGCCCACTAATTATTAACATATAATCGCATGAGTTCTTGTAAAATTAAAGTTTAATTTCACGAGTGTTTTCAAAATCTTAAATCTTCGCGACTTGGGCAATTTTGTAAAATTTTGAAAACACACGTGAAATTAAACCTTAATTTTTCCTCAACCCCGTGCGATTACCTATACAAATTTAGTAGAAAGTCGACGAATTGATATACATTATGGAGACAAAATATTTTCATATCTACGTGTGTTTACATTCTAAGTCTACAAGGGCGGCGAAACAGGAAGGCTATAGTCCTCCCAATATCTGATAAGGAAGTACCCCCCTAATATCGCTGGAGATAGAAACAGGAAGGCTATAGTCCTCCCTAATATCTGATAAGGAAGTACTACCCCCCCCCCCCCCCCCCCTAATATCGCTGGAGATAAGTCAAACGACAACTCATCAAACATAGAATTAAATAGCGGGTAGCTCCTCCAACATAGACATCTTCCGCCGACATTTTAAGTCTATTCGTTGTTAATATACATGTTCTCATACAGCTATGTTCTCTAGCATCTGCACTGTTGCAGTTCTGAAAGAACAGTTGTGAACGTTGTGAAGAAGACAAGATTGTAGACATGTAAAAATCAACTTTATTTTGAAGTTTCAAAAGAATACAAAAATTATCTTACAAATCATGATCAAACTCTAGTTTTCACTATTGTCACTTTATAAATACAAACAGTTACCAAGCTACAGCTGTAGCCCGCCACCGGGCTTCATTCATTGGGGGGAGTTCTTCCCATGAATAGCGATCAAAACTGAATGACTCAACTGATTTAAGGTAGTTTCCTTGCTCATCTTGCCCACCCATTACAATAATGGCATTCCCAGTAACAACCGCCGCACATCCACTCCTCTTATATTTCATTGCAGGTAACATATGACTCTTTTCTGATTGAACATTATAAATAACAACAGTGTTTAACGCTTTATCATCTTTGTCAACACCGCCTATTACAATTACATTGTCACCCCAACTTACTGTTGCCATTTCACACACAGCAAAAGGAAGGGGCGCCATTTGTTTACATTCGTTCTTGTTAATATCGTACAATAGAACGCTATCAACCCTATCTTTAGAGTTGCTGGATTTCCTTCCTCCAAGAATAAAAATCTTGTCATTGAATAATTCTGCGCCATGATACAGATTGGGTTCTAGCATTCCGTTTAACAACTTACTGGTATAAGGAGGATCAAGTGAAACTTCATGAATACTGTTGGAGTATTTACCTGCACTGGCATCATACCCTCCTATGACTATCAACCGTCCATTATAAACTACACTGCTGTGTCCTTGCAACTTGCTAGGAAGTTTGGCAGGAACGCCACACCATTGTGCGGAATCCTTAGTGGGGTTAATGGCCAGACTTTCCATGCTATCAGTAATACCATGTTTAGTGAACCCTCCCGTGACAGTAATGCAATCTTTATAAACAAATGAAGATGCTCCGTAGCGACATTCTTTCATTGGCTGCAGTGGCGCCCACAACTTCCTGGACCAGTCGAACATTTCCACTGAATTTTTCATCCGATCACCTGCAACAACTACGCTACTTTTCATATTTGTTGCATCATTTTTGGTTGCTTCAATTTCTTTTATCATTTTCTCTTGCACAGTTTGAATACCACGCATTTGATCTGGTAGTGTTGTCAGCTGTTCCTTGATTTCTGTCAAATCCTTCTTAATGTCCTCGATTTCGTCAAGTTTGATTAATTTGTCATTTACAGCCTTCAAATTCTTCCTAATGTCCTCCATTTCATCAGGCCTAATAAGTTTGTCATTCACTGCCTTCAAGTTCATCTTTACTTCATCCATTTCCTTGCTCATCTCAGCACAATTATGACATTGTACCTTTCTGAAATCACAAACTTCTGTCTCGTGGTGAATTTGATCTCGTTTGTTGATCTCCACAAGACATCCTTCGTTGGAACACACCACTGGAGTGAACCCACAATCTTTGACGTGACTTTCAAGATCTCCCAGCTGCACGAAGTCACGACAACCTCTGTTGAAATAATCACAACGAATATTGAACTCAGACAAACACCCCCTCACGAATCTTGGAGCTTGATTTAAGGTATCCAAAGTGAGTACTTCCATACAGGAAGGACATGTCTGCGAATTCGTCAGATGGCGAGTGATGCAAGGGCGACAGAAAAAGTGTTCATTTCTCTGACACATTACGGGATCTTTGAAGACGTTGAGACAAATTGGGCAGTGATAGTTCTGACTAACCGCATTCTCAAACCGATCTACCTCGTAACCTTGCTCGTAGGACTCCATTTTTAACGCGTTCTGCTTTCTTGATACCAAAGCTAGCTTCCCCTGTTCACAGTAGAGGTCTGTACTACTAACTGATAGAATATCGTTGACTGAAGAACTCTTCTAGAGCAACAGACGAAGACCTTCGCCTTCGACATGTTGTTTCACTTTCACTTTGCCACGTCACTATAATTTGACCGAATTTGAATACAAGAGAATCTCGTGATCGAAAGGTCGTGACCTCAACTTCTTGTCCCAAATAATTCAAACAACAGGAGTCTGCATGAAGTCATGAACGATTAAATCACCCGATTCGTAGTTATACAGACTATACAGTTCCACCCACGACCCACATAAAGTTAACCGGAATGTAGTCGTTTCGTCCCTAAACTGCTTTGATCCACAAAAGTCAATTCATTTATATAATATATTTTATAGAATAAAAACACTTGAATAGCAATTGCTCATTGAAAGAGTAATGGTTCAGTACTCCCAGTTTCATTAAAAAGTTGAATGCTGCGTAGGCAGTGTTTTGAATACAAATCGAAACTGACGAAATACAGTAAGGTTTGAGTAGTGCCAACATTATTGAAGTATAATAGTTCAAATACGAGACGGAGGACTTTACCGGGATTTCAAAGTCCGAGTGCTTTTTGAAAAGGCGAGCCAAAGGCGAGCCTTTTTAATGCACGAGGGCTTTGTAATCCGGTAAAGTCCGACGTCGAGTATTTGAACCGACTTCTCAAACTCAAAAGTCCGAAGATACCTTTGAAACGTAATATAATTTGCCTTATTTCAAAGTCCCAAGACTTTGAAAACCTATTTTGCATTATTTCAAAGTACAGTAGTACTTTTCCTCATTCAAAGCACTGATTAAACATTAATTTCTTTTGTTTTTGGTTCATGAATTATTAGTGAGTTTGAGAACGTAGTTTCTAACAGGCTTCGAAATAAGTGCCGGTCACCGGTCACTGACCGGTAAAATTTTACAGTTTGACGGGCAAATACCATCGCTTGGTGGACATGCATGACCGGTGAATTTTTGAATCCAAGTGAGAGCGAATGTGTCAAATTGTAATACGATATGCTGGCGTTGCGGCGTTGTGCCTATATACAAATATAATTCATAATCTATATTATAATACCTTTATCTGTCTGTGTGTGCGTGTTTGTTTATCTCACCGTCGTTACCTAAAAACTCGAAAACGGTTACGCCGTTGGCCCGTTGTATATTATTGTTTCGAGCCACGCGAACGACGAGCGCAAATAAGTATAACTAAAAATGACCTGTAAAAATTCCGCTGTGACCGGCAAATTTATTGAGCCGCCGGTCATAGTGACCGGTATACGTTTCAAATTTATTTCGAAGCCTGGTTTCTAACGTTTCAAGCGAAGGCCCTGTCAGAGAAAAACGTGTTGAGAAACGTGCTTCTCTGTGTTTCTCTGATGAAAGGCCTTCGCCCGAAACGTTAGAAAACTACGTTCAATAATTTCAGCAGTACCCAAACCTTACTATATTTTGATTTGTAGTTCAACACTGTATTTCAACATTTGTATTTCACTGTTTTGAATATACTGTAGCACAGCGAAAAAATGGTAAACTGCCAAGAATTTTAAGAACGGCAAAATACTGACGTTTCGAGCGAAGCCTTTTACCAGAATAACATTTAACCACATATACTAGTTCAACTGATTAAGATAAAAGTATAAATATTTGTAACTAAATTAATAAAATATCATTATTAACTTCTCCAGATTGCTGGTTTTGACCATAAGAATTACTCAATCTCAAAAAATATGTTTACCAGCATTTTCTCACTCTCGCGCTCCTAGTCGCACTTTGGTTACACCATTGGACGGACTAAACAGTGCGGTATATAAGACAGTAGAATACATGCCTGATATATACAGCTATGTTCTCTAGCATCTGCACTGTTGCAGTCTGAAAGAACAGTTGTGAACGTTGTGAAGAAGACAGGATTGTAGACATGTAGAAATCAACTTTATTTTGAAGTTTCAAAAGAGTACTATCCGTTAAGGCGTTAAGTTCTCTATATTAACCAGATTAACCTATCGTCTGGAGAACTACTGATCAGGCTATTCTGGAGTATTTCAGAAATTATTTTTATTCCGGAATAATCCATGACAAACTCGCCTTAAAGCTCGACTAAACAGAAACTATTTTCCTTCTTTATTTAAGAATGCGAATATGATGGTAAAGATTTAAAGTTAAAATTATTTTCTACTGATTTGGATGGGGGTTTTTATCGAAGCACCCTGAATTCAGATTGTAGAAAAACCGTTGCTCTTTGAAAATCTGAGAATATACGAAAGCTTATGACGTAAACGGGATATAACACATCACATCAAATGAGGTTAACAAATATCCCCCGGGAACATATTTCCTATAGGAAATTTAGTAGAAAGTCGACGAGTTGATATATGCATGGAGACAAAATGTTTTCATATCTATGCGTGTTTACATTCTAAGTTACAAGAACGGCGAAACAGGAAGGCTATAGTCCCCCCTAATATCTGATAAGGAAGTAACCACCCTTAATATCGCTTGGAGATAAGGGTCATCTGATTCTCTGTTTGATGAGTTAGTTCCTCCAACATAAAACTTCTTTCACCGCCAGTTTAAGTCTATTCGTTTTTAATATACGTGCGCTGATACAGCTATGTTCTCTAGCATCTGCACTGTTGCAGTCTGAAAGAATAGTTGTGAACGTTGTGAAGAAGACAAGACCGTAGACATGTAGAAATTAATTTCATTTTGAAGTTTCAAAAGATTACAAAGAATATCTTACAAATCATGATCAAACTCTAGTTTTCATAATTGTCATTTTATATATACAAACAGTTACCAAGCTACAGCTGTAGCCCGCCACCGGGCTTCATTCATTGGGGGAAGTTCTTCCCATGAATAGCGATCAAAACTGAATGACTCAACTGATTTAAGGTGGTTTCCTCGCTCATCTCGCCCACCCATTACAATAATGGCATTCCCAGTAACAACCGCCACACATCCTTCCCTCTTATATTTCATTGCAGGTAACATATGACTCTTTTCTGATTGAACATTATAAATAACAACAGTGTTTAACGCTTTATCATCTTTGTCAACACCGCCCATTACAATTACATTGTCGCCCCAACTTACTGTTGCCATTTCACCCGCAGCAAAAGGAAGTGGCGCCATTTGTTGACATTGGTTCTTGTTAATATCGTACAATAGGACGCTATCAACCCTATCTTTAGAGCTGTTGGATTTCCTTCCTCCACGAATAAAAATTTTGTCATTGAATAATTCTGCACCATGATCCCTTCTGGGTTCTGTCATTCCGGTTAACAACTTACTGGTATAAGGAGGATCAAGTGGAACTTCATGAATACTGTCAGAGTATTTCCTGCCATCAAACCCTCCTATCACTATCAACCGTCCATTATAAACTACACTGCTGTGTCCACACAACTTGCTAGGAAGTTTGGCGGGAATGCCACACCATTGTGCGGAATCCATAGTGGGGTTAATGGCCAGACTTTCCATGCTATCAGTATGACCATGTTCAGTGAACCCTCCCGTGACAGTAAAGCGACTTTTATAAACAAATGAAGTTGCTCCGTAGCGACATTCTTTCATTGGCTGCAGTGGCGCCCACGACCTCCTGGACCAGTCGAACATTTCCACAGAATTTTGCATCCAACCACCTGCAACAACTACGCTACTTTTCATATTTGTTGCATCACTTTTGGTTGCTTCACTTTCTTTCATCATTTTCTCTTGCACAGTTTGAATACCACGTATTTGATCTGGTAGTGTTGCCAGCTGTTCCTTGATTTCCGTCAAATTCTTCTTAATGTCCTCCATTTCATCAAGCTTAATAAGTTTGTCATTTACTGCTTTCAAGTTCATCTTTACTTCATCCATTTCCTTGCTTATCTCAGTACAATTATGACATTGTACCTTTCTTAATTCACAAACTTCTGTCTCGTGGTGAATTTGATCTCGTTTGTTGATCTCCACAAGGCATCCTTCGTTGGAACACACCACTGGAGTGAACCCACAATCTTTGACGTGACTTTCAAGATCTCCCAGCTGCACGAAGTCACGACAACCTCTGTTGAAATAATCGCAACGAATATTGAACTCAGACAGACAACCCATCACGATTCTTGGAGCTGGAGTTAATGTTTCCAAAGTCAATTCTTCCATACAGGAAGGACATGTCGGTGAATTTGTCAGATGTCGAGTGATGCAAGGGCGACAGAAAAAGTGTTGGTTTCTCTGACACATTACGGGATCTTTGAAGACGTTGAGACAAATTGGGCAATGGTAGTTTTGGCTAACCGAAATCTCAAACCGATCTGCCTCGTAACCTTGCTCGTAGGACTCCATTTTTAACGCGTTCTGCTTTCTTAATACCAAAGTTAGGTTCCCCTGTTCACAGTAGAGGTCTGTACTACTAACTGATAGAATATCGTTGACTGAAGAACTCTTCTAGAGCAACAGACGAAGACCTTCGCCTTCGACATGCTGTTTACTTTCACTTTGCCACGTCACTATAATTTGACAGAATTAATTTGAATACAAGAGAATCTCGTGATCGAAAGGTCGTGACCTCAACTTCTTGTCCCAAATAATTCAAACAGGAGCCTGCATGAAGTCATGAACGATTAAATCACCCGATTCGTAGTTATACAGACTGTACAGTTCCACCCACGACCTACATAAATTTAATCGGAATGTAGTCGTTTCGTCCCTAAACTGCTTTGATCCACAAAAGTCAGTTCATTTATATAATATATTTTATAGAATAAAAACACTTGAATAGCAATCGCTCATTGAAAGGGTAATGGTTGAGTACTCCCAGGGGCGTAGGAAGCAGTGTTACTTTGGGGGGGCTACTTGAGTTTGTGTAATGCGCATTCGCGGCTTTGCCACAAATCCGCCTAGGGGGTCCACAACTAGTTTTCAGCTTCAGAAAAATGGTCACATAGCATGGGGGTTCTACTTATGCCCTGTACGTACTGGGTTCTACTGCAGTCCAGGCCCCTCGCGTCCCTGCCTGGTGATGCCTGCAGAGAAATAGATTTCGGTCATATGACGAATTTCCCGTTCTGTACGAAAGAAATTGATATTTTTATGGTGTTAGGAGGATTTATTTTTTATTTTTATAAATTATTACCAACGATCTCTTTAACTCATTTAATCTCAAACCGTAGTTGGGCAAAATATTGGGGGGCTAATATCAGCAAGATAAAATATTGGGGGGGGGGCTGCAGCCCCTTAGCCCCCCCGGTTCCTACGCCCTTGAGTACTCCCAGTTTCATTAAAAAGTAGAATGCTGCGTAGGCAGTGTTTTGAATACAAATCGAAACTGACGAAATATAGTAAGGTTTGAGTATACTGCCGAAATTATTGAAGTAATAGTTCAAATACCGAGACGGAGGACTTTACCAGGATTTCCAAGTCCGAGTGCTTTTTTAAAAGGCGAGCCTTTTTAATGCACGAGGGCTTTGTAATCCCGGTAAAGTCCGACATCGAGTATTTGAACTGACTTCTCAAACTCAAAACTCCGAAGATACCTTTGAAACGTAATATAATTTGCATTATTTCAAAGTCCCAAGACTTTGAAAACGTATTTTGCATTATTTCAAAGTACTAGTACTTTTCCCCCGATTTCAAAGCACTGATTAAACATTAATTTCTTTTGTTTTTGGTTCATGAATTATTAGTGAGTTTGAGAACGTAGTTTCTAACAGGCTTCGAAATAAGTGCCTGTCACCGGTCACTGACCGGTAAAATTTTACAGTTTGACCGACAAATACCATCGCTTGGCGGACAAGCATGACCGGTGAATTTTTGAATCCAAGTGAGAGCGAATGTGTCATATTGTAATACGATATGCTGGCGTTGTGGCGTTGTGCCTATATACAAATATAATTCATAATCTATATTATAATACCTTTATCTGTCTGTGTGTGCGTGTTTGTTTGTCTCACCGTCGTTACCTAAAAACTCGAAAACGGATACGCCGTTGGCCCGTTGTATATTATTGTTTCGAGCCACGCGAACGACGAGCGCAAATAAGTATAACTAAAAATGACCGGTAAAAATTCCGCTGTGACCGGCAAATTTATTGAGCCGCCGGTCATAGTGACCGGTATACGTTTCAAATTTATTTCGAAGCCTGGTTTCTAACGTTTCGAGCGAAGGCCCTGTCAGAGAAAAACGTGTTGAGAAACGTGTTTCTCTGTGTTTCTCTGATGAAAGGCCTTCGCTCGAAACGTTAGAAACTACGTTCAATAATTTCAGCAGTACCCAAACCTTACTGTATTTCGATTTGTATTTCAACACTGCCTACGCAGCACACTACTTTTATTTCACTGTTTTGAATATACTGTAGCACAGCGAAAAAATGGTAAACTGCCGAGAATTTTAAGAACGGCAAAATACTGACTTTCGAGCGAAGCCTTTTATCAGAGTAAGATTTAACCACATGTACTAGTTCAACTGATTAATATAAAAGTATAAATATTTGTAACTAAATTTATAAAATTTCGTTTATAGCTTCTTCAGATTGCTGGTTTTGACCATCATAAGAATTACTCAATCTCAAAAATATCTTCACCGGCATTTTCTCACTCTCGGACGGACTATACAGTACGGTATATATAAAGATAGTATACAATACATGCCTGATACAGCTATGTTCTCTAGCATGAACGTTGTGAAGAAGACAAGATTGTAGACATGTAGAAATCAACTTTATTTTGAAGTTTCAAAAGAATACAAAAATTATCTTACAAATCATGATCAAACTTTAGTTTTCATAATTGTCATTTTATATATACAAACAGTTACCAAGCTACAGCTGTAGCCAGCCATCGGGCTTCATTCATTGGGGGAAGGTCTTCCCATGAATAGCGATCAAAACTGAATGACTCAACTGATTTAAGGGGGTTTCCTCGCTCATCTTGCCCACCCATTACAATAATGGCATTCCCAGTAACAACCGCCGCACATGCTTTCCTCTTATATTTCATTGCAGGTAACATATGACTCTTTTCTGACTGAACATTATAAATAACAACAGTATTTAACGCTTTACGATCTTTGTCAACACCACCTATTACAATTACATTGTCACCCCAACTTACTGTTGCCATTTCCCACACGGCAAAAGGAAGTGGCGCCATTTCTTTACATTCGTTCTTGTTAATATCGTACATTAGGACGCTATCAACATTATCTTTAAAGTAGCCAGATTTCCGTCCTCCAACAATCGAAATTTTGTCGTTGAATAATTCTGCGCCATGAAACGCTCTGGGTTCTGGCATTCCGGTTAACAACTTATTGGTATAAGGAGGATCAAGTGGAACTTCATGAATACTGTCACAGCATTTCCTGCCATCAAACCCTCCTATCACTATCAACCGTCCATTATAAACTACACTGCTATGTCCTTGCAACTTGCTAGGAAGTTTGGCGGGAACGTCAAACCATTGTGCGGAATCCATAGTGGGGTTAATAGTTAGACTTTCCATGCTATCAGTACGACCATGTTTAGTCAATCCTCCCGTGACAGTGAAGTCACCTTTATATACAAATGAAGATGCTCCGTGGCGACATTCTTTCATTGGCTGCAGTGGCGCCCACGACCTCCTGGACCAGTCGAACATTTCCACTGAATTTTGCATCAGACCACCTGCAACAACTACGCTACTTTTCATATTTGTTGCATCATTTTTGGTTGCTTCAATTTCTTTCATCATTTTCTCTTGCACAGTTTGAATACCACGTATTTGATCTGGTAGTGTTGCCAGCTGATCAAGCTGTTCCTTGATTTCCGTCATATTCTTCTTGATGTCGTCGATTTCGTCGAGTTTAATAAGTTTGTCATTCACTGTCTTCAAGTTCATCTTGACTTCATCCATTTCCTTGCTTATCTCAGCGCAATTATGGCATTGTACCTTTCTGAATTCACAAACTTCTGTTTCGTGATGCGTTCGATCTCGTTTGTTGATCTCCACAAGACATCCTTCGTTGGAACACACCACTGGAGTGAACCCACAATCTTTGACGTGACTTTCAAGATCTCCCAGCTGCACGAAGTCACGACAACCTCTGTTGAAATAATCACAACGAATATTGAACTCAGACAGACACCCCCTCACGAATCGTGGAGCTTGATTTAATGTTTCCAAAGTGAGTTCTTCCATACAGGAAGGACATGTCTGCGAATTCGTCAGATGGCGAGTGATGCAAGGGCGACAGAAAAAGTGTTCATTTCTCTGACACATTACGGGATCTTTGAAGACGTTGAGACAAATTGGGCAATGATAGTTTTGACTAACAGCATTCTCAAACCGACCTACCTCGTAACCTTGCTCGTAGGACTCCATTTTTAACGCGTTCTGCTTTCTTGATACCAAAGCTAGGTTCCTCTGTTCACAGTAGAGGTCTGTACTACTAACTGATAGAATATCGTTGACTGAAGAACTCGTCTAGAGCAACAGACGAAGACCTTCGCCTTCGACATGCTGTTTTACTTTCACTTTGCCACGTCACTATAATTTGACCGAATTTGAATACAAGAGAATCTCGTGATCGAAAGGTCGTGACCTCAACTTCTTGTCCCAAATAATTCAAACAACAGGAGCCTGCATGACGTCATGAACGATTAAATCACCCGATTCGTAGTTATACAGACTATACAGTTCCACCCACGACCCACATAAATTTAATCAGAATGTAGTCGTTTCGTCCCTAAACTGCTTTGATCCACAAAAGTCAATTCATTTATATAATATATTTTATAGAATAAAAACACTTGAATAGCAATCGCTCTTTGAAAGAGTAATGGTTCAGTACTCCCAGTTTAAAAAGTATAATGCTGCGTAGGCAGTGTTTTGAATACAAATCGAAACTGACGAAATATAGTAAGGTTTGAGTAGTGCAGAAATTATTGAAGTAATACTTCAAATACGAGACGGAGGACTTTACCGGGATTTCAAAGTCCGAGTGCTTTTTGAAAAGGCGAGCCAAAGGCTGGCCTTTTTAATGCACGAGGGCTTTGTAATCCCGGTAAAGTCCGACGTCGAGTATTTGAACTAACTTCTCAAACTCAAAACTCCGAAGATACCTCTGAAACGTAATATAATTTGCCTTATTTCAGTCCCAAGACTTTGAAAACGTATTTTGCATTGTTTCAAAGTACTAGTACTTTTCCTCCGATTTCAAAGCACTGATTAAACAGTAACTTCTTTTGTTTTTGGTTCATGAATTATTAGTGAGTTTGAGAACGTAGTTTCTAACGTTTCGAGCTAAGCCCTTCGTCAGAGAAAAACGTGTTGAGAAACGTGTTTCTCTGTGTTTCTCTGATGAAGGGCCTTCGCTCGAAACGGTAGAAAACTACGTTCAATAATTTCTGCAACACTCAAACCTTACTATATTTCGATTTGTATTTCAACCCTGCCTACGCAGCACACTACTTTTATTTCACTGTTTTGAATATATTGTAGCACAGCGAAAAAATGGTAAACTGCCGAGAATTTTAAGAACGGCAAAATACTGACTTACGATCGAAGCCTTTTATCAGAGTAAGACTTAACCACATGTACTAGTTCAACTGATTAATATAAAAGTATAAATATTTGTAATTAAATTAATAAAATTTCATTATTAACTTCTCCAGGTTGCTGGTTTTGACCATAAGAATTACTCAATCTCAAAAAATATGTTTACCAGCCTTTTCTCACTCTCGCGCTCCTGCATGGTCGCACTTTGGTTACACCATTCGTCGGACTATATACAGTGCGGTATATAAGATAGTAGTATATACTATATAGTTAGTAGTATATACTATATAGTTAGTAGTATATACTATATAGTTAGTAGTATATACTATATAGTTAGTAGTATAGACTATAGTGCGGTATATACGATAATACAATACATGCACTGATACAGCTAAGTTCTCTGGTATCTGCACTGTTGCAGTGTGAAAGAACAGTTGTGAACGTTGTGAAGAAGATAAGATTGTAGACATGTATAGAAATCAACTTTATTTTAATCTTTCAAAAGAATACAAAAAATTATCTTACAAATCATGATCAAACTTCCAGGCAGAAGCCTTCATCAGAGCAAGATGTGGAACATTTAGTGCGCGTTTGGGACTATTCCAGAATAGGAATATAGCCAGACTAACGTACGTGAACGCTAGTTTTAGAGCTCTTCCTAACGCCAGACAATTTTACTCTGCCTAACGCCAGACAATTTTACTCTGGCTAACGCTAGACAATTTTACTCTGACTAATGCCAGACAATTTTACTCTGGCTAACGCTAGACAATTTTACTGACTAATGCCAGACAATTTTACTCTGGCTAACGCTAGACAATTTTACTCTGACTAATGCCAGACAATTTTACTCTGGCTAACGCTAGACAATTTTACTCTGACTAATGCCAGACGATTTTACTCTGGCTAACGCTAGACAATTTTACTCTGACTAATGCCAGACAATTTTACTCTGGCTAACGCTAGACAATTTTACTCTGGCTAACGCTAGACAATTTTACTCTGACTAATGCCAGACAATTTTACTCTGGCTAACGCTAGACAATTTTACTCTGAGTAATGCCAGACGATTTTACTCTGGCTAACGCTAGACAATTTTACTCTGACTAATGCCAGACAATTTTACTCTGACTAATGCTAGACAATTTTACTCTGGCTAACGCTAGACAATTTTACTCTGACTAATGCCAGACAATTTTACTCTGGCTAACGCTAGACAATTTTACTCTGACTAATGCCAGACAATTTTCCTCTGGCTAACGCTAGACAATTTTACTCTGACTAATGCCAGACTATTTTACTCGTCAAAGGGAGAGCTCCCGGAAACCTGGCGAATAAAGGGTTCTTTAACCCTTTACATGCCGACAGTTGCCTTTTGGCAACTTAGTAATTTTACTCTGGCTAACGCCAGGATTTTACTCGCGAAGGGGTGAGGGTTAGGCAGAGTAAAATTGTCTGGCGTTAGCCAGAGTAAAATTGTCTGGCGTTAGCCTGAGTAAAATTGTCTAGCGTTAGCCTGAGTAAAATTGTCTAGCGTTAGCCTGAGTAAAATCGTCTGGCGTTAGCCTGAGTAAAATTGTCTGGCATTAGTCAGAGTAAAATTGTCTAGCGTTAGCCAGAGTAAAATTGTCTGGCGTTAGCCTGAGTAAAATTGTCTAGCGTTAGCCTGAGTAAAATTGTCTGGCGTTAGCCTGAGTAAAATTGTCTGGCGTTAGCCAGAGTAAAATTGTCTAGCATTAGTCAGAGTAAAATTGTCTAGCGTTAGCCTGAGTAAAATTGTCTGGCGTTAGCCAGAGTAAAATTGTCTGGCGTTAGCCTGAGTAAAATTGTCTGGCGTTAGCCAGAGTAAAATTGTCTGGCGTTAGTCAGAGTAAAATTAATAATTTATCAAAAGGCAACTGTGACCAATAAATGGTTAATCTCGAATACTCGCTCGAAATACTGTCCGTTAAGGCGTTAAACTCTCTATATTAACCAGAATAACCTATCTTTTGGAGAAATAAGGATCAGGCTACTCTGGAGTATTTCAGAAATTATTTTAATTCCGGAATAATCCATGGCAAACGCGCCATAAAGCTCGACTCGACAGAAATGATTTTTTCTTCTTTATTTATGCATTAAAGCAGAACTCGCGTTATGATGGTAATGATTTAAAGTCAAAATTATTTTCGATTGATTCTGATGTGCGAGGGGCCAGAGGGGGGGAGGGGTTATCGAAGCACCCTGAATTCAGGTTGTGGAAAAACCGTTGCTCTTTGAAAATCTGAGAATATACGAGAGCTTATGACGTAAACGAGATATAACACATCACATCAAATGAGGTAAACAAATATCCCCCGGGAACATATTTCCTGTAGGAAATTTAGTAGAAAGTCGACGAGTTGATATACATTATGGAGACAAAATGTTCTCATATCTACGTGTGTTTACATTCTAAGTTACAAGGACGGCGAAACAGGAAGGCTATAGTCCCCCCTAATATCTGATAAGTAAACCCCCCCCCCCCTAATATCGCTGGAGATAAGGGTCATGTGATTCTATATTTGATGAGTTAGCTCCTCCAACATAAACTTCTTCCAACCGCCAGTTTAAGTCTATTCGTTTTTAATGCACGTGCGCTATTACAGCTATGTTCTCTACTATCTGCACTGTTGCAGTCTGAAAGAACAGTTGTGAACGTTGTGAAGAAGACAAGATTGTAGACATGTAGAAATTAATTTTATTTTGAAGTTTCAAAAGATTACAAAAATTATCTTACAAATCATGATCAAACTCTAATTTTCATAATTGTCATTTTATATATACAGACAGTTACCAAGATACAGCTGTAGTCCGCGATCGGGCTTCATTCATTGGGGGAAGGTCTTCCCATGAATAGCGATCAAAACTGAATGATTCAACTGACTTAAGGGGGTTTCCTCGCTCATCTCGCCCACCCATTACAACAATGGCATTCCCAGTAACAACCGCCGCACATCCTCTCCTCTTATATTTCATTGCAGATAACATATAACTCTTTTCTGACTGAACATTATAAATAACAACAGTATTTAACTCTTTACCATCTTTGTCAACACCACCTATTACAATTACATTGTCACCCCAGCTTACTGTTGCCATTTCACACACAGCAAAAGGAAGTGGCGCCATTTCTTTACATTCGTTCTTGTTAATATCGTACATTAGGACGCTATCAACATTATCTTTAAAGTAGCCAGATTTCCGTCCTCCAACAATCGAAATTTTGTCGTTGAATAATTCTGCGCCATGAAACGCTCTGGGTTCTGGCATTCCGGTTAACAACTTATTGGTATAAGGAGGATCAAGTGGAACTTCATGAATACTGTCACAGTATTTCCTGCCATCAAACCCTCCTATCACTATCAACCGTCCATTATAAACTACACTGCTGTGTCCTTGCAACTTGCTAGGAAGTTTGGCGGGAACGTCAAACCATTGTCCGGAATCCATAGTGGGGTTAATAGTTAGACTTTCCATGCTATCAGTACGACCATGTCTAGTGATCCCTCCCGTGACAGTAATGCAACTTTTATTAACAAATGAAGATGCTCCGTAGCGACCTTCTTTCATTGGCTGCAGTGGCGCCCATGACTTCCTGGACCAGTCGAACATTTCCACAGAATTTTGCATCCAACCGCCTGCAACAACTACACTTCTTTTCATATTTGTTGCATCACTTTTGGTTGCTTCACTTTCTTTCATCACTTTCTCTTGCACAGTTTGAATACCACGTATTTGATCTGGTAGTGTTGAAAGCTGTTCCTTGATTTCCGTCAAATTCTCCTTAATGTCTTCGATTTCGTCACGCTTAATTAATTTGTCATTTACTGCCTTCAAATTCTTCTTAATGTCCTCCATTTCATCAAGCCTAATAAGTTTGTCATTTACTGCCTTCAAGTTCATCTTTACTTCATCCATTTCCTTGCTTATCTCAGCACAATTATGACATTGTACCTTCCTAAATTCACAAACTTCTGTCTCGTGGTGAATTCGATCTCGTTTGTTGATCTCCACGAGACATCCTTCGTTGGAACACACCACTGGAGTAAACCCACAATCTTTGACGTGACTTTCAAGATCTCCCAGCTGCACAAGCTCACGACAGCCCCTGTTGAAATAATCGCAACGAATATTGAACTCAGACAGACAACCCATCACGATTCTTGGAGCTGGAGTTAATGTTTCCAAAGTGAGTTCTTCCATACAGGAAGGACATGTCTGCGAATTCGTCAGATGTCGAGTGATGCAGGGGCGACAGAAAAAGTGTTGGTTTCCCTGACACATTACAGGATCTTTGAAGACGTTGAGACAAATTGGGCAATGGTAGTTTTGACTAACCGAAATCTCAAACCGATCTGCCTCGTAACCTTGCTCGTAGGACTCCATTTTTAACGCGTTCTGCTTTCTTGATACCAAAGCTAGGTTCCCCTGTTCACAGTAGAGGTCTGTACTACTAACTGATAGAATATCGTTGACTGAAGAACTCGTCTAGAGCAACAGACGAAGACCTTCGACACGCTGTTTTACTTTCACTTTGCCACGTCACTATAATTTGACCGAATTTGAATACAAGAGAATCTCGTGATCGAAAGGTCGTGACCTCAACTTCTTCTCCCAAATAATTCAAACAACAGGAGTCTGCATGAAGTCATGAACGATTAAATCACCCGATTCGTAGTTATACAGACTATACAGTTCCACCCACGACCCACATAAATTTAATCGGAATGTAGTCGTTTCGTCCCTAAACTGCTTTGATCCACAAAAGTCAATTCATTTATATAATATATTTTATAGAATAAAAACACTTGAATAGCAATCGCTCATTGAAAGAGTAATGCTTCAGTACTCCCAGTTTAAAAACTAGAGTGCTGCGTAGGCAGTGTTTTGAATACAAATCAAAATTGACGAAATATAGTAAAGTTTGACAATGAGTATTGCCGAAATTATTGAACAAAGAAAAACGTACGTGTTTCTCTGTGTTTCTCTGACGAAGGACCTTCGCTCGAAAAACTACGTTCAATAATTTCGACAGTACTCAAACCTTACTAGGGTTAAAGGAGATTATTTATTTATTTATTTATTTTATTTATTATTTATTTATTTATTTATTAACTTTACAACCATGCAAGAATGCAAATATACAGTAAATAAAGAATGCAATACTTGAACATGATTGAAGGAATGATCAACAGGACACGAGTCCCATGAGAAGACCAACCCAACAAAAAAATTACATAATAAACGTTAAGTAAACATACGATAAAAAAACAACAACAAAAAAGCCCAACTAATACACAAATTACATAAAGATTTAAGAGCAACAACTTGGATTGAAAGAACGACACTTAGAACAGAAACTTTTCCAGGTGCGCAGTCTATTAACATAGACTAACATTAACCCTTTATTCGCCCAGTTTCAGGGAGCTCTCCCATTGACAAGTAAAATTGTCTGGCGTTAGCTAGAGTAAAATTAATAAGTTACCAAAAGGCAACTGGGGGCAGTAAAGGGTTAAAGGAGATTTGATCAGCTGGAATACTCGGAATAACCCGAATATGATGGTAAAGATTTAAGGTCAAAATTATTTTCGATTGATTTTGATGGGGTTTTATTTTTATCGAAGCAACCTGATTTCAGGTCGTAGAAAAACCGTTGCTCTTTGAAAATCTGAGAATATACGAGAGCTTATGACGTAAATGGGATATAAACATCACGTCAAATGAGGTAAACAAATATCCTCCAGGGAAGCGATATCTTTTCTTAGATAATAATAATATACAGGGCAAAATTACTTGAATATGATTGGCTAATGAAGAAGGCATTTTCTTGTAATTCAGGGCAAAATTACTTGCACTTGATTGGTTCCTTGATCAGCACTATACTTGCATGTGATTGGTCGCTTTGTTACTTAGCAACAGTGAACCTCAGAGGACTGACCTTTTTTCAACAAAACCGCAAGGGTTTTTCGGTCTGAAAATGCTTTTTTGTTTACTTTTAACTAATTTAAACTATTGAAGGAGTGTAAGCTATATTCGTGAAACTGAATACACTAGAAAAATGACGACCTTTTGCCTGTGTTAACAAAAAGAAAGAAGCAGGCACAGCGATAGAGCGAGGAAAATTGGAATGTTGCCGAGCACCGACCGTGATAAGGTACATGGGGTGGTTTGCACGATACCGTACCCGAGTCATCACTGTGTCAGGTTAGCGTATAAAGCTGGGCAATAAACACGTTAGTAGGTCGGTAAGCGTATAAAATAAGCGGTAAACACAGTTACTGATTGGGGTTAGGTTTTTTTTGGGGTTAGGTCATCAAATTAATCTCCCTTGGTGGCATAGGAATCGCTGAATTACTCGGGTACGGTAAGCTGTAAAATTTCCGGTACATGTACTTCGAAATTTTATGGACATAACAGCTCTTGAATAATTTTGCCCACTAATTATTAACATATAATCGCACGAGTTCTTGTAAAATTAAAGTTTAATTTCACGAGTGTTTTCAAAATCTTAAATCTTCGCGACTCGGGCAATTTTGTAAAATTTTGAAAACACACGTGAAATTAAACCTTAATTTTTCCTCAACCCCGTGCGATTACCTATACAAATTTAGTAGAAAGTCGACGAATTGATATACATTATGTAGATTCATGTTTTCATATCTACGTGTGTTTACATTCTAAGTCTACAAGGGCGGCGAAACAGGAAGGCTATAGTCCCCCCAATATCTGACAAGTACCCCCCTAATATCGCTGGAGATAGAAACAGGAAGGCTATAGTCCCCCCTAATATATGATAAGGAAGTACCCCCCTAATATCGCTGGAGATAAGTCAAACTACACCCGCTATCTGATTCTATGTTTGATGAGTTAGCTCCTCCAACATAAAACTTCTTCCACCGACATTTTAAGTCTATTCGTTTTTAAATGCGCTCATACAGCTTTGTTCTCTAGCATCTGCACTGTTGCTGTCTGAAAGAACAGTTGTGAACGTTGTGAAGAAGACAAGATTGTAGACATGTAGAAATCAACTTTATTTTGAAGTTTCAAAAGAATACAAAAATTATCTTGCAAATCATGATCAAACTCTAGTTTTCATAATTGTCATTTTATATATACAAACAGTTACCAAGCTACAGCTGTAGCCCGCCATCGGGCTTCATTCATTGGGGGAAGGTCTTCCCATGAATAGCGATCAAAACTGAATGACTCAACTGATTTAAGGCGGTTTCCTCCCTCATCTCGCCCACCCATTACAACAATGGCATTCCCAGTAACAACCGCCACACATCCTCTCCTCTTATATTTCATTGCAGGTAACATATGACTCTTTTCTGACTGAACATTATAAATAACAACAGTGTTTAACTTTTTACCATCTTTGTCAACACCGCCTATTGCCATTACATTGTCGCCCCAACTTACTGTTGCCATTTCACACACAGCAAAAGGAAGTGGTGCCATTGCTTTACATTGGTTCTTGTTAATATCGTACATTATGACGCTATCAAGAGTATCTTTATAGCTGCCAGATTTCCTTCCTCCAACAATAAAAAATTTGTCGTTAATTAAGTCTAAGCCATGGTAATCTCTGGGTTCTGGCATTCCGGTTAACAACTTATTGGTATAAGGAGGATCAAGTGGAACTTCATGAATACTGTCAGAGTATTTCCCGCCATCAAACCCTCCTATCACTATCAACCGTCCATTGTAAACTACACTGCTGTGTCCTTGCAACTTGCCAGGAAGTTTGGCGGGAACGCCACACCATTGTGCAGAATCCATAGTGGGGTTAATGGCCAGACTTTCTATGCTATCAGTAAGACCATGTTCAGTGAGCCCTCCCGTGACAGTAAAGCGACTTTTATAAACAAATGAAGATGCTCCGTAGCGACATTCTTTCATTGGCTGCAGTGGCGCCCACGACCTCCTGGACCAGTCGAACATTTCCACAGAATTTAGCTTCCAACCACCTGCAACAACTACGCTACTTTTCATATTTGTTGCATCATTTTTGGTTGCTTCAATTTCTTTCATCATTTTCTCTTGCACAGTTTGAATACCACGCATTTGATCTGGTAGTGTTGCCAACTGATCAAGCTGTTCCTTGATTTCCGTCATATTCTTCTTAATGTCGTCGATTTCGTCGAGTTTAATAAGTTTGTCATTTACTGCCTTCAAGTTCATCTTTACTTCATCCATTTCCTTGCTTATCTCAGCACAATTATGACACTGTACCTTCCTGAATTCACAAACTTCTGTCTCGTGGTGAATTCGATCTCGTTTGTTGATCTCCACGAGACATCCTTCGTTGGAACACACCACTGGAGTGAACCCACAATCTTTGTCGTGACTTTCAAGATCTCCCAGCTGCACAAATTCACGACAGCCTCTGCTGAAATAATCACAACGAATATTGAACTCAGACAAACACCCCCTCACGAATCGTGGAACTTGATTTAATGTTTCCAAGGTGAGTTCTTCCATACAGGAAGGACATGTCTGCGAATTCGTCAGATGGCGAGTGATGCAAGGGCGACAGAAAAAGTGTTCATTTCTCTGACACATTACGGGATCTTTAAAGACGTTGAGACAAATTGGGCAATGATAGTTTTGACTAACAGCATTCTCAAACCGATCTACCTCGTAACCTTGCTCGTAGGACTCCATTTTCAACGCGTTCTGCTTTCTTAATATCAAAGCTAGGTTCCCCTGTTCACAGTAGAGGTCTGTACTATTAACTGATAGAATATCGTTGACTGAAGAACTCGTCTAGAGCAACAGACGAAGACCTTCGCCTTCGACATGTTGTTCACTTTGCCACGTCACTATAATTTGACAGAATTTGAATACAAGAGAATCTCGTGATCGAAAGGTCGTGACCT